>JAVRXN010000005.1:13779377-14379377 GCA_033556935.1 Timema podura | reverse complement strand
ACCTAATTAAACAAAATATTGTTGATTAATTGACAGAACATAGTGCTAGACATATTTTTGTAGTATTCTTAATTTTCTGGGGAAGGGCTGATGGGGGGAGAGGGGTGCCTTCAGCCCCCAAAGCTCTTCTCCGTAGGTGCACCTTGGTCACAATGTATTAAGCGTCAGGCTCAGTATGGACGTAAAAAACTTATAAGGTGCATACATTAAGGCTTTCCCTAACTACGTAGTAAATTTTAAAACTTATGTATTAATTAAGTTCAAAAATACTTGCACTAGCAGTCCCGTGGCCAAAGGCTCACCTATTTGAATATAAAACGCTTCAAGTGCACACCGGGTTTCTCTTACTATACATGCAAACTACAAAGTGTAACCAAGGCCGTAGTTAGGGTTTTTTAATTTGGGGATTAAAACCCGCCACCATACCACCCAAAATTGTAGTAACAAAATATAAGTGGCTTTATTTATGGTTCAATCAAACAATATCAAAATTAAGGTACAATTACACATTAGGGTGCTGTGTTACATTAAAAAGCACTTAGAGAGCTTCTAAAGTGGTTTAAATATCTAGACTTTTCCTAGCCTTTGGCAGTTAGGGGGTTATGTTGCCATAAAAAATCAAATAACTTCTAGAACTGTTAATCATTTATAATTTTTTCTAGCCTCAGGCAATTGGGGGATGTGCCCACAAGACCCCCCCCCCCCACGAAAGTTTTAGCTGCCTAAGGCCTTTGGTGTTACCTTTTTATGTTTCTTAATTTTGGAAAAATTACATCGGCAATCACTGGGTTTAAGGTGCCAGTATCGCAATATAAATAAAACAATTTTTTTTAAATGCCAAAAGGGCGTACGCACACCCTAATTATTTTTTATATTTTGTTCAGTTTCAGTAGCAAACATAGACTGCCCACACCTTTTTCTTATCATCCATGTTGCTGTACGGTGCATGCAGAGACCACCCGGCTTACGTAGCCTAAGCAAGGTTTCTATTTTATATGTTTATTAATTTAAAAATTACAAGAACTGGTGGTCAAGAAGTCCAAGGTGGCAGGTTCGTAAGTTAAAAACACCTCAAATTCACACTAATATGTTTTACAAAGTAAGAATGTATATTTTGAGATTTATGAAACCTCTAGTTCCCTGCACCAGCAGTCAACCGGTCTAAGGAGTTAGCTCCTGAATATAGATAAAATTTAAAAAAATACACCTGAGATGCACATACTAAGGTTTTAATGAAATAATTTTCTCCACAATAAACCGAGACAGACCAGCGTTCTGAAAGCTAAGAACAGAACGCAAGGCACGGCTGGCCGCTAGTGGAATGTTACGTTGGCGTATCAAACGCAGCTACCTTGACACATAGTCCTAGGTTTGAGTACACTTCTGTAGGAAAATTTGAGTATAGATAAAAAATGCTGGAATGCTTAGGGAGGGGGTCATAAGGATGATGTTTCACTTGGGTGTTTTCCTCGTGACCTGGTACATTTTCCGGAAATGACGTAATCAAAGATGGCAGAATTTTCTCAGGATAACAAAATGATTTTTTGAAAATAGCGCCGAAACTAAGCCAGATACGCAAAAATGTTAAGAATATTTGATTGTTTAACACATCATTTCCGACAAATTAGATATTTTGTAAGTTTTCACTACGTGGCATAATTTTCGAGAAAATGGCGCCGGAATTTGTTAATGCCGCAGCACTCACAGGATAACAAACCGGTTTCCCTTAAATATCGACCAAGCTATGTGAGTTAAACAAAAATGTTTAGAGTACTCTTTTATTCACTATATTGTTGCCAATAAATTATCTCTCTTATATTTCTTCTCTACGACGCATAGTTTTCAAGAAATTGGTGCGTGGAGGGGGTATCTCAGGCTCTGTTAGTAAGGAAAATGTCGACTATGTTGCGCTTGCTGTATCACATCATCAGGAAAAGAAGAAAGATTGGAACTATGATATGTACCCTATAAATAGCTGTAGACTGTCCTTTGGAGAGTTTCATACTTTGTTCATCAAAATACGCTAACACCCAGACAGAATTTTCGAGTACTACTACAGAATTAGTGCAGGAAGCTTTGAGTTGCTGTGTTTCAACGTAGAAGGAAATATTGAAAAGCAGTTTTGGAAAACGGCAGCAGCTATCTCCATTCACACTTTTCCCTTGACATCTCTGTTTGCATAGTTTATGTGTTTCAAATTGCACAGTTCCTCTCTATTGTGTACCTCGTTTATAAACAAGTTTGTGTCAAACATGTCTACGATCAACATGCACACGGGTCCGGAACTGGAAAGAGACTGCGACACGAACGCTAATCTGACGGGATATGGCTGATTAAATTGGGAGCATTTCAAGTGCTTGCCTGTCGCAAAGAACGAAAGAAGCAACCCTCTGCGTTTACAAAACTGTTGCAGCGTTCCGAACGTTAGTCTGTTCCCAGCCTAATATTCACTTGCTTAATACGCTGTCCAATCCTCTACGTTTCCTCCAACCCTCCTATGCCGGGCCAACATCTGCTTGTCTGGCTACCTGCTGAACAAGGACAGAGAGGGAAAACTAATAGTAATCTATTGACCATACAGTTAATTAGCAACAACATTTTCTAAAAGAAAGTTAGCTCAAAGTTTGACAAACCTGCCTTGAGTTTTGATTACATGTGCTATTATAGTTCAACTAAACACGTATAGGTCACAGAAAACATCATTCGAATACTTTTCTAGACTTAAATAAAGTACTAATGCTTTATTTAGAGCATTGTGGATTTAAAAAAAATGCTAAGATGATTATTTTACTGAGAATATTAGCTAGATTTATTAAAACTAAAAAAAAAACATTGGCTAGCAATAATTTAACTAAAGGTGGTTAAATATGTTTAACTTATAATCAGCATCAGCTATACAAAATGACAGAGAAATATATTTGTTGTGAGGAAATTAAAACAGTTTTAGAGTGAGTTGGTCCAAATTTGAATGACTTTCCTAGTTTGTTTAATGCAGTGTGTTTTAAATAAGTTTTTAAACTTATATTTGAGTAAAAATTAACAGACGCTTAGCAAGGTAAAGGAATTAATACTTAAAAAATGTGAAAATCTAATTTTAATACGTATAATAGTTCTACTATTAATATTTTATAAGGAAATTGATTTAGAAACTCATTGCCCGCGGTGATCCATCTCTCAATCCATACTATTCTGTTTTACAACTAAAAAAAGGGATGGATAATATTAGAGTAATAGAAACATAGTTACGGAATTATTTAGAGCATTCTTACTCCCCTGTAAAAAGCGAGTTGTTGTTGAACAAACTTGGAACATACATGACTGTGTACTCATAAGTTTGGTTCGTGTGACCAAATCGTGATTGAAGAAATCCGGAACACCAGGGAGTCCGGGATTTTTTTTTTATATTTTGACCTAAAAATTGGCTTTTTAAAGGGTTTTATCGGCCCTTGAGATTGGCTTTTTTTAAAGTTAGTTTTGGTTTATCAAAAAATCAGGGCTAGCCTAGCCCCAAATACAACATAGGTAATATAATATTATAATAAATTCAGGGGAAAAAATCTTAACAATCTGATACAAAATAATTGGTTTATTAACAGTTTAAAATTTTATACAGAGTAATACAAAATTTTAACGGAGAGGCCAGTAGTGACTGAAATAAACAAAATTGTTAACACTAAGTTATATGCTTAAAATAATTGTAAATACAGGACAATCGAGTTTACCGAAACTATTTTTAGGAGCGCCGGGAGTACTTGTTAAAATTCAGAACAATCCCAGATTTCCGGGACGTTTGGTTAGCCTAGTTTGGATGTTAACTTTATCCCTCATCCTTTGTGAACCTTGTCACCACTTATTGCAATATTCACGATGCAAAATTTGTATAGGTACTCTATTAATAATGTAATAAAGATGCTCATAGCATTATTATATGGAGTTGAAAATACTTTTAAATAATTAATATATTTTCATCAACTCCGTATAAAGTAGAAATGATGTATAATTTTCTTATTACATCTTTTAATAATTCATTATCATATTATATTTTATCGTGGCAAAAAATTATATGTTGTCAACATATTCATTATATATATTATTTATGGAAGCATTATTTTGGCCAAATTTGTATTGTCTTCAAAAAAATTGTTTTACACTGGCTACGTAAAACGATTTTGTGGCTACTAGTTATGTTTTCATCATTAAAATACACTATATCTTTGTCATTGATCTCTATAGTATAACTGGATGGACATACACATGCACATTCCAAGGACAAAAGCGTGACGCTCAAGTGTATCGTCTGCTACACTGAAGGGGGGAAAGATTTAACGGTTTCTTTAAATGTTCTTATGCGAAAACATGTCTCTGATGAATAAAAGTGTTATTGTTTGAAAATAGTGAAGTATTATACCATAATTTCCTGAAGAAACATTTACATTAAAGGATATACAATCCAGTTTTACAGGTAATACTGTACAAATACGAATAAAACCTTAGATATTTCAATTTTTATGTAGTTATCATCAATGTTGTTTACAGTCTGCCACGACAACACTTATATTTAAAGTTGGTTATTAGCTTGTATATTGGTTTCAGAAACCATATTTTATTGAAAGTTCGATAAATATAATGAACAAGGTATCTTAAAAATTGATTACATTTGTTTGAATGACAAACTTTGAATAGTTGCCATGCAGTCAAACTATCACTTAGGTTATAGGCTTGTGGAAAGTATTATTGTAATAATACCTGTTTTTTTAAGTTGGCTCATATCTTTCAGAAATCATATTATGTTGACATTTCGATAACTATAATGAAACAAGTTAGCTAAAAACTGTATTACATTTGTTTGAATGACACACTTTGTGTAGAAGTCTTACGTTCAAATGATAATTTAGGTTATTGGCTTGTAGGAAGTACAGTATTTTATAAACCCTGATTTTAGTAATAATTCCAATCTGTAAGGCTTTATTTCGTACCAAAATACTATCATATATATAATATTTTGGTAGGATGAACGGCAATTTAGAACAGAAGTAGAAATTTCCTTCTGGAAGGTCTTTTATCCTAACTAGACACAAATATAGGGTAGGATTCTGGTACGAGATAAAGCCTTAAAAGTAAGCTTCCTTCAAAAATCATCGTATATATTAGGCTACATCAACTTATTTAAAGAAAAAACTAACCTGTTTTGAACTTTTATATGCTCTTCAAAGCTTTAACTAACATATTTATTTAATTTAACCACTCTCACATTGATGTATCTCATATAATCAATCAAATTAATGAACGATGTCAAAATGCCACATTGCCTTGTATGGGTGAAAGAGAGAAAGAGATACCCGAAAGTTTCTTTTTCTCTTACCCAATGGTATGCAGACGACAGCTCGAAAATTTCAGCCACAGATGTCCATCCAGTTATAGTATAGAGATCAATGGTTGAAATAACCTCGATTCTGCAAAAAGCCCACATGTCAGTAGTTTTCTTTAAGAACCTCACTTCTCAATGACATAAGGTGTTTTTTTTTATCTATAGTATAAACATTGCTGATCAGTTCTCTGATCAACGTCAGTTTCCTGCTTAAAATGTAAATATTCAATTGAAATTAAACAAAATTTATAATGAATAATTATATTTTGAATAAAACATTATAAGGATTTCTTTTAGTAAAAATACTATCCCAAACACACCTTAAGTAACAAATATTTCTGCAAAAATACTATAAGTCACAAATATTTCCCAAAAAATCCATATGTCAAACACAAATTATTTATTTAAAGACCCATAAAGCTAAATTTATGTTGAAGTGAGATGTTCAAACTATGTCCAGAATGATGAATAATACCCCCCAAAATAATCAAATCACTTACTATAATGGTATAAAAGATGGACTTTTTCGTTCCTCCCTAAATTTACTCAAAAGTGACAAGGGATTTTTACAAGAAACCCTTCAAATTTTGCAGTAGAAAGGCTTGGCAGGTAACAAAACAATACACAAGCTACGGGTTTCATATTACAAGTAAACAAGTGCTGGTCACACGTCATATTGGCCAAGAGACAAGTTAAATTGCAGATTAACATTTGGTCATGCCATCTCGCGGACTGTATATAAGTTAAATTACAATCGACTATATGATGGCCATTGATCTCTATAATATAACTGGATGGACATATACACGCACATTCCAAGGATAAAGGCGTGACGCTCAAGTGTATCGTCTACTACACTGAGGGGGGGACAGATTTAACGGTTTCTTTAAATGTTCTTATGCGAAAACATGTCTCTGATGAATAAAAGTGTTATTATTGGAAAATAGTGAAGTATTATACCACACTTTCCTGAAGAAACATTTATATTAAAGGATATACAATCCAGTTTTACAGGTAATACTGTACAAATACGAATAAAACCTTAGATATTTCAGTTTTTATGTAGTTGTCATCAATGCTGTTTACAGTCTGCCACGACTACACTTATATTTAAAGTTGGTTATTAGCTTGTATATTGGTTTAAGAAACAATATTATATTGAAAATTCGATAAATATAATGAACAAGGTATCTTAAAACTTGATTACATTTGTTTGAATGACAAACTTTGTATAGTTGCCATGTATTCAAACTATCACTTAGGTTATAGGCTTGTGGAAAGTACTATTATAATACCTGATTTTTTTTAATTTGGCTTATATCTTTCAGAAACCATATTATGTTGAAATTTTGATAAATATAATGAAACAAGTTAGCTAAAAACTGTATTACATTTGTTTGAATGACACACTTTGTATAGAAGTCTTACGTTCAAATGATAATTTAGGTTATTGGCTTGTAGGAAGTACAGTATCTACTAAACCCTGATTTTAGTAATAATCCCAATCCGTAAGGCCTTATTTCGTACCAGAATAATATCATATATATAATATTTTGGTAGGATGAACGGCAATTTAAAACGGAAGTATAAATTTCCTTCCATAAGGTCTTTTATGCTAACTAAACACAACTATAGGATAGTATTCTGGTACGAGATAAAGCCTTACAAGCGAGCTTCCTTCAAAAATCATCGTATATATTAGGCTACATCAACTTATTTAAAGAAAAAACTAACCAGTTTTGAACTTTTATATGCTCTTCAAAGCTTTAACTAACATATTTATTTAATTTAACCATTCACACATTGATGTATCTATTCAATCAAATTAATGAACAATGTCAAAATGTCACATTTCCGTGTATGGGTGTAAGAGAGAAAGAGATACCCGAAAGTTTCCTTCTCCCTTACACAATGGTATGCAGACGACAGCTCGAAAATTTCAGCCACAGATGTCCATCCAGTTATATTATAGAGATCAATGATCTTTGTTGACATAGAGGATTTTATTAATACTTTAGGTAAATTCATAGTCAAATATTCCAATTGACAATACTGAATACAGGCACTATGGCGGAAATTGTGGAATCAACATCTGTTATGAAAGAACCACCCGTTAAACGTGCAAAAGTTGAGGAAAACGGTAGTAATTGTGAAGAAAGCATACATGCGATTATTAAAAATTTTGCGGGATTTGAGACAACAAGAATTTTAAGTGAAAGTAGTCAAAGAAAGACGATTTGTATTGAAGGATCTTTCGAGGGCAACACTAGTCCCGCCATTGTAATATTGGAGAAGAAACCTTTCAGTGATCAAAATTTGAAAAATATATTGAATAATGAATCCATATTAAGTAAAGATTTTATCAATGACATTTATGGAAATTATGAATGTTTCCCAAAGCTAGAATATAACGGTAATTTGTATTTTTATAGCTTAAAAAATAAATATATTCTAGAGCATAACTTTTAATTAATTTAAATCTAACATTTCTCACAAACTTTTTCTCTTTACACGTTATACTGTTCTGGAGCTGTGTATAGACTAGGCTTAAGTAGATAGTTACCTAAATGTGATTAATTTAGGACTATGTTTATGAGATGTTTTTGTCAAAAACAAGTTAACATTTTTGTAAAATTCAAAAGGGCTACATTGAATTAATAAACACTAAAAATTTTTAACCCAAGACTTTAGATTCTAAGACGCCTACATGCCTTATTTTGAACTTATCTTATTTCTGTTATTCATCGTTTTGCTTTGATATTTTCACTCCGTTTATCATAATCCCAAATTCTGGGAGCTTCATTATCAAAAAATTAATTCTCAAAGAGTTTTTAGAAAATATCAATGAATTGATTTTTTCATTTTTGGTAAAAATGAGAAGACAACCCTTCAAAACTGCAAGGTCTTCTCATCTAGTTATTTCTACATCTATAACAAGTTTAAAAACATGTTCTTAAAATGGGATTTGGTGAAGAGCATTGACTTATGGGACATTCTTTCAAATCTTCACTAATTCATCTCTCACTTCTCTTGATAAAACGTTCTATACAAGAAAATAAATCCACAGTATTTAAATCACACATTCGCCGACTGTAAATTCAGATAAAACCCATATCAATAAATATATTTATTTTGTCAAGTCGGGAATCGAATCTGGAACCTTTAGTTCATTAAGGTGGGGTGCTAGTGAGCGCCAGTTTAGTGCATTAATTTTGCAGTTTTTATAGCATAAACCTTTTTTGGCAAAAATAAATCAAATATTTCTTCTATAGAAACATAGAGTTTAGCTTTCTGCACGTGCTAATCTCAACAGTTCTTGAATATCTCTCATGAGCATAGCGGCATTTGGTGACAAACTTTTTAAATGAAGAGAAAAAGTTGTCACTAAATTCCAGGACACCCTTGATAGCTATTAAAGAACTGTTGAGATTAGCATGTGCGGAAAACTAAACTCTATGTTTCTATAGAAGAAATATTTGATTTATTTTGGCCAAATAAATGTTTATGCTTTAAAAACTTTGAAAATACTGCCATAAACTCACGCTCACTAGCACCCCATCTTAATCAGATATGCTATTGATCAAGTCTAGGGGTCATATCAACATCTAAAATAAAACTTCAAACAACTTTTCACACAGTCAATCAAATTGTTGACGGTTAAATTACCACTTTCCATCATTATGTATCGGTTCTAGAAGGAATGTGAGGGAAGTGGATATTAAACCTGAAGCCGAAGTTATTACTTTTGCCAAGCTAAATTTTGATATAATTGTTTAGACTGTTTTCAAGAAATAAATAACTCCCCTTTAATTTGCTTACAAACCACATTTTGAGAATCTCATTTAAGAGGTTAACGGCAAGTATTCAAGCAAATTTTGTATTAATTTAAAAAGTTTGTATTTAATTTTCAGGTATTAAAACTACTATCATACATCCAGCTACTGAGAAGCATATCAAGAAATTCGAGTCGCAACCCATTCATCTAGTTGAAGAAACGCCTGAACTTTATGAGTCAATCACTTACCCTCATTTACAAACAGAACAGTTTGATCTAACGGTGTGTTATTAAACAATCACACTTCAAAAATTATCTCTAAAATGCTTTTTACATTCAGAGTTTGATCATCTCTTTATAATAAATAATAGGCCAATATTATTTTGCCCATGTATTTAATTTGTTATCATTTAGTTCCTCAAATGGGATAATTATTTTGTACTGGGAGTTCCCTTTATGTATTATTTAAAAATGGCCGTCTTTAAAAACAAAAATTATTTGTAGATTCATTTTCTTCCCATTGTTATTTATAATTATTAGAGATGCTAATCCTTTGGCTGCACACATTTGATCTGATTTGACAGCTATACATTCATTAAATCAACTTTACTACACTTAACTGACTACCTCCTTTTTTTAATTGTCCCATTCATTCTATATATATATATCTGTCTAATTAGGGCATAGTTTTTTTTATACTCGCTTCAGTGTCCGCTTGTTCTAACGCTCTACTCTCGTGTTGGACTAGACTGCCAAAGACGGAGAGATTGGGGTTTGATCCCGATCGGGTGCACTGAGGGTGATTTTTCACACTCCCTTCATGCAAATGCAGGTGTATTTCCTCTAAACTAGGCCTTCCTAATTCCTAACCCATTAGTGTAATTAGTACATAGGCGTATAACCCGAATGGTTAGTAAGTTCGGTGCTAAAAAATAATATTTATATCAGTTTTGATGTGTGTTTTGTCAGAGTAGATTGTTTTATTTTAAAGTTATATTTAGTATAATAAACATTTTTGGTGCAAATGTGCTAGCAAAACTTGTAAAACCAAAGCTTGATTCACACATTCACCTAAGATTTAAAGCAGAGTTTGCTTGAGTGGAGGAGCAATTCACATGCGTGCCACAAAATGTATGTTGACCCACAATGCTCTACAAAGCTAACTTTAGACAGCTAATTATCAATACAGAGGTGCAAAAATATGTTTACAGTATTGAGTTCTGGCATTTTCATATGCATATGATAGTAATGTGTACCTCAGTGTAGCAGATGTAGGAATGTGTTCATAATTGGGCAAACAATTCAAACACCTTTAGTCATTAATTTATAATATAAGGAACATACTTGGATGGAACAGCTAATTAGATAAATTGGTACAATTGGTCACTTATACAATATAAAAATGAAACATAACATGAAAATAATTTATTCAATGAGAAACTAAAATATCAAGAAATTAAGTAAAATAAAAGGTACAATAACATTTCTAAAAACCCAAGTATGTTCCTTATATTATAAATTCGTATTTCTCCCTAATACAACTAATATGAATATTACTACAACCTTAGTAATTAGTTAACGCTTTTAAATCTGTGAATGAACATAATTTATTATTATTATCACCGCGTCTTACTACCCGTTCGGGTTGTACAACGCTAATGAGTAATGGTAGGGTGATTGTGAGATGAAATGGAGGACCTATAGTTTAATGTGGGATCCAAACCACGGTGGAGGATGGCTCCTCACACATTCACAAGTTGTGATTAATACACGTCTTGTCAGAGGTGAAGGAAGGGTTTGTAATCAAATAAATCTGTGCCAGGACCGAGGATTGAACCCCGGACCCCAGCACAGAAGTCTGACACTTTACCCCTAGACCACCAGGTCACCAACATTATTTCTTAGACTAATTAGAACCTATATAGTGTATACCTACTTTTGCACCCTCCTGTATATTTAATTTTCTAATGGATAAAGAAATATTTTAGATTAATGTAATTTTGAATGTTTTACAATATTTAAGTTGATTAGTGAAATAAATCAACACAAACTGCTTTTCATTTAACAAGTTATTTCAAATTATTTCATAACATTAGCTGCATCGCGTGCTTGTATTCATTATCTTATAATCCATACCATAGTGGAATAATGTAAGGAAAGCTTGGACACCTTAGACCAGAGGTCAGCAACCTACGGCATGCATGCCAAGAGTGGCAAGCAAAACAATTTTCAATGGCATGCTGAGCGATTTGAACACAAAATAATATAAAACCTTTATTTTTAATCAAAACCATTGCTGTAATAATTTTAATAATGTGTTTTATGTTGCAATGATTAAACTGTTTAGTTTCAAAATTTCAAAATAATGTCTTCAGAACTTAAATTTTGCGAACATATTTATAACTTTGTATTTATTCTGATTTATATTAAAATATTAAATATTCAAGAAACCGTAGTTATTTAATTTGATTTAGAAACATGTTGTTACATTTACATTTTACAAGACCAACTCAAATTTGTTTTAATAGTTGTACTAGTTAACTAGTCAAAAAATTATAAACGATTTGGGTGGGCTTAGGTTGGTTGGCACGCTGAGAGATATATCACTATTACCTCGGCACACCACTACTAAAAGTTTGCCAACTCCTGCCTTAGAGGATAGATGAAGGGTACTTAATTGAGGTGGTTAGGTTTTTTTTTTATTTGATTGGTTGATTGTAGACAAAGCTGAGATTGTTTCTTCTAGTGTAGAGTAATCTACGCAGTTTATGGTGATTTCTTGAGGGCACGAAAGTTCCGCTCTTGTTTTTCGGCGACTGTGTGAATCCACAGTAATACATTGAAAACAGTGTAAAATAACATAATTATTGTAATGGATGGAAGACAACCTAAAAGGATAGTTACATCAGACCTTGTTAGAAAATAAATTCTCTCTTATTTCTACTAACTCAACTATAATCAAGGAAGTGCTGTAATTAAATGTCTCATTGTCTTATTTTTATTCAACTATTTGCTTGTTTCCGTGCATTGGCATTGATTTGGGTAGGAAGCAGAAAGTGAGATAAGAGCAGAGAGATTGAGCTCTTTACTAATAACCTGCAGCAGGCTGTAAGTTATGATGGTAAAAGTAAATTGCTTGGCATTCTGGTGACAAGGTTACAATATGGTGGTGCTTTTAGTATAATTGGGATGGTAATACTGACTTTGACGCATACTTAAGTTATGTATAAAAATAATTTGTAATGTAAACACACATATTTTCCAAATACTGGCAATTTTTTTTTTCCAGTGGGTTCACAACATTTTGGAACACAAATCAGAAGTTGATAGGATAGTATTTGAAGATTCTGACCCAACTAATGGATTCATACTACTACCGGATTTAAAGTGGGATGGAAAGCAGATAGAAAATCTTTATTTGGTTGGTATTGTCAATAAAAAAGGAATCAAGTCCTTAAGAGATCTCACAGGAGAACACTTAGACCTCTTGAAGAATCTTATGGAAAAAGGATGTGTAAGTTTTCTTTTCGTTTACCGCGTCTTACTACCTCTTCAGGAATTAGAAGTGGTCAGGGGGAAACGGGAATAAGTTGAGAATTTGGTAAATTAAAAAAACTGAAAATGTTTTACTCAAAATATTAAATATCATAATAATTAAATCGGTAAATTATAATGTGATCCAAACTTTTTTGTTGTAGCTATCATTTTATAATTCCTAGTAGGGCTATGTTAATACAAATTAAAAAAAAATATACATATTTTACATTTTAGAACATACTTTTGAGTTGGGAATTTTAGGAAATGATCAGGAAAAAAGTCGGGAATTCCATTGGTCAAGTCAAATAAGGACCATGTACTTGTTTTAGGGTTGGGGAGGTTATTGTTATAGGAAGTGTACCCACATTTGTGTGAACGAAGAGTGGAAAATAATTTTTGGGGATAAACTCGGTACACTCGACTGAGATTCAAACCTCAATCTTATCATCAGGAGTCTATTCTACTGTGAGAGTAGTGCTTATACAAAACCCTCCCTTCACCTGCTCATTAAGCTTTAGAAGGCTTTTTTTTCACGGGTTTAGGGGATATTAGATAGTAGATGTCATCTTAATTTATTAATGACCATAGATTTGAATAGCATTTAAAAATATTTAATTCAATGTAAATCAAAGCTACTAGTACCTTATTGCATAATAATGGTTGTATGTTATAAATGATGTGTTTGTATTTGCAGAATGCCATAGAAGAAAAGTACAAATTACCTCGTTCCAAGCTGCGTGTTTATTTACACTACCAACCCTCCTTTTATCACCTGCATGTTCACTTCACAAACTTGAAGTATGATGCTCCTGGTATGTATATAACTTATTTTAATATCGTGCAGGCATTAACTATAAAATCATTAGCCGAGTTGGCCCAATGCAACGGACTTGACTCTCAACCTTCAAAGCCGGATGCGTTTTTTTTTTAAAAATAAGGTTTTTCCACTATATCTCCAACCAAATATTGTAAAATCTGCCATGCAACACTGAAGAAACAACGCATAATAAAGCTTGATTCACACGTTCGTCAAAAATAAAATCTGCCTCAGTGGCACAGCAATTCACACGCTGTATGTTGACCCATGATGCATTGCAACGCTAATTTAAAACGCTGATTATCAACATATTTTATATTCTAGTGGATAAATATACATTATAGATCACTCTCCTGATGGATGTTTTCAAATTATAACGCATTCGTGGCACAATCCAAACAGTGATATACACACTCTACATTAGCGGGTTATTCAAATCTCCTCATAACGGCCGACGAAGCTGTAGAGCGCATGCGTTGAGATGGTTGGTTCTGTGATTTGATTGCTTCTCTTGTTCTGAACATCTCGGGCACAGCGGACAAAGTAGAGATGAGTCGAACTTTAGCAGAACAGCTCATGCTGATGAGACGAAAATTTTGTGATTGGCTTAGAGCTCGTCATGTGACCAAATTTCTGTTCTGCGCTAGTTTTTTTGATGAACGTGTGAATCCACATTAAGTTAGTTCTGAAAATGCACAAAGCATGATACGCTACAAATGTAATCATAAATTAAGTAGAGGTTGAAACTATATGGGCTTTTTAAACACCCAAAAAGTCAAACCAAAATTCTTATGAAATGTAATCAGTTCTTAATGAAAATTTATTTAATCAAAGGAAGTTTTAAAAATCTATTTCATCAACTTATTGAAAGTAATTTTAAAATTCCAATCATTCAAGTGTTATATTAATTTTTAATTTGATTTTCAGGTATTTATACAGAGAAATCACATCTTTTAACTGCTGTTATTAACAACATTGAATTGATGCCGGAATATTTCCAGAAAGTGACTTTGCCTTTTGTTTTGAAGGAAACTGACAAACTTTTCTTGAAGTATGAAGAGAAAGGTGTGGTAAAGAAGTGTTAAATGCGGGAAACTTTTAAACATTCAGGAAAGTTAACTTTTAGAATGATTCATTCCATCATTGTTGAGCTAAGGCCCCGATTACAAGTTTGCAATGTTTTTATAGTTACTAAGGAAAATTTGTACAAAAAAGAATGTGTAAGGATAACCATAAAATCGTCTAGTATCACAATTGAATTTTTAACAAAAGAAAAAGAAGAGATTCGAAAGTTTACTTTGCCTGGTTCTAGGCTAATTCCTCACAGTTTATCAGGTTTACAAGTTCAGGGTAGTTTCATTACGTTTCGTATGCAAATGGAACCGTTGACCAATACTTCAGGCTCTTTCTCAGCAGAAATAGTTTCTTTCAACCAGGATCAAGACTTGGTTAAACCACTAATGTCAAAGTCTTTACCAAATATTTTTGTTCAAACACCTTTTCAACTTTCGTGCCAATGTTGTGAAAACAAGTTTTCCAAAAGTGACATTACGATAGAGAGGTTTTTACCACTCCCTTCTTCTTCTTGGGAAAATGCAGACTTGTTTTGTCACCAACATTCCGAAGCTGACACTCCTGCCACCACGACAGGAGTAAAGAAAAGTGACTGTCTCTATGGGACTTGTTATGTTTTACTCAATACATCCTGGTTGACTGAAAGTAAAGGACAAATTATTCGTTGTAAAAGATGTCTAGCGTGGTTAGGAACCATCAAAGATTCGACTGCAAAAATATGGCATTGTACCACTACATTTGGTGGCATGGTTTTAAATAATGCTTTAGAAGACTTTTTCCACACTATTGAAGAAATGGTACAAGACACCTTTGGAATGATGTGCAGGCTAATTCTTGAATCTCAAGTTTCAGAAAAAGAAACGCACTACATATTGCTTTGGATTATGGACAAAGAGTTACAGTTGTTGGTTAATATCGGTAATTGTGGTGTTAAAAATGTGTCCCAGTCAACAGAATGCAATGGATTGTTTGAGCAAGTATTAACTTCTAAAAAAACTATCAAAGTTCTGTATATGCACAGTACACATTGTGATAACACTGTCAAATCATGGCAGCAGGACATGAATGTTCAGAGTATTGATATAGCTAAGCAAATGTTTGTTGAAGGCCTTAAGTACCTAATGGAAATAACAGCATACATACCGGCTCCTAATCGAGTGACAAACAACTTTATGGTTGCATATTTAGGGTTATGAGTATAAGTTATTTAAATTTAGTTAACAAATTAAAATGTTGAGATACTAATTTCTTAAAAATGTATGTGAAATCAGTCTGTATAAATATTATAATTTTTACCGAATTTTAAAAACACATTTATCTTCAAGTTCACTATTCCAGGTAGCTTCCTTCATAAGACCCTTTCGTTTACCCTCTGATTGAAAACACTGCCCGTTACACTGAAATTTTGAAAAATTTGTTCTACTCGATTTTAAATAGTGAACACTTATCCTTTAAATTCACAATTTTCCTAATTTTAACCTAAAGATCTTTTTTATTTTTGTGTAAAAATTTAATAAAATTATTTTGTTTCACATATTTATATTGAATTTTATTACAAAGTTATAAATATTGTCTAACCTTGTCCTCACCAATAGTAAGAGTTTTAAACCTAATCTCCACGTGTAATTTTTTTTAGCATCACTTCTTACTACCCATTTGGGTTCTATGCTTATGTACTAATTAAGCTAATGATTGGGGATGAGGAAGGTTGAATTTAGAGGATTTGCACCTGCATTTGTTTGGAGTTGGAAACCAAATAGGAAAAACTACCTTCAGTAAACCTGACTAGAATCGAACCATGATCTCCCCATCATCAGTAGTCTAGTCTATTGCAAGAGAAGCGCCTTAGACCATATGGCCGCCAAAGCGGTACAGGAAACCATTTTTAAAATATGCTCGAAAGTTTTCACCAATGCCAAATAACTGCTATTATCCTTATGTAAGTAATTTGACACATTAAAACAATATTTATCAAAACACATTTTTAAAAGTTTTTGGCTTTGTTTTAAAATAACTTTTTTTTTTACATTTAACCTACTCTAGGTTTGATCATATCTCAATAAGGAAAACCTCCTTTCGCTTTATGAGGCAATTGCATTATATTTGGAAGAAGGTACAGGAAAAGTGGATAGAAACAAAAGGAACAAACATAATATGGGTTTTACAATGAAAAGAACACAGTTCACACTTTACATTGCTGCCAATGGGCAAAGAGGTAAGGGTTACCTCTTAAAGAAAATCGATCTTCACCGCCCAATCCCCTGACCTAGGTTTCATTTTATCGAAACTCATCAGAGAGGAGTGTGAAACGCACAACGCAACTTTCTAAAAGAGGAAACAAAAAAAAAACACAAAAGGGAGAAAATAATTGAATATTTTCATTAAGTAGCCACATTTGAGTAAAAAAATCTGCATTTTCACCTTCTCCCCCCTTCCCCCCAAAAATCACTAAAAGAGTAGGTTTCAGAACATGCACTTATTAGGGGCCATTCAAATATTATCTAGGCACATTTTTTGCCATTTTGGACCCCCCCCTCACCTCCTTTGTAAGCAAAAATAAGCCAACGCCTGAACCACTCCCCTTTTTTGTAAGCAAAAATAAGAGAACGGCTGACCTCCCCCTCAACATTTCTTTTTCTAAATCTTGTTTTTTGGTGTCCTCTTTTAGGAAGTTGCGTAGCGTGTTTCAAACTCCCTTTTAGAGGGCTCACACTCCATATTGAGGTCTATTTTAGGGACTTTAGGGTACTTTCAGGCCAAAAAAAAAAGGACTTTTTTAAGCTTGTATTTTAACTTTAATTTTAAATTAATTTAATGTTTTAGCCATATTAAATTACTAAATAAGGTTTTTTGATTTGACCGTGGATGGGATATGGCTAATTTTGATTTGTAGTCAAAATACATAAATATACTCGGTACTCTTACACTTCTAATCATTATTTCTTTTTAATATCTATTTAACTAAAGCTAGCAATTAAATTAAAAAGAAAATTAAAAAAAAAGTAAAGTAATAAAAGGGTAGATTTTGCATTTTTACTCCTTTATTTTTCTTTCTTGGCAGACTTCTCAAAAAATGAAGTTATTAAAGAAGATGCTTTTCCCCCTAATGTCTTTGCTTGTATGTACGTTTCTTTATTGGCCTTGTTCCTTTGATTTTTAAAACTGTATATCCCTCCAATAGCCCCTGAGTTACCTGCACTCTTTTTCAGAACTAATTATTTTCTTTTCTTAACAAAATTATCTTCATATCAAAAGACTTATTTTCTTCACTTTCTACTCTTTAAGGTTTCTTATTTTACCATTTCTCTCTCATCTTTCTCCCAACTTGGTTTCCTCCAAGTAATGTTGATACTTCTTGCATTTCTTCCATAGGCAATGAGCTCTTCTTGATCGGAACACAAGCAGGTTTGTTGCCATTAAACTTCAAGGCGTCTTTGACATTCAGAGCTTTCTTTCATAGGAGCAGTCTTCGGAATGATCACTTGTCCAGATGTTGAAAAACCTCTTTCAACATCAGAATTACCATGTGGCAATGAAAGACAGGCTTTAACTACTTTTGTTACTTCCTTGTATTTGGAGCATTCATTATATTCTATGAGTGTTTCTGCTTATATAATCTTCCATTCATCAATCAAGTGGTCTGTATGGACATCAAAAAGCATCATCCTCGCAATTTTCAAAAGTTTTTCTTCATGGCTGGTAGCTTTGAGAGTTTTCTGATTTAAAAAAAGTAATATCAGGAAGGATAGTCTCTTTTTATGTTGCATTTCTTCTGGAAGTATTTCCTAGATACAATGAAGTGTATCTGAACTTTTGACTTGAAGCTAAAGGCTTCCAATTCTTTAACTTCTTTTAGCTCACTCTGGACTTATATAAATGTTGTGACTTTTTTTTAAAGAACTGCTATCAAAGGAAAATTCTCCACAAAGTCCCAATTTGCCTTGGGTCTGCAAACTTTATTACTAATTTTCCTCAAAAGTTCCTCCAATTGCTGGTATAATACATGTATCATGGGAGTTTCTTTTTGAAAGTGAGAAAGTACTCTGAGAACATATTAGCACTTGATATGACAAAAAGAACTTCGCCTTTTATCAGAGGATTTTTCATCAATGATGACTTTTGCAGTGTTATAAATTCTAGAAAATATTTCATTACGTAAGACCATTGCTCAAAGAGTCGAATAGCTGTTGGTCCTAGTGTCAACCACCTTGAGGAAACCGGTTTGATAAAAACTTTGGAGGAAAGCTGAAGATCATGTTGAATATTCCTAAAGTCTTCCAATCTTGCTGTGAAATCATGAAAAAATTGTAAACCAATACAACAAATTCATCCAGGCCTTTTAATTTTTAAAGACATCAGGCTAGAATTTCCTAAAATTGAAAACTGAAAATCATACAAATTTACATTAATTATTCATAAACTTTTCATACTTATTTCTAGGGACTTTAGGAGCTTAGTATGAGCCCTGCTTCTGATGAGTTCTGAGAAAATGTAACCTAGGTCGAGGGATTTGGGCGGTGACGATCAATTTTCTTCAAGAGGCAGCCGTTACCTCTTTGTCCAATGGCAGTAATACTGTGTTTTTTTCACTCTAAAAGCTACATTGTGTTCGTCCCTTTTATATGTTTTATTCCACCTTTCCTGTACCTTCTTCTAAATATAATACAATTGTTATATATAAAAATAATTTATTATCTCCATAACACAGCCTCAAAAAGGTTTTTAAAAATAGATAAATCATGAGTCTGGTAAACAAGCCAAATTGCCATATGTCTGACAAAATAAATAACACATTGTAGACCATGATTTAAAAAATTAACAAAGGAAAACCACACAAAATGTCTGTAATATATTAAACATTGATAAGAGGATAGAATGGCAAGGACTACACACCAGCAAATTTTAGTCCTCAAAGTTCATAATTTAAACACCACACGAGGTAATTTTTTGGGGTACATCAGTCCCCTTCTTCAGAAGAAGAATAAATGTGTTTTGTTTGAGTTTTAGTTGTGAACCTCGAGGCCTAAAATTTTCTGATAAGTGTGTAGGCCTTGCCTCTCAGTAATGATTAAGACTTAATCATAACAAAAAAAGTATTTATTATTTAGCACCGCGTCTTACTACCCATTTGGGCTATACGCTTAAGTACTAATTTCGCTACTGGATTAGGAATTGGGAAGGTTGAATTTTAGAGGAAGCGAACCTGCATTTGCGTGGAGGGAGAGTGGAAAACCGTTTAGGAAAAACCACCCCCAGTTCACCTGACCGAGATTCGAACCTCAATCTCCCCGTCCTCGGTGGTCTGGCTCAACACGACTGGTGCGTTAGCCAACTACGCCACCGAGGCGGGTAAAAAAATGTAAAATCTTATTAATATGAATATGGGTGATGGAACATTAGTAAAATATGAGAGCACAAATAAAAGTAAAAACACTAACAAATTTACACACTTCAATATTTCGATGCTATTAAACTCTATTTCTTAAACTCTAAAGACTCACATTTTTTTTTTCCCTTTAAATATCTTGAAAAACAGGATGCGTCTTAAAATCGATGGCGCCCTACACTCGCAGATCTTTTTCATCCAATGCTTTTGATGGCTCAGAAGACAATATACTATGGGATAGTCAAGAGAAAGATGGTCAGAAGACGATGTTATGGGATACTGAAGATAAAGATGGTCAGAAGATGATATACTATGGGACAGTGAAGATAAAGATGGTCAGAAGACAATATGCTATGAGATAGTGAAGATAAAGATGGTCAGAAGACGATATACTATGGGACAGTGAAGATAAAGATGGTCAGAAGACGATATACTATGGGATAGTGAAGATAAAGATGGTCAGAAGACGATACACTATGGGATAGTGAAGATAAAGATGGTCAGAAGACGATACACTATGGGATAGTGAAGATAAAGATGGTCAGAAGATGATACACTATGGGATAGTGAAGATAAAGATGGTCAGAAGACGATATACTATGAGATAGTGAAGATAAAGATGGTCAGAAGACAATATACTATGAGATAGTGAAGATAAAGATGGATCAGAAGATGATGTACTATGGCATAGTGAAGATAAAGATGGTCAGAAGACGATATACTATGGGACAGTGAAGATAAAGATGGTCAGAAGACGATATACTATGAGATAGTGAAGATAAAGATGGATCAGAAGATGATGTACTATGGCATAGTGAAGATAAAGATGGTCAGAAGACGATACACTATGGGATAGTGAAGATAAAGATGGTCAGAAGACGATACACTATGGGATAGTGAAGATAAAGATGGTCAGAAGACGATATACTATGGGACAGTGAAGATAAAGATGGTCAGAAGACGATATACTATGAGATAGTGAAGATAAAGATGGTCAGAAGACAATATACTATGAGATAGTGAAGATAAAGATGGATCAGAAGATGATGTACTATGGCATAGTGAAGATAAAGATGTGGTTAAACTAGCTTTTCTAGTCTACCTACTACTACTTCCTGAAGAAGATGCTAAAATATCACCGAAATATACAAGTGTGTGTTAATAATATGGGTTTTATTTTTTATTTGTGCTCTATTATTTTCCTAATAGGCCTATTCAATCATTCTATTTATTACAAATTTTTTTGCTCAATGCACTTTATTTCATACATAATATGAATATAAGAAAAGCTAAGTGCTTCATTTTCAGATATAATGGCCATTTAATAACATTTAAATCATAAACAATGTAAATATTTGACAGTGACCTGTAAAAAGTACTTATACTGGCAAACCCTTATAATTATAAGTCATCTATTTTATTGAAATTATTTAAAAAATTTAAACAAAACATATTGTGCAAAAAATGAAATTTTTGTGATTTTTCCAGGTGTTTTAAAACCATTTTTAAGACATAAAATCAAGTATTTATTTACCATACATAATACTGGGTACCAATCGTGCAACCTTTGTAAAAAAAATACATATATATGACAACTACATTTCATTTTATTTTGTCATAATTTGTACACAAGTTAAAACAGTTGTTTCCAAACTCTTGCATGTTTTCCATGCACTCGTTTGATTTGGGTGATGAACCACAAATGTTAGAATAAAATAACTATACAACTCACAAAACACTAAATCAAATAAAAGTAAATTCATATTCAAGTACAAAATGGAAATTATAGTTTGAAATTACACTTCATAAAAATCTCTTTTGTATATAATGTGGCCTTTAAAGCCAATGACTTTTAGATTTGTTATAATTGGCATTTCAAACAGTCCTCATACTTTGTATAAGTATGCATAACTACTATTAAATTCAGTATAGAAAATTAAACGCTAACTGTTGCACAGCAAACACCAAACTACACACTAACTACTCTAAGATGTGAATGGAATTTAAGAACTAATGACACAATATAATGTAACACTTATAAGTAAAGTAATAATCGAAGGAATGTGAAATGTTTATTTTGCCGGCGGAGCCTGAGGAGTGGCGGTGCCATAGTTGTAGCTTTGACCATAGCCCTGCCAGGTACCTTGCTGCGGAGCAGTGTAGCCAGCATATGTTCCGTCGGCACCAGGCTGACAAAAAAAAAATCAACATAATTAACTACAGTAACTATTGACTTAGAATCAACCAAAATGTACTTTCTCTAAAATACTAAGGGATGGTTCTACAAACAATTGATTCTTCAATCACAAATTACCAATCAGCTTGAACTAAGATCAAAAAACGTTCTGGTTGCAACCAAGTTCACTAGGGATCAAAGTCTCCGCTCACTTGAACAGAGATTTGATTAAACAACCAAGTAAAAAACCAACAACATGGCAACACTGTAAAAACACTACATTTGAAAAATCTGATTGTGAAATGACCTAAACTTACATTTGAGGTTGGCTATGATGTGTCAATTATGTCTCATATAATTTAGGCTGTGTAGTATTTATATATTCATTACGATTTCAGTCAAGTTCCTTAAGAAAAATGTAGTGATATTAACAAAGGAAAATTGATGTCAAACGGCTATGTTGAATAAACATCGAAAAGATTTTGACAGATTACATAACTAATCTACAATATGTCCTGAACAGATTAAATGGCCAACCTTCTGTAGGGAAACATAAAAACCCACATGTCACCAAACATCGACAGTATCTTCATTTCCAAAACAACCATCCTCTTCATGTGAAATGCTCTCTACCCTATGGCCTAACTACCAGAGCAAAACGTATAACATGGTGTCTACACAACTTGACCATTGAAATTCCCGCCTGTTACCCTAATTTCCTAAAATTCACTCAAAAGTATACCCCCCCCCCACCAAAGTTCATGTTTTTCATTTGGATTAACATAGTCTACTAGGAATTAGAAAAACCTATTACACTGCTAAAAAAAAAAGTTTGAATCACACTGTAATTTACTGATTATTATATTTCATATCTATATATAGTAAAACAACATCCCCCCCCCCTTTTTTTTTGTGATTTACCAAATTCCCGGCTAATTCCAGTTTTCCCAGATGTTAGACACCCTGGCATACGTTCTGAGTGAGAAGACCTTAACAAGCAATGTCAACAACTTTTCAAGGTTTTCACAGTTTGAAGAAACCCAAAACACACAACCAAATAAACAGAGCCTTTCAAGACACAACCTTCACCTCTCAGTATTATGAAGGACCAGACAAACTCAAGATTTATTCTAAACACAGGCTATATTATTCTAATCTCATCACCTCTCACACAAAATATTCTCAACAGTGCTCCAAGAATCACATTCAAACACCCCTGGTTCACCTTAAATTATCTGGCCTAGCCCCAAACAACAAACAACATTAAGCCAAAGATTCCTACCCATGCAACAAACCGAGATGCAATACTTGCAAAATTCGCAACAGCAGACTCACAAATGGAATACCCCATTAAGGCCACTGACTGCTCCCCAGAAAACCTCATATACCCGTTACAAGGCAACTACTGCATTGCTGAATACATTGTTGGCCTCACCACAGGAACACACCGACAACAAATGAATGGTCACCGTTTTGATACCAACCACAATGACCCAAACAAACCAGTAACACTTCATGCCCAAACATATAATTCAGTTTTTGACTCATGATATACTAGAGTATTAAGAGCCCTCTTCAATAGTTCCAATGCTTCCCAGCTTCGTAGGTGGGAACTTTCTCACCAATATAAAGTATAACCATATCCAGGTTTGTGTGTGTGTGTGTGTCCCCGTCTCAACCTTAGATATCCTTCTCTCTTTTTCTCAAGCAGGCCTACGCACAGCAGTCATTACTATATAAATACTAAGTTATAATGTAATGATTCAATAATTAAATACTTTCTATCCATCTACCAAGAGTCAAAACATAAGTTTAAACAATTAAATACAGAAGCCAAGCAAAAATATAAATATCAAGAAAAGAGCAATAACAGTACCTAAGTGACCGTGATCTAACTCAAGCCAAGCTGCCATAGTCCAGTCTGTGTTTTACTCTCTTCTGAAGGGGACTAATGTACCCCAAAATTAGATAATTATGTGTTTTAATTGTGAACTTTAAGGCCTACAGTTTTCTGTTGTGTTCTATCCTCCTTTGTTTACATACCAATAAAATACAAAAGAAAGCCAGTTGTAAATAGTGATTCTCACCTGGCCCCAACCCTGGGGAGTGGCATAGCCTTGGTTATAATATTGCTGTTGGTTCCAGGCAGGATAGGCTGCAGTGTTGGCATAACCAGCCTGTTGTCCATACCCTGCTTGCTGACCATAGCCCTGTCCATACCCTGCTTGCTGGCTATAGCCTGTGGAAAATAGAGATACAATTCTACTTTTTTATAGGAAGAGCCTTTCTGACACCTAGAAAAGTTTGTAGTTTCTATTTCGACAGGTTCATATGTAATTACATTTGTCAATTTTGATATAATTATATATATAGCCTGTGTGGTTCTTAGAAATTTCAAATCAGATTTTGATTCGATGAAAGTTTGAGTAAAAGTAAAACTTTGTAATACTTTTTTTTTAAATAGAAACTAGTCTCGCTCTGTTGGATTCCAAGGAGGATGCAAGAAATGGAGGTGGTTAGCAAGAGACAGGTGGATGAAGAGGAAAGGATTGGGTCAACGTGGAGGAAAATAAGTGGTGGGGAGGTCAGGAGTTAATGGAGAGGCTTATGTGACACTGAGAGAAAATGGTGATGATCATCATCAGCATAATATGCTAAATAATCACTTGTTAAATAGTTACATTTTATTTTAATAGATCGTTTGAATGCAGTTTGTGTGGTATTAATTTTTTATTGGACTCTAAATATAAAAATTATTTGATCCTAGAGAACAATTAAGTGGATCGAATCAGAGAAAAAAATTCTCCAATCAGCAAGCACTAATCGATAATGATGGAACTGACCTTTCCAGCTCTGCTGAGCGTAGTTCTGTTGGCCCCAGCTCTGCTGGTTGTAATTCTGCTGCCCCCACCCTTGAGTGTTGCCAACAGCGGCTGTGCCACCCCAATTACCACCACTGGCGGCACCACCTTGGTTATATCCACCACCAGTATTGCCGCCCCTCCACTGCCGCCACCCCGCCCCAATTACCCTGAAAATATAAAAATTACATTTTAATGATTTCGCAGTCAAATGTTTCTTTTTATCTATTGCTACAGGTGCAGAATTAACATCTAACTAGAATACATACTAAGAAATAATAAAATAAGAAAGCTTCAGAACAAAAATTTCAGCTTCGCCAATAAAATAGTGAGCGCTAAAATACACCATTCATAGTCAATTAATCTCATTCTGAGCTGTAGTATACATTATAAATTACCGTATTGGACCAAAAATAAGCAGAACTTTTTTCCAATAAACAGCCTTCATAAAACTCTAATAAGGCTTATAATTACTTTCTTATATAATACACAAAATCTTTGTACCTATGTTATATGTTCATTGTTAAATCGATATTTCAAAATAGTTACTAATCGCTGCTTAAAACTTTGTAACGTTATTTAAAAATAGACGAACCTTAATAGTTACTATTATTGATTCATCCAAACTTGAGACCTGAAGTAAACAAATATTCCCATATCGCTACACGAAGGACCTACACGATTGGTGGAACATGAGTGCAATAACAGGTGTGACCATGTAAAGTCAGTACCATAGCAAATTAAATCACTACACATTTTTGTATTTTTTAATCCTTTAAAATTTCCTGTCTTATGTTTAACAAAACACCATAAATAGTCGGGAAGCACTCAACAACCGTCACTTAACACTGCCAAGATGAACTGTCGACTGAACCGTTGCTGACTTAACGTTAACAAATGATACTCATATAGAAAAAAAAAACGGAATTATTAGCATCTTTTAAGCAAATGCAGTAGGATTTACTTGGAGAAAAGTCTGCTAGTGCGGAAAAGCACAATCATTGCACTCTGATTGTATATGAACCTGAGCTGGGCTTGATTCAGGTGTGTGACCTACTTCAACTGCAGATGTATAAGGAATATTTATTTTGTCTGATATGTATTGATTAAGGCTGTCAAACTCAATTCCTCAATACTCTCGATTCTTACTGGTATCGAAAGAATCTAGAATCGATCTAATATTATGATTCTCGCTACTTCGATTATTACCTCTCATTAAAACTGGTAACTAAACAAAACGGCAACATTCAAAATGGGTAATAATCGATTATCTCTCAACAATGGAAAATTTTAATATACCGTAAAGAACTGAATATAGTAAGATCCCGAATAAAATATTAAGTTGCCGTTTCCCTTAAATTCCGGCAAATTTTAATATACCGTAAAGAACCAAATATAGTACGATCCCGAATAAAATATTAACCTAACATTTTGTTATAAATGAGAAATAAATGGTCTCGAATATAAAACAACCTGAAATTATGACAGTAACAAGAGAACTCAACAACTTTGACACTTTTTTTTTTGTAAAAGTTAAGTGAGACTGTCAGAATACACGAATTGATTCTAAACAAACATCGATAGATAATACGTAGGTAGACTAGGGATGGTAATTTTCCGTAATATATCGATACATCTATCATTATCAAATTAAAATAGACACCTCCTGTAATTATATTATTTGTCACTTTTCAATTTTTAATATTTTATTTAGCCCTTTGATTAAGATAAGTTCAATAAAAATAAGGCAAAAATCGACGTAAATAATAAAAAAATAGCAAAAAAGTTAAATTTATTTAATTCAATAGATTACACTAGTCAGCATGATATCAGATGATTGGAAACTAATATGTGTTTTTGGCTCACTTTTTGATGCTGATTCCAAAACTGTTCTTAATTTTCTTCTATCACGTACAGTTTTTTCACAATGAACCAAAGTTGACTTCCAACATTTATCGCTGAGAACATTATATGTGCCAGTAGGTAATGCGTATTGGTTGACGGAAATTTCGCAACATAGACCTGTAAGCCTTTAGGTTGCCACAACTGCTGCTGCTAGGTCTCCTTGTCTGACCTTGGAAGTGTTGTTACTCTCAGACGCTTGCATTTCCAGATATGTTCTCATTGTATTTAGTTTTGTGTTTGCATTTCCAACAGTGTTCTCAGTTTATTTCCCTATTGTGATTGCAGTTATAGTTGTAGTCTTACAATGTCTACACGGAGGTGTGTGACCAATTCAATTTTTTTTTTACATATGTGCTTAAACAAAGAACGGACATAACAGACTTTGTGAAGAAAGCTTACTATGCTTATTTTAAGTGAAGCTTGGTGACCAGGATAAGGCATGGGCAACAGACAGTTTGCCACTATTGTGTTGAGAGGTTAAGGTTATGGGCAAAAGTTAAGAAGACGTGCATGTTGTTTGCAATTCCTATGGTGTGGAGGGAGCCTAAATACCACATTAGTGACTGTTACTTCTGTTTGGTTAATGTTCAGGGGTGCAATTCAAAAAATAAGAAGCAAATTGTGTATCCAAGCATTCCTTCAGCCATCAAGCCAGTTCCACATGGAGAAGACCTTCCTGCCCCTCTTTCTCTAGCTGTTTTAGAGAACATGGCAGAAGATGATGTTGAAAGTGAACGTGATGTAATCTCTGGAGCCAATAATGATGATGTCTACAAGCCTGAATACGACTTTACTCCACAAAGGTTTTCTCAGAGGGAACTTATTGATCTAGTACGTGATCTGAATTTGCCTAAGGAATCTGCAGAACTATTTTGCTCCCGGCTTAAAAGTAAGAATCTTCTGGCACCAGGAACACATTTTTCATGGTACAGACACAGAGGACAAGAACTAGTTCCTTTATTTTCAAAGAACGATTCCTTGGTTTACTGCAATAACACAAACGAGTTTATGAACTTCTATGGCATTGAACATGATCCTAATCAGTGTAAACTTTTTATTGGCTCATCCATGAGGAGCCTCAAAGGCGTGTTACTGCACAATGGGAACGTGTATGGGTCTATTTCTGTGGCCCATTCAGTTGAAATGAAAGATACATTCGAGAACATGAAGGTACTGTTAACAAGTATCCAGTATGTGGAACACAAAGGGCTAATCTTTGGTGACTTCAAAGTTATAGGAATTCTATTAGGACAACAAGCTGGGTACATGAAACTGTCTTGCTTTCTATGTTAATGGGATCATCGGGCAAAGCAAAGGCATTGGAGTGTAAGAGTTTGGCCAGAGCGGAGGAATTATGTGCCTGGAACTAAAAACACATTGCATGAAGCGCTTGTAGACCCCCAAAACTCTTGCTTCCACCACTACACATAAAATTGGACTTTATGAAGCAGTTTGTAAGTGTTCTACCACAAGATGGGCCTTGTTTCAAGTACCTTTCTATGAAATTTCCCTTCATCACACAAGAAAAATTGAAAGCTGGAGTTTTTATTGGTCCACAAATCCGCAAACTGATGAAGGACGACGATTTTGAGAAAACGATGAATGAGAGAGAAATAGACGAATGGACCACCTTCCAATCTGTTAGCGAAAACTTTCTAGGGAATAACAAAGATCCAAATTACAGGAACATTGTTGAAACAATGTTGGAAAACTTCAAGAAGTTGGGTTGAAATGGAGGATCTGCAAGGAAGTCAAAAAATAGAAAGTTTGAAAATTAATGGAACACTGGTTACTATTTTTTTTTACAGAATAGTCACGAAAGTATTAGGATAGTTCTTTACAGTATTAGGACAGGTCCCTACAATATTTAAAAAATGTGTTTGTAAAAAAAAAGTCTTGTGTTTGAATATATTTATGCTTAAAATAGCTAAAAATCTTGAAAACATAACCTCTTAATTTGTGTAAAAACCTGACGTGATAGAAAAAAATGGAAGTCATTTCTAGAATCAGCATGAAAATTAGATTCAAGAACACCAACTTTTGAGAAATCATCTGAGAAAAAATTAAAAAATGCAGACTAGTGTTATAGATATATTGTTGCCAAAACTTCATCACTAATTTCTGGCGAACTATTGTCCGTAGGATCAGTTATGGCGGACGGACGAATGAATTTTTTTGTAATCTGTGACATTAGTTCTTCTTTCCGTTATAAAATCCACAATTTATTGTATTCATCTTGATTTTATTTTAATTTTTAATTTTGAGGAGTGTGTTTAATGAATATTAACAAATATCTATATAATTGTGAGATTAAAGTTTCAAGCGATCATGTGTAATTGGGGAGTAAGGTATCAGGCACTTTATATTTTCTATACAATGATGCTTGGAAAAATAATGAAAAAGGTAATGTTTAGGAATTGGAATTGAGAATCGAAAAATCGAGGTTGAAATTGAGAATCGGAATCGAGTAAAACAGGTATCGTGAAGTCTCTAGTCTTGATCTACAATCAACTCTCACCTTTCCACCTTGCTGGTTGCGGTTACCACCATATCCACCCCCACCACCACCTCCTCCCCACCTCCCCCTCCAGAGCGGTTACGGTCATAGTTTCGGCCGCTGTCATTGGAACGGCCTCCCCTTCCTCCTCTCCAACCCCCTCCACCTCCACCCCCACCACTTCCTCCACTGCTGCTGCGGTTCCCCCCGCCATACGACTGATTCCTGGACATAAAACATAGAATTATGTTAATCCTAACAAGTTTAGCAATCAAGCAATTATATGACAATTTACAAACCAACAAATTTAAGCCATTCGAGTGTGACTAGTGATAGATTTAGTAAGATCACTAATATAATAATGACGACGCATGATTTGAGCTAAAATATATTAGATGTAATTAGTACTAATGAGGATAGTAGAAGTTTAATACCTTATTATTTGTGTAATTAAGCTATCCCCTCACCTGTCCCTCCAGCCACCGCCTCCACCACCTCCACCTCCTCCTCTAGACTGCCAGCCTCCACTACGGCTCCTGTTGTCTTGACCACCTGAACAAGACAACACTTCAAAAAACAACTTCACAGTGACTCAAATTAATGTAGAACTTAAGTATTTAATTGAATAAACAAAGACTATATCCTTAAACCCTACAAGTTAGCTGAGAAATACAAGTAAAACTTTCCCGCACTAACCTCTGGGACGGTAACCCCCTCCGCGGAAAGAACGTTCACGATTGTCGCTGCGGTTGTTCTGCCTGTTGCGCTGAGAAGGCCCATAACCAGCCTCTCGCCCTTCCTTGTTGTACTCCTCTACGAGGACTCGAGCGTCGGGCTCCTGCAGCTCCGTGTATGTCACGTCACTAAACACGTCCCCCACCTCCGGCAACATGAAGTTTGCTGTAACCGGACCAAACACTCCAGTCAGTCCAACCTCCCAGGACTGAGACAAGTACATGCCCGCAGACATTTGTAAGGAAAAGTCAAGTAAGATTAATAAGTTACCGATACCGACGGTATTTAATTTAAAATTTGATAAAAGTGAAATAAACATATAGTTACCATTAAAGCCTATCTGAGAATAGGACTGATCACAACCAAACAAATGTCTGAGAAAACATACTTGCCAGAACAAAGTAGACAAAAAATTCACCCACACCAGAAAGCAGTACTTTAAGTGATCATAAAAATGAGTGAAAAAACTTTGAAAAAAATCATCTAGAATCAGTTAGAATTTTTTTAAATTAGTAATAGATTTATAGATACTGAGGCGGATTTAAAGAAATTTTAATAACTAATTATTATTTCAAAATAAGTCATGTTAAAAAAAAAGTGTACAAAAACGTGCAGTTTGATTGGACTAAGCAAAGGTAAAATATTTAGTGTCACTTAAAGCACCGATTTAAGAACATAAACAGTTAATACAGAAGACAACGGGTTAAGGAAAGGGAGTGTGTTGGGGTTGGGGTTGAAATATTAACTATACTACGACTACGAGTGAGAAGAGAACACCAGTGATCGCTCCAGTATTTACCTTTCATCTCAAGAACCGCCGAGTCGGGGACATCTTTCCCTTCAACCTTCTCGCGCTGTTCACAGCGTCTCTTGAACTCCTCATCAGTGGGTACAATTACTACTGCTCGCCGTATGAAGCCCTCAAAACCCCTCATTTTGCGTCTTTGGGCCGATGGATAGACATTGGTCTGTGTAATGTCAGATATGATTAATGATTCCCATGTTGTGTTTGGCATGGGGCCACCAGGACCCCATACAATCATCACTTCTGGAATGATAAGGTCTCAAGACATGGGTTTAGTAGCCGCTCTTAGCTTCCCCCCTCCCGCCCAGACCCCTCCATACTCACCCGCAAGATGATCCAATGTGCTGGAGAGAAAGTGGCAGATTAATCCTGGCACTAGCCATTAATTTAGTTTTTTTTTATACATGTTGGAATTTTATTCTCAATAAATTATTGTAATCTTAAACTTATAGACTATATCTTGGATGCAGTGTAATACTAACATATCCTAATATACCTAAATTCGGAGAAAGTCGTACACATTTCAAAGACTTCCTTACACCTACACCTTAAACACTCCACCTTATAGAACATCTCACTGCAACTCACAGTTGATCTTTGAAATATATTAAGTCTTGCCCAAATGCTTCATATATGCAGTTCACGCTTTGAGCAAGCTAACAGCAAGTGATTTGCATGCCCCCATACCAAGACTTACAAGCCTTTATCTTAATCTAAGTTATACACGAGTAAAAAAAATAAAAGATAGAAAGAACACCAGTGGTATTGTACATGGCAATATCACATACCAAGTACTTTGCAGTCTATCGAAACATAAATTATGAAACTATATCCATTTGTGAAGCCCAATTAATATATTTCATCACCAATACTAGTAATGTGTATTATATTGGTGCAGACATTGTGCCACGTTGAAGATCCAATGTCAGAATTATAAGAAGTGTTTTGACCTAAATATAAGTCAAGCAGCATCAAATAAATTTCAGTTGCACCCATATTTTACAAATACACAATTTAGTGTAGCTCTAATGCTAATACTTAAAAACACTTTATTCAAATGTTATAATGTAATATTTTTTGTCGATGCCTGTATGAGCTCTATAAACATCTCAGTAAAATCCAATATACTCTTGATGCCATGTGGATTCCAGACACAAGGTAAACAAATTTATTTAATGGTGTAATATATTAAATTAGTAGCTCTGAAATCTGCTTAGATTCATTTTATCTTGTCTCAATAGAGGTGATTAGTGCTTATTTAAGAAATGAAATGTTTTTAGTCTATAAATAACCAATAGCTACTGTTAATTTAAGGATAACCTGAACAGGTAGTAAGATGTGATACATAACAGCTTCTAATTGAAATATGATATGCTATCATTTGATAATAATAATAATGGTTAAAATACACACACTCTTTCAACTATATAGGTGTATCACACATTTTATAAATACATCAAACTAAGAAATACAAGATGTCTTAGCGTGATTAGGTGTGGAAATAAACTAAGTGGTCAACAAATTGAAGTGATTTAAAAATCTAAATCTAAAATGCCCATTTAATGAATATTTGTTTGTGCTCCATTCCAGTAAATTTAAAGTTGGCATGTTGTAATAAAAAATAAGACACACAGAAAGATCTGATACACTTTTAGTACCTATCAGATAAAGGAGTTCTCATTTTGAGTGGAAGACATCAATCGGGTGCATACAGCGGGTAAAGTTTGATTACAAGTTTTCACACTAAAAATATGACTACAATTTTATGGACTATTGTACCAAAAGTTTAGTACCTTAATGTATACTTCTTTCTTGTTATTCCTTTTACTAAGAACACACGTATGGGTCTGTTTAAGTATGCTCCATGATTAAATTAGATTAGTTCTCTTACTTTTAAGAACCAATGAAAAGTTTCATTTCAAAGATTTATATATCTAACACTAAAGAAAACACGCCTCATTTTTAAACATAAATGCAGGCTCTTATTTTATTAATTATGTGTTTAAGCTAGAATTTTTTTTCAATAAAAATGAAAACAATGTCAAATTTGCTGTATATTTAGAGATATAGTTGGTTACTTTACATCCATTACCGTTTCCAGGCCTGGGTCAGTTTTTTTATTCAAGCCATATATTTTAAGGTAGTATTCCCTCGGCGCGTCTCGCGTCTGCGACCGGAGACGTGCGGTGGTGAGTCGCAGACGCGGGATACAGTGTTTCCCTGGACGCGTCCCTTGGTCGCCAGTCGTGGGTAATTGTATGTGTAGTACAAATAGTTCCTCAGTTATCAGAGTTTTTCAAGTGTGTTACATGTAATGTTCCGTGTTATTTTGAATAGTCTTGATAAAAAAAATGCTAAAGTGATTGACCAACTATTCCTGAGATCTCTTTTCCATGTGATGTCTTTCACACGTTGGTCCCGGTACACTGGCGAAGATTAGTCAAATATTGATGAGTGCTTTTCCACCCCTACAACTAAATTTTCATCCTCTTCTATGGATAAATCTTTTACCATTTTCAAAACCAGCCCAATCAAATATATAACTGACACGAACTGAGAACCCCACCTATCCCCTTAATATTTAAATGTACCTAAATTGTAAGCACCACCTTAAATGTTTTCCTCAAATACTTGTTTCCTGTGTTTTATTTAATGATAATTGATAAATGCAGTCTAATGTTAAATTACGACCTGGTTAAATGTAAGATAAGACTTATGACTTAATTCACCATATAAATAAAGATAACAATAATAATAACACATTTTTTTATTATTGTTATCTTTATTTAATAAAAAATTATTATTATTATCAGTGTAGCGTAGACGGGCCGGGACCTAAGATTTCCTCAAAAAGCACGGTTCCTTTTAACTATTTTTCCTTTTAAAGTATTTGATGTAAGCAAATTCTATTTATTTCCTGTGTCGGCAAGCAATAACAACACTATTTATAACTCTACTAAAACACACGCTTGCTCGGTGATGCTCTCGGAGCAGTGTGGACGCAGATGCAATGTAGAGACACTCAGACACGCACTTTGGTCGACAGTCGCAGACGCCTCGAGGGAACTGGCCACATAACAAACTATGGAAATTAGTCCGGTTGCTGGCCGCAGACGAAAGACTCGCCGAGGGAATTGTACCTTACACTACCAACTTACTAGGCGTGTCTTAGCACCATATGCCTTATAATCTAACTTAAGACTAGGACAGCCACAACATCCAGTCCCAGACAGTTGATTTATCAATATGAAAGAGTAAACCCATATTTTCATCCTGCCTGGAATTGAACTCGAGACATTTAGCTCAGTAGGCAGATACGCTACGCTAAGAATCTTGGGCATGCCACTCCAACCTAAGTCCCAACCTTGCCTTAGTACTAACACCACCATCTTTCAAAAAATAAAACAAAAATATATTAGGCCTATTTAAAAATTGAGAATACAATTGGATTAGAAGTTTTGGGTTATATTTGTTTATTTCAAAACTATATAAGAAAAAATATCAATAACGAAAACAAAGCAAATCCCTATTAATAATAGCCTATATATAATGAGAAGAGATAAATGTAAATTTCAAGAATTTACATTGAAAAAATTATTCATAACCACTCCCACACCGCAAATGTATAGTTATGTTTTATTAATGACTAGCAGAAGTACCCGGCGTCATTGCTAATGAATTGCTTGGTTACCATGGGCAATGCTTTTCTGTTTCAAATAGACGGGACAAAAATCTCTCCATTTTATTTCTTCTGACCCAGTTTTTAGTAGATTTAAAAAAATATAATCAAAGATTCATAAGTTCAGCTTCAAGGTACACATGGGCTACTAATTTTTAAATTTCAGTTCTCTGCGTGCGGTAGATTTCGTGCCAGTGCTCAAGACAGAAAAACAAACTCTTCAGTTTATTAATACAGATAGGTAATAAGTTATAATATGAGTAATAACAGTATTAATAATACAACTAAATAACCAAAAGAAATCAAAACAATTTTTATTAAAAAATAAATGTTGGCTTTTAGTGAGGTTTCTGGATCTCCTTAACATTCATGAGTTCATTTAATGTTTAGATTTGTCGTGGGAAACTTCCAAAAAATGGAAAATTCTTGCCTGGATGGATTCCAGAGTACTTCCCTTGAATCTAAGCGTTTTTCTGAAGATTTAAGAATTTAAACTTGCAAATCAGAAAGGCGGAGAGCAATTTCCTTCATAAAATTGAAAAATAGTTTGTGAAAAGCTGAACCTTTTTCTTTTCATCCTGAAACTCTGAAAGCCTTGTTTTAAAAAAAAGAGTTTTGCAAATCAGAAATAGTATGTCTGTATTTATCAGAGCTTGGAAGCCCACTACATTCAGTGTTGGAAAGTTTTTACACCAGAGGAAAATGGGAGAGATAATTCTGAGAAATATTATGACCCAGAAGAATGAGCTTTGTTTTAAAAGCCTGAAATGAGATGAAGAGGTGTATAAAGGTTGATGTTGTTAGAAACACTCATTCTAATTGTTAAGGAGGCCCATGATGTCCATTAGAAAAGATACATCCCATTGCCAACCTTCATCCTTTAAGAGCGTACACTCATCAGGTAGTTTATTACAAACATTTCAGAATATTACCCTTTTAACTCCAAAGTATCTCAAATGACAGCCAACTGACACTACATCATGGTGTTTGTCTTTCGATTCTGCTTCGAGGAGATGATGTAATTCCCTTTTGTCGAGTGCCCAAGCTTGGACCTTGTTTATACTGTTATTAACTATCATTATTATTAATATTATAGTAACAATTTGTTAGCTTGGCCAAATTAGATGGGTTAATTGTTTGTCAATGCAATAATTTGTTACTATTATATGTTTACAATTCACAGTTACTTTAGGTGTGTCATTAGTGGTACGCAAGCCACGAGTTGGTCACCGCCATTATAGTCGTTTACAAGTTACACAAGGTGTCCATTTTGAAAGTTAAGACTCCTCTCCAAGATTATTGAGAGTGATCCTATCCCAGAAATTTTTTTAAATTTCAATATCTTTAGAAGCTATTTAGATTAAGTCTTTGCCTGGATTTAAAAAAATTATAGGCCTCTAGAAGATATTTGGAGTGGTCCATCCTTAGAAAATTAAAAAAAAAATGTAGCCCACTATTCGCCATTCCATTCTTAAATTTCAGTACAGGTCTTATGGAGTTGACATATTTTATCTGCTTGAAGCAATTCTATAATTTTATATTATAAACTTGTCAAGTGTGTATACTTTATGGCAATATATTTGAAGTTAGATTTGTCAATAATTGTGTTTATCATCATCATGATGAATCCAATCTAAATGGACACCACACAATATCTCCTGCGATGAATAGGATGGGGTTTGAATTATGATACGTCAAACTGAAGATGTTTTTCCCAATTCAGTTAAATCAAATTGTCATCTTCTGTATCCATGAAAATGTGTATATCCCTTCTTAAACAATCCTAATTCATCCATAACTTATTTGATTAAATATGATATATTATGTAGTGTATAGCTTCAGTTTTACATTCAATAACAATTACAATTAATCACTAAACACCATGTAGGCCAGCATCAAAATAATGAAAGAAACACAACTCTAATGGCTCTCAACTGGTACACACACTTTTTAGGTACATTTCAAGCAGCTGTGTTTTGCCTTTTCAAGAGGACGTTAGTTCGCATTTCTGATTGTTATCAGTAGGTGGGATTCATTGGTGCTAAGCTCAACAGTGCTATATTACTATATATACAAGTAGTGCTTCGTCTGGTGCCTGTGGTTTGGCTATCAGCTACTTTTATTAATTTAAATCAAAAACATATTGTCCCATTAATAGATGTTAAACCATGGCAGGATTGGAACCCCAATACTAATATTGCATGTGTATTACAAAAAAATAACGAGAATTTTTAAGCCGACTAGGAGACCAATGGGCTAGAAAGAGATGGTAAGTGTAAACAAGAGCCTATACTGAAATTTAAAGTGGAATGGCCCAAAGAAGCTATTTAGAATGGTCCTTGCCTTTAAATTCCCAAAAAGACCGCAAAATTCAAGCCTTTTTCTTGATGTTCTTTCTGTAGCACGAAATTCACGTATAATTCCCGGGATCAGTGGGAGCCCTGAACTTACAAGATAAGGCCATAGTGTAATAATTTTGTCAGGTAAAATTGCTACCTTTCCAGGTAAATGTCAAAGCATGTGCGAGTGAGTTACTTCTATTAGAGTAAAAAGTGAAAAATTACTTTCATAAAATTATTATATGACAATCTATTCCGCCCTATGGGCATAGGAGAAATGGTACAGGTTTGCCACTATTTTATAAACACAAAATGTCGTGTGTTTTCCCCAGTTTTTACATATTTTTTAAAACTTTAAGAGCATTGTAATGAAGAATAACATTGTCTTCAATAAATTACTATCGTTACCATTTGTGTTTAAAATGGAATGATATGAGGTGATGAACACGATTTTTACACAATCCTATGTTTGGGGGGAGGGGGGTTCTTTTGTATATAAAGTTATATTTAATTATTGCATTTAAGGGTTCCAAATTCACAAATGTTGCAGATTTTTTCTAGTTTATTTTGTGTGAAAATGTTGGCATTTTCCAGAAGAAGAAAAAACACCATGTTCTACCAGCAATCTAGATTTTCTAGGTGTGTGGTAGCCTCAAGATATATTAGGATAAAAGTGACCTAATGAGAAATAATCAAGTTGTAAAGTACTCTTAAGAACAACGTAGGTCTAAAGTAAATGCTGTACACATGTGGAAACTTAGAAGAGCGTGTGTTAAAAACCAGCACGCACCACTAGATCAGCACACTGTTCTTAAGGGAACATTTTGCACGTCGTGAAGGATATGGCAAAGTAATATTAGTTATTGCTCGCCGGAGTTTTAATAAAAATAATTGATGGAACACTTTACCAAAAAAACTTAATTTTAATTATATTTTCAAGGATAAGAAAATTAAAACTTTCCAAAGAACATACTTTCATTTAAGTTATTCTTAACAATAATTCAAATAATTTACAAAATAAACGTTATTCAATTATTAATTATATGGTACTGTAGCAGTCTATAACTATTTATTATGCCTTAAGTTTAATATTACTAGGACACAGATAAACTATGAACTAAGAATGCTTCCAATAGTCCCCATACATATTTGAACAAAAACTGCTTACACAATTCTAAATAAATGAGTGTATTCTAAAAAACTGTAGGTAGCAATATAGCGTCCATCTTTTAAATAAATCACACACTTTTACAATACTTTGTAACCAAATTATTATTGTATTTTTATCGAGATTTAAAACGAAAAAATGATCTTCAGTAATAGTTGAAGATGGGATCTGCAGTAAAATTACTATGAAATTTAATTTGTGTTAATAGTATGAGAGATATCTTAAATTTAAATAATCCATAGTGCTTGTTAACATCATTTTCAGGTTAAATAATAATTTCCTACAAACAAACACACTAACTATTTAAATGATATACAAATTTGTGGGTATTTTACATGTAAACTAGCTCCAGACATTGTGTTAAAGTTATCCATTTAAGCTATAAACTCATACTATAGATCTAAACTAAATTTAGATGTGAACCACTATCAAGTTATTTAGCTTCTGTCTATTCTAGAAAATAAACACACACAATGTGATACAAAGCTTCAAAATTTCAAATAGCAATTCACATGCTTTTGGTATCAATATAACCAACCACAAAGATTGAACACGAGGAAAAGGTATCGACAACGAAGAATTGCTGGTGTAACTAACTGCGCACACAGATGAACATTTTAACTTATTACTGTTGCGTGTGTAAAATATGGGTAAAACTTTTGTTATATTTGCTGCTGAATCCTTTATATAACATCTTTGTATTGTCACAAAATAGCTTAAGCCAATCCTACAGGGCTTGTTTCATCAATGTTGCAACATTCAACAATGAGGGCATTTTCAAACCTTATTTTAGAATCACATGTACTTACAAATAAACCTTGATGTGCCCAATAACGAAACATTGTACTGAAGAAAGCCACACCTCAATAAATGTATATTTAAATGTGATGTCTCAATAGGGTCGTAAAATATGGGTTGCCTTATATATTTATAACTCACCTTTGTCACTATAATTAGTTTATTAATATTCAGAAGTTCTTTCATAAAAACAAATGCTTACCTTAACAAATTAACAGAGTTGCTCTTGTCTTGCGAAAGCATCCAAAATATTTACTTACCAGAAAAGGAAAGAAAGCCCCCCCCCAGACACTGAAAATGTAATACTCACCAGACCAAATAACAAAGTAGGAATAACATATTATTAACAGTCTAATCCTTTTACGGCAAACACTACATAGCTAATCTAAACAAAAGTGAACAAAACCCGGCATTTCAGTCGCTATTTTCCAGAAATTGAAGTTTTTTAGGTTGAGGAAAGTTGAGAATAAGAACATGACTTCAGACATCTTGAAATTTAAAACCAGACCAGTGTATGGCATAGCAGAGAATTTAACAGCTGTTTATATAATACGCTAGGGATACTTGTAAAAGGTAAATTGTAAATTCAAAGTATCAGGGAAATAGGGTAAAAATGTGAACTCTTCCTAAAGCTAATCACCCAAAAACAATATATATTCATGCAGTGAGATAACTAATGAAATTATAATACCTAAAGTCGATACATCCAAGCGCATGGATTTCCCCTCCTTTTTAGCGCTGTGTCTTACTAACTGCTGAGGTTATACGCAGATTCCCATTTTATCCGACCAAATATAATGGAAGGAAAATCAATTAGGCCTCTTAAGGTTCAGTGACTTGACTTGGGCTTTCTCATGGCTAAATCTTAAGCCTAGTACGCACTTGGAAACAATGTTCGCAAACATTGTGTTCCCAAAATGTTTCGGGTTGCTCACAAATATTTGCAAACGTTGTTTCTGGTACAGAATTCAAATGAGTAAAACATGTCTATGGAGGAAACTTATGCTTTGTATACAGTTATGCACTGTTCGAGAAGAAAAAGAAGAAGAAAACAGTGGCTTCAAAATGGTTCCTTCTATTAAACATAAAGGCTATAACAGAAATGAAGGTTTAGGAGAGCAATAGTTTTAGGAACTTCTCTTGCAAGTCTCCTACATTTTTAAGTTGTTTTATAAATGGTTGGTCCTAAGATAGTGAACGACTAGCCTGGTCCACATTGCTTGTTGTCGACAATGTTGGAAAACAAGTCCAAAAACACAAACTGTTTTTCTAGCCTATTTGAAATGGATGACAAGAAACAATGTTTCCTCTTTGGGAAATACAAAGAAAAGTTTGCAAACAGTATTGTAAGTTGTTTTAGAACACACTTCAGGAAACAAGCAACATGTTGACAATGATTACAAGTGTGTGGGCCTACTTTACTCAAGATACATTGGCTCTGCACAATATACCTTGGAAATTTGTTGATAATCAGTAGAATATTTGGTTTCAACTAAGTCCAATGATAGATAATGAAAATAATAGGATCTATTTTTTTAAATAAATAAAATTAACAACCTAAAAGTAACATGAAGAGTACCAGATTCAAAAAAGAGATTATTGTTTGGAAATTTAGCAAACATGGAGTTGGAATAAACTTTATTTAAAACATAGAATATTTATATTGTGGCTTTTTTATATCAATATGGTGAAATCATTTATAATACTAGAAGTCTGGAATTGCTCTAATGAAATAAATAAAGCACAACACTTTAATAGAAGCTCGGGATTAAACTCTATAGAGCTTTCTAGGTTCAGCAAATTCTAGCTTTTTGTACAAAGCTATATCTGAGGTGTTTGTGTCTGGCGATCTCTCTACTTGCCTGAATGTTGGTTGTGTAAGACTTTGTCAGGTATTGTGTCTGGCGATCTCTCTACTTGCCTGGATGTTGGTTGTGTAAGACTTTCTGTCAGGTATTGTGTCTGGCGATCTCTCTACTTGCCTGGATGTTGGTTGTGTAAGGATTATTTATGTCAGGTATTGTGTCTGGCGATCTCTCTACTTGCCTGGATGTTGGTTGTGTAAGGATTATTTCTGTCAGGTATTGTGTCTGGCGATCTCTCTACTTGCCTGGATGTTGGTTGTGTAAGGATTATTTCTGTCAGGTATTGTGTCTGGCGATCTCTCTACTTGCCTGGATGTTGGTTGTGTAAAGATTATTCATGTGAGGTAGTGCGTAATTGTTTAATCTTGTTTATTTTACTGCAAACATACTTTATTTTTAAACATATAGGTTGTTTTGTTTAAGCTTTAAATAATAATTTAATATAATTTAGAAATGTCTTTAATTCAAGTTTAGGACAACTTTATTATATTAAGAGACTTCCTGAGCTCACTCAAACTAAACTAAGAATAATATGGCTTAGTTAATTGATCTAAAATATATCACAATGGTATTTAGATGAAAGGGAAGGAAATTTACATTCTTTACCGGATTCAACTGAATCAAAGTTTCATAAATGAAACTCACGACACAAAGTCTTGCTAACTCATCAACTGTGATAAATGTGACTCAAATTGGTTGAGTTTTCACTTTAGAATTACATCATTTTAGAATGTGTGTTTTATAGAAAGATGATAAACCAACAATTCGTGGCTCAATTTTAAATATGATGAAAAGAAATGGCAAGATAAGAAAGTTTAAAGAGCGTGTGATAGTGTGAAAATAATGATGATCTAAGTAAAAATTGTGGAACACTAAATGTTCCCTGAAAGAAAATCCATCCTGAGATGATAAAAAGAATTTAGAAAAGAGAAAAAATGGAAATTCTGTTTTTAGGTCCAATAAATCATTTAGTTGAGGGAAGTAAAAGTATTTTCCTGAGTTATAAAAAAAATGTCAGTATGGCTCAGCTTAAAAAAATGGCAGTTCTTTCTCTATTTTCAATTAAATATTTACTTATAAAGATTGTAAGAATTATTTCTGGAAAGTTATAAAAGTAATCCTTTATTATGATAATATCCACCCACTAAAACCATGTATTTATCAATCAAAATACATGACTAGTAGCATCAGATGTAAGAAAAAAGTTAACTACCAACATATTTCTAGAAAGAAAACCTCTTTTCGCTTTTTTTTTTAGGTAATTTGTAATAAATATTTGGAAGAGATATGTATATATGTATATTGCTACCACGAAATTTATAATACTATCCAACAAATAAATAATATTTGCAGTTTATAACATTTTTTCCCTTTTTCTTTGTGATGACTACCCAACTATAAAATAAACAAACTGACACCTTAGTTACTTAAACAAGATGGTGAAAATAATACAATTTGGCAGTTTGTACATACAACACCCAAATATTCCAGACACCCATGGACGAGATTATTCAACCAAAGATGAAACAATGAAAGAAGCCTTGATCAATATTAATATGCTTTTGAAAAAGTATTAAACAACACACAGTATTTTAAATAATTGTGTGGAAAGTCTTTAATTTATAATGGCAAATACTTAATCTAAGGATAATTTTAAAAGACTTTTTAGATAAAGCAATGTAAATTAAGGATGTCAAATTTGCATGATAAATAGAAATTAAATTCTCATATTTAAACAAAGAATAGGATTAGTTTTCATTTCTGCCTTAACTTTGTCCTCACTTTAGTACCAGTCCTACAGTCCGGCTACAGGCTGGAAACAGTCCATGATGATGATATTTATTTTATTTTCATCATCAACCATTTCCAGTCTCTAACCGGGTCAATTTAGTAAGCGTCTCCATCTTCCTCTTTACTTCTCCTATAACTCGCTGTTGTCTACTTCTCCCCTCTCTTCCTTGTGGTCTTTTTCCATAATCCTTCATCTCCACCATTATTCTTAGGATTCTCTCCTTTCACATCCTAATTATATGTCCATATCATTTCAGGCAGAAGTACTCTAATATCTGCCTGGACGAGTTTATTCTCCTCGCGACTGCTAGAATCCTTCTCAAAAACTATATCCCAAGGCCTCCACTTTACTAGTCCCTCTACGTGTATTTTATAGATATTGATTAGAGTTGGATAAATTCACTATTTAACAAATTCGAATCTTGGGAAAAAATTATGAATCTCAAAAGACTATGCTAAAATGAAATAATAGAAAATAGAAGTAGAAGCAAATTAAAAAAAATATTCTTATGGTCCATTCATTATAATAGCATACAAATATCAGTTAGGTGATAAATTACTAGTCTGGGGTCTGATTGTTGAGCTTGTCCAACAATTATGTTGGTTCTGAACCACCAATATAAGCAATATTAAGAGTTTTTTTAAAAAATTTCAATTAAAAAATTAAAAGATTTTTTTAAGGAGATGAGTCTTCTTAAATCCTCGTATCTCCTTAAGGATTCAAGGGTCCAATCCTAGTCATGATAATATGAAACAAAAGTGAAAGCTATAGATCACATGATCAGACACATAAACGTGAAAATAAATGTAACTTTTCTAGCTGTCAATTAAGTCCTTCATTTGATCCACTTAAGCAATTCATGGTTTGGAGTCTGGATTTAAGCCTTTCCTGTAAATATGTAAGGATAAGCCACCAATAAGCAGACTAGAACCAATAACATTTTTTTAAATCTCAAGTTCTCGAATATTCTTAAGGATATGTGGTATTCAAAGACCCTACCCTAAAAATACTTCACTAAAAAAATCCAAAATGTCTCAGTGTTTTAATCAATTGTAGAATAAAAATGCAATTTAAAAAACCAAGGGTGAATATATTTTCTTCATACACACACACACACAAACCCTACCAAGGCTTCCTACATTGTTTCACAAAGTATGATTTAAATCCAACCACAATATCACCTCCCTGTGTATGGGAGTTCTCACCTGATCAAGGATGTAGTTTCTCCTGCGCCGAGCAGCTACATCCAACAGCTTCACCAAACACTTGGTGCACTTGTCAATGAGCACATCCCAGCGGCCAGCGTAGTTCCTCTTCCTCGGCAGACCCATCATCTGGAAACAAAAGCCTGACTGTAGCACCAGCAATATGAATGTGCAGATATTTAAATAACAATTTCTTAACTATTCGTTCTCAAACTTCAAATATTAAATTGTATTATATTTGGAAGAAGGTACAGGAAAGGTGGATAGAAACATATAAAAGGAATGAACAAAATATGGCTTTTACAATGAAAGGAAGAACACAGTTCACACTTTACATTGCTGCCATTGGACATAAAGGTAATGGTTAACTCTTAAAGAAAATTGATCGTCACCGCCCAATCCCCCGACCTAGGTTTCATTCTATCGAAACTCAACAGGAAGGAGTGTAAAACGTGCAATGCAACTTCCTAAAAGAGGGGGTGGGGAACCCACAAAAGGGAGAAAATGGAAAATTGTAAAGAATGATAGCACACATAGATAAGAACCTGATAAAAATCACAACGAAACTAAAAATATATCAAATATAACACTCACAAAGAAAGGTTAACATGAAAACCTAACATGCCTTAACTCAACAGAAGGTAATGATGTTTACAACACCATGCTCGAAAATTTCAAAGGGGGGGGGGGGGGGGGGATAGATAAGGGCTGTGAAGTAAACTGCACGACTCAAAAGAACGCGCGGACAAAATGAGTGGTTTAGGGTGTGTGTGTGAGGAAGGGGGGGGAGGGTACTTAAATGCATGGCTTATCACACATTGTGGGTTAGCACACAATTCAAACTTTAGCCATTGGGCCACCTCATCATTAAACATGTAATTAAAGTAAAGTAAAAGTATTGTCAATTACCTTCATTTTGTCAATAAGGTTATTGGTTCCTAAAATGTTGTACTTAGTGTCCAAATGCTGGTTGTACCATTCGTTTGCCCAAGTTGTCTTTCCACATCCAGGTAGACCACACATCATTATCATCTGGAACAAAAAAGGAAAATAATTCATTGACATTAAAAATCTGGACGCAAGAGAAAAATATAATATTGATATGTCAGAGATAAAATTTTAGATTTAGGCAAATAAAATGTTTTAAAATGGCAGCAAATTAATTCGAGTTTAAAGTGCAATGAATACAAAAATAACGGCTAAAATTGGTATACATCAAACAAATCAAGGCTTTTACTTTACATCCATAGATAGACGCACACTTTACCAATGATAAATTTTTCAGGCATGCTGGAAATCGATCCCGGGACCATTAGCTCAGTAGACCGACATGCTAACAACTGAGCTAAGGTGTTGGAATAAATATCAACTGATGAATACATTTTGTGAAATAAATATAAGTTTTGAAACCTACGATAGTGTTTTAACTTTTCTTGACTCTTCCCCAGTCTTAGCTCCCCCTAAATTTTCTTCTCTTGGTTCAAACATGTTTGTTAGTTGAGCTTGTGGATGACATTGCAAAAATAATCCATCCCTACTCGGATGACCTTTCTATTCTCAAACCCCCCCCCCCCCCCTCATTATTGATGAAAGAAGTAATTGTTTACTTGGTCACTGTCAGGCACCCCCCAACCCCCTCCTTCCAAAAGAACAAAAGACAAAGCTGTCTGCCAAGAGGCTATATGCTTGAACAATTTTAAGAGTTTCAGGTTGGCTTCCTTAGCTATCACTTACTTTGTACAGTGTTTCTATACTGTTAAGATAGTATATTTACCTTAGAGAGTGGTATATTAAATATCAATGAGGAGTAATAAATACATATCTTAGGAAATAGTCTTCAAACAACGTACCTCACACTCTTCTCTCTTTTCTGGGCGTTTGGCGCCAGCGTGTCTCTGTTCTAGTGGGTAGTCCCCCACAAACGTGTAGCCTGGCAAAGCATTGAACCATGGGTTGTTGCCAGAAAAGTTGCATTCAAACTTTGAATTCTTTGTCAAGATGTGTGGGAAAAGTGGTTTGCCCTCCAACTGAGAGTGAGCAATCTCGTAGGCAACACCTTGGGGCTCGCCATTCACAGTGAACGACATGATGATCGGGCTGCTGTCCAAGTCCTAGTTACAAAAGTATAACAATTTATAAATATTTACAAACAAACAGTGGCCTCACTAAAGGAATCCAAGAAAATTGTATAAAATCTTTAATGTAAATAATAATAGCTCAACCCAAAGCTCTAATACTGCTTATTGATGGTTCAGAACCAATTATAACTATGGGATGAACTTGACAACCAGGCCCCAGACCAATAATTTAACATTTAGTTACTATTCTATTCTACTTATATTTCATGTTCATAACTTTTTTCTAAGATTCAGATTCAAGATGTGGCATTCGAAATCGAAAGTAAATTGAAAATTTGGGTTTGTAAAATAGTGGATTAGACCTAACTATAATTTTAATAATCTACTAATAGATTCCAACAAGCATTTATGGTCCTTACCAAATAAGCTCCTACAACATCGCCCTCCGTGAATGGTTTCCCGTAGTCCTTGAACTTGCAGTCTGTGGAGGCTTTGCCTGTACCTCCATAGCCGTAAGACAGAGGTTCCTCACCTTTAAATAAACAGAGTTTACTTTAATTTACGCGAAGCTAGTGACATTATTAATAAGTAAAACTAGATTTCCTGATAACTTCAATTTTTGCTGTTATCAACAGAATCTATAATTATTTATCTTAATATCAGCATTTTCAATATACAGTAGGGCCCTGATATCCGTGGGTAGTCCGTTCCTCGATCTACCGCATTTAAGTGAACCAGCGGTTAATATCGAGCTCTTATATAACGTGATATTCAAAAACGTACATTAATACAGTAAAGTTTAATTGATAAATTATAACCAACATTAAATAAAGTACATAATGTGTGTTGTACACCACAGTGTACGTACTATTCACCATTCTTCTTGTTGCGATGATTATAGTGATATAGTAGCACAATGATCATGAAGAGAAGTGGAGTAATGGTGTAGATATTGTGACTTATAAACAATTTTTTTCCCCTTTAATTAAAGATAAATAAAATAAGGCAGCGGTAACTGCGGACAACTGGATCAGCAGGGACCCTATTGTATTCGTTCTTAGCTCCCAAAGCTCAGTAAATGAAAGTTCTTGCAATAATACAAAATGGCATTATTCATAAGAATGTCATACTTCACTGTGGTCATTAATGAGAACTTTGCAACTTAGTAGAGGAAAAGTATAAATGCATTCAACATTTGTGTTCTGGTGACCTTGAACAAATCAAATTATGCTCATTGTGTTAAAGTTTTGTTTTACTATCTGCTAACTGCTAAGGATGTGCGGGAATCCTAAATTTCGGGACGCCCTTAGGGAAAAAAATGTTTCCCTTCCTGACCCAAAACTGATCTGCTGTATCTCAGAAATTTAATTACGCTAGTGATTTAGGGATTAAGAATGTTTAATTTAAAGAAAGTGTACCCGCATTTGTTTGTAAGAGGGGGGGGAAAGAAAGTAGAAGGGATGAGTTTATGGATAACATCAAGGGGGAGGGTGTAACAGAAGGATTTAGATTATTGCCGAGGAGAGAACAATAGATTCAACAGGTGAAATAATTTTGTGAAGTTGGTTGCATGTTAAATAATTGAAGTTGAATATGTACAGAAATCAGGATGGATAAATTGAGGTTAAAAGAATTAGAATCGAGGGAAGAAATTATTTAAGTAAAAGAGGATAGCCAGCATGCTTACCTTAGTGACACCAGAGTATACATTTTTGTTCTTATCTAAGTGTCCTATCATTCTCTTTGTTCCCCTTTTGCTTTTCTTGCAACTTCCTCTTTTAGGAAGTTGCATTTCGCTTTTCACACTCTTTCCTGATGAATTACGATAGTATTAAATCTAGGTCGGGAGATTGGGTGGTAACAATCGATTTTCACCAAAAGGCAGCCATTACCTCTTTGTCCAGTGGCAGCAATGTAAAGTGTGAACTATGTTCTTCCTTTCATTGTAAAAGCCATATTGTGTTTGTTTCTTTTATATGTTTCTATCCACCTTCCAAATATAATACAATTACCTCAAAAAATAAAAAGATATTTTCCCTAAAGAGATATATTTGATAAAAAATGTGTTTTAGTGTGGGGTTTTTTCTAAACAATTTCTACCCCATTATCACCAAGAAGTGTGATTTAGCCTAGTGCTCTATTACACATAATAATTGGAAAAGGAATTGTGACATTTCTTCTTAGTGTCTCAAAAAAAAGTTAATATTTTGACAGAAAGGTACAATGATGACTTACCCAACTGCATAGAAGTACTATCCACTGACCAGCCAACTCGCAATACATGTGGGTTCGGCTCGTCTTCCAAGTGAGACACATTTAAGTTCTCTACAACCTATAATGTACCCAAGAGATCAAAAGTTAGAACACAACAATGTAAGAGAGAATGGGAGAGTGGAAGGCATGTTAATGAAATATGTGAGGAGCATGTCAAGCTAAGGTTACAACTGAGAGAAGTTCACATGTGTTTGATAACATTCACATCGGCACTAACACTAGATAGAACAAGTGAGAACATCCCTGAATCAGACACTGTTCATTATATATCCATTAGTTCGCAAGGTACACCCAGGTTACAGCTTATTTGGTGCTGACTGACAGTTCACAGCTGACTTCTGACAGTCAACATTTAGGTATATATCTAAATTTTGACTCTCAGAAGTGACAACTGATAAAGACATGTTTCTTGCAGATCATATGGTTCGGCGTAGGGATACATAATTTGGTCTGGTAGCTTTTCAAAGCCGTCAGAAGTCAGCTGTGAGCTGTCAGTCAGCACCACAGAAGATAAAACTGAGGTGTAGGTGTGATTAGTTTATGCCACAGTGGTTAAAAGAGTAAGAAAGATGACAACAAAGTTGAGTTGGTGTTGCTTTGTCTGGAAAGGGGTGCACTGGCCATGTTTAATGTTAGGAGGAGAATGATAGATCGTAAAATTTAGGTGAGCAAATTTTCAGATATGCATGAAATAAGTGGAGGGAATACACTATAACAGTTACAACATGATCATGGACTGGACTGAGACTATGCCATAACTTCTGTCGTAATGCCCATTCATCCGTCTACTCTATTATAAGCTGAATTAAAACGCCACGTACAGAATGAAGGCATACGCACTGCACTAAGCCACTATATGTTAAAACCTGGTCAAACCAAAAGAAAAATGGAGCAAGTGTGAACATGAATATCCTTTGATGACTCTCTTAAAACCAACAATAGTCGGCGAACAGGCAAATGTGCCTAGTGAACAAGTGTGAAGTCTAGCAAAGGTTGTGTTGGTCACAATGAAACAAATTTTGTGTTCACTACTGCTCGTATACTTGTGTTCTCTGGGGTGTAACTCTAGCTTTATCTGTCACGAGGAAAAACAAGATAATGGAGTTATCCGGGAAACAGTAGGAGTACAGGGAGTACATGAGATAGTAGAGTAAGCAAGACTGAGATGGTATGGGCATGTAAGGAGGCTGGAGAAGGAGAGGATGCCAAAGAAAATGATAGAGATGAAATACATAGGAGATAGACTGCAATACCAAGATATGGGAGGAGCAAAAACAAAGTGATCAAGTGAGAGGAGGAGAAAAATGGAAGCAATTTAAGAGGGGAAAATGGTGGACAAAAGAGGATAGAGGAAGATGGAGGCATTTTACTAAACTTACCCGGACACAGTTGATGATTTGTAAATTGGATTGACAACTTTTATTTAACTATACACAATGTCAGAGAAGCTTCCCATGTCAGATAAGCTTCCTATGAAGTAATGTGTTTTGGAGCATTTTATTGCAGTGAATTTGTTACTACCAATCAATAAACATTAGTCATTTATGAAGGAGTCAGACAGTATAAAAATAGAGAGGTCTGAGACAAAGGCTTGGCATACAGACTCCCCTGTTATCTAACAGTAAGACTGTAGTCAGCACTAAGGTTTTAGAGATGTTTATGGGAAACACGTTACCAGTAGCTTTTAGAACCAAAAGGAATTGAAATTAAACAGAAATTTCTTCAGTTTGTTGCATCCAGATTTTATTTATTTCCCTTTCTCCGGCGAATCTCCTCGATGTCAGACATCTTCCCAAGTTTTTATAAAATAGTTTGACTCTCTCTCTCTCTCTCTATATATATATATATATATTAAAAATGACACATACCTTGACTTCAAAACACACTTTCCCCGTGGTGAATCCAAATGTGGCCCTAGCACCTGCCCACACATAGCCAAACCCCTGCTCATGCATGGGTGTAGCAGTAGTGAAGTTGTCCTTGTCAATAATCAGATTCAAATCAGAGTCATCTGTAATCAAATAGAGAGCAATTACATTATTCGTTGGAATACATGAAAAATAAAGAGCATTATGAAAAAATATAATATGTAATTAAATAAATATGATAAAATTTTAGAAAAATAAAATACAAATAAAAGTGAAAACACAAACACATATTTACAAAAACTTCAAAATCTCGATGCTCTATCACATCTTCCCCAGGAAGTATAAGACTAAGCAGGAAGTTAGTTTCAGTGATCACCAGCCTAACAAAGTTTTTATCCTTTACATTTAAATTGGCATCACTGAAACCAACTTCCTGTTTATACTTCTAATTTTCAAGGATGAAGTGGTGAAGGCATCAAAATGTCTAAGTGTTCGTAAATATGTGCTAGTATTTTCTTTATTTGTGCTTAATTTCTATACAATTATTTCATATGTATGTTATTACCATTAATAATATTCTTTGTACGGGATGTTTTGCTCACTCATTGGCTCCTGAATTTCCCTTATAACTTTCACTCTCTTCAACTGCGCCCAGCCTGTGGCTGGGTCAGTTTAGTAACAATGCCTCCATCTTCCTCTATCCTTCCATTACTATCCTCTCGCTTGAACAATTCCTGTTATCTGCTCCTCCCATTTCTTTCTTGGCCTATTGGGCGTCTTTTTCCTAGATACTTCTTCCCAACATTTTCTTTGGAATCCTCCTTTTTCCATTAGATCATTACATGCCCATACCATAATAATCAGTCTCTTCTTCTACCATCTCATGTACTCCCTGTACCCCCATTCTTCCCTAGATAACTTCGTTCCTAATCTTGTCTCCTCGTGACAGCTAACATAATACTCACAAACTTCACTCCCATGGCCTCCACTTTCCTAGTCTCTCTTACATTCAATGTCCATGTTTCTGCTGCATGTTTGACAATGGGTACAAAGTACACCTTGTACAATACTTCCTTAGAGTTCAAGGGCACTTCTCTTTTCCAGAGCAGATCTCTTACACACCTATAGAACAACTCTCCCTGCTGTCCTCTTCTCATTAAATCCTCTATACTTCCATCTTTCTCCTCAATCACACTTTCAAGATATTCTACGTTTTATATTTTTTTCAGCTCTACTCCTTCCAACCTTAGAGCTTTATTAGTCCTTACCCTCTTCCTTGTCACTATCAGCACTACACACTTTGCCATGCTAAATTTCATTTCACACTCTTTCACTTCCTCATTCCATTCTTGTAGTTGTTTCTGTACTTCCTCTTCCTTCTCCCCCCATACCATCAAGTCATCAGCAAATATCATGACTTTCATTCTTTCTATGAGTTTTCCTGCCACTTTGATCATGACCATTTCTATTACCATTCATAAGAAAGGGCACTCTTTTTTTTATTTGGAACCACTCCGTCCTTCCACCCTCCGTCTTGACACAACTCCTGTAATCCTAATACATGTTTTTCACTCTCATTTCAACTCCTATTTCCACTTCTGCCGCCTTCATCGCTTTCCAAACTTTAATTTTATCCACGCCATCATATGCATTCTCCACATCTATAAATACCATTACCAAGTATTTCCCATATTCATACCTTCTTTCCATCAGCTGTCGTAAGGCCATAATTAAGTCTATTGTAGACCTCTGTTCCCTAAATCTGTGTTGTTCCTCTTTCCAGCTTCATTTCATTTTATTTCTTATTCTCTTTTCCAGAATCTTCTCATATATTTTTGTACAGTGGCTCATCATTGTTATCCCATATAATTTTTAATCTCTTCCTGTCTCCTTTCTTGAAAATAGGCATTATAACTCCCTTTTTCCGGTACCTCGTTCTGCTTCCAAACCCACTCTCAGCAACCTGTATAACCAATGTATACCTACTTTACCTACTGCCCTATCATTTCCACAGCCAGTTCGTCTACATCCGGTGGTTTTCCTTGTTTCATCCTCTTTAATACATCCTCCAACTCTTTCCATGTTGGACCTCTTTCCTCTTCTTTCTTACAACTCCTTTCTTTCACTCTCATTCCTTTCCTCTTTCAGGTTGAACATTTTCTCAAAATATCTCGTCCATAGTTCCTTTTCTTCCTCTCCTGTCTTATTATTCTAACTTATTGTATTTTCTCTCTCTTCCGGTTTCTTACCTGGCTATATAACACCTTTTTACTTCCTTCCACGTCATGTTCAAGAATTTCCGTCCATTTTTTGCATTCAATCCTTCCTGGTTTCCCATACAACTTGCTTCTTTATTATCTTTTTCTCCCTATATTCTTCTTGTTTCCTCATTCCTATTCTTAAAACTCCTTCTGAATGCTTTATTCGTCTCTTCTACTGTACCTTCACCCTGTCCTTCCACTTTTATTACTTGTCCTCCCACCAGACTGTTCTTAAAGCTTTCTCATTCAACCTCTAAACTTTGCACCCCAATCCTTGGGTATTAAGCCTATCAGAGTAAGTATAATAAATGTGTATAGTCTGAACAGGTATTAAGACAAAATGGTAATTTTTTTAAATTTAGTAGTAAAGGCATGAATAAATATTTAATTTGGATTATTATAATATAATATATATATATATATAAATCCAATATTTGAATAACATGACTATTCTTAGGAATTTACCAATTAGCATATTGATCACAAGAAAAGAATCAAGTCAAAAGAAGGAATACATACACCAACCAAGAAGAACCGCTGTTTCATCAAACTCTGGTTCATCGTCTAACTTCCGAGGTGGAGTTGACCTAAAAAAATAACAAATAAATATATATATATAATATGTTAGGAAGCCTATAATTCAATTTTAAGCCATGTAAAGCAAGCTCTTAAGCAAAAGTATATTTTCAGAGGTGACATTAATAATACCTTCGCTTTGGGCTAGGAGAATGACGCCGCTTCTCGCCACGCTTGTCGTCCCGGTCTCGTCGATCATGTTCTTCTTTCACAGCAATTTGCGTGTTCTCCTTCCCTTCCTGCTTCACTTTGGTCTCACTGTCCACATCTTCCTTTTCATCCTTGAGTTTAGCCTAAGGTAAATTTTAAAAATACCCGATGATAGCACACATTTTGCAACTAACGAAAATAATTAATACAACAGGTATGGCAAGGATAGAAATTTCCCCTGCTGGAAATGATTGCATGGCCGTCCAGGTCAAAGGTTATTATACTATTCATTCATCCATTATATTATCTGATTACTACCCATTCAGTGGTTAAATGGTTTAGGATAGGGATGGCAAGACGTGTGCCACCTGTTAAATATGTTATTAATGATTTAGGCCTATTTAAAAATAAAAACATTGAAATGAACATCTTTAGTGAAAAATACAATGAAACATGCTAAAAGAACAAATATACATGTAGAATAATATGTTAAAAGAAAAACAAAACAACAAATTAAAATATAACATGTTAAAAGGACAAATAAACATGAGTGAAAAACCATAAAAAACACCCAACCAAGATTAAAACCCTGACCTTATCACACCAGGCCAGACTAAATGGCGTGACAGTCATACGCGGCCCCACCGACAAAGGTGAATGAAAATTAGTTTGATCTGAATCTAATTAGTTTTTTACTAACTTTTGCACACATTATCTTTAATAACCCTTTCCCTGGGGGAGGTGTGAATCGATGTTTCATTGCAATAAGATATTGTAAAGCCATCTTTCAATGATCCACCATACTTTTAGCCAGTCTGAATACTTCATATTGAAGATAATAGACGGAGCTACCAGTTCAATGCCATACTATGACGCTAGATCACGTGATACCCTTCCAGTAACGTTTACTTAAAGTAAAATACCTCCCAGGACATCTCTTACGTTAAGTTAACTGCATTGTGATCACCTCCATTTAAACACACGAGGAGGTCCGTTACGTTAAGTTGATCGTGATCCCGGCATTAAGTAGGCCTAGTAAAAAATAAAGTTTTACCTGATCTTGTTGCTCTTCTTGTTTGATCTGAGTCTTGTCATTCCTCAACGAGTCATCTGTAACATTGGCATCAATCCTCGACGGATAGTCCTGGTGAGGCTCCTCTTTGATTGATTGAGAGTTGAGCTCAGACTTTACTTCCCCTTCGAGTTTGGGCTTCTTGTGTTTGTGAGAGTTGGACTCATCGTCATCTTCATCGCTGTGATCCTTTTCAAAACTTCGTCTTTTTGACGGAGAAAATGACTCATTCTCAATATAGCTATCCTCAGTAGATGTTTCCAAAATAGATGTTTCTCTGATATCTGTTATTAAATCAAAAGAAAGTACCATAATTAACGGGGATGGGGTGAACCGACACTAACATCATATGTTGACTTTGAGAAATAAGATTAGTATGCTCAACAAGTATAAGTGCATTAAAAGCGAATAAAGGTGTGTATTAACTGCGAGAAAAATGTTAGTCTGACTATTTTAAATTAAAGTTTGTACATAACTCAACATCACTAATAAAACACCAATGTTCTCAACTGAAGAGTGTTTTATTGTAAGCCCCTCGTCAAAACCAAGTTGTAAGGATACTCTCTTGATGTTGAGTCTTGGGTTGGAGTTCGGTTTTAATGCTACTTATATATGCGAAAAATTTGTTATTTTATAGAAACTTTTTACCAAGGTTGTAGAAGAAAAAAAGATCAGAGATTAAACTTTCAATGGATTGTTCTGTAGTAAGGTTGTGAACAGAATGAAGAAAGGAGCCTTCTTTATGAGTGTATATATTGAAAGAAATTGTTCTAGTAGCTTCTGAAGTGGTTATATTTCATAAGTATGTGCAATAAGGGTGTGGGGATAAGAAACAAAAGAAAATCAGGGTGGCTACAAAATATATTTTACAAAATTCCCTAACTTTTCCAGGTTTTCCAGGCAACATTTTTCAGTTTTCCCCAACTACTTTTTTCCAGTTTTAATGGTGGATGATGACTTGTTTTATTTATTATTGATCACATATTAAAAAAGTTTGTATCTACTAAACAAACAGTTTTATCAGTCATTTTAAAAATTAAAATGTTATTTTATTTAAGTATTATTAACTTTTGTTTTAATGTTTAGTTGCGAAATTGATGGGATTTTTAGACATTTTTTTAATTCCCTGACTTTTCCTTATTCTTAGTTAAATTCCCTGACATTTCCCTGTTTTCCCTGTTATTCAAAAATTTCCTGACTTTTCCAGGTTTTCCCTGTCTGTAGCCACCATGAAAATATAAGCTGACAACAGAGTCACTGTAAAAAAAAGTGTGTGAGAAGATTTCATAAAAATTTGGATGCATTTAGTTTTATGTTCTGAAACTATTCATTAATTTAAAATATATTATGTTAAGGGTGGGAACTTTTGATTAAAATTAAATGAAAATCTATTTCAATAAAGTGAATATGTGAAAATTTCAGAAATTTAATAAAATTCCTTGACCTTACCCTGTTTTCCAGGTCGCTGGCCACCCTGTTTAGTGGCGAACTCAGATCAAAGCTCGAGAATAATTGCCTAGCCCTAATATAGTCAACATTATAACGCAAATAAAATAAGTCAACACAAAGTTAATCAAAATGTATGTTTCACTAATGACTGTAGGGGCCTAGTGAGTTTTGTTTAGGTTGTTTAGTTATTATTATAAACTATCAACATAGATGTATCTCGATATTTTTAAATTTTGCCGCTACTTGAGTGTGTAATAATAAAAATGAAATATAGTGATATAACAATATAATAATAACAATGAAATATAGTGACATAACAAAGAAAACAATGGCTTACATTAGCAATACTGTTTGCCCTCTCACAAGTTTTGTTTTAATTACATGATTAATCAAAATTATTAAGGTTTATAAATTTATGTGTTATTCTTCCGTTATGATGATAATAAAACATACATAATCAAGAACAAAATTTTTAGCCTAAATATGCTGTGTAATAGGTACTCTAGAGACATCTAACTAAACCCAACCTTTCATGCCTGGAATAATTAAAGGTTATGTTTAGTTGGGAAGTGTAATAGGGTAGACTGGGGAGGGATGGGACAGTGGGAGGGGGGTCAGTGACATTTAAAATTTAACTGTTGGCGCCATTGATTTTATTTTCCCTCCAAAGGTTGCTGTTGTCATAGCCTATCCAGTGATTTTTGGTTTGTGTATTTACAACAATACAAGTTTAAAGTGTGTTATTAAATTAGTATTTTGAGAAGAAAAGGCCTAGATTTTCAAGGTATGGATTACAGATTTTTATTAAAAAAAAAGCAACTAAATACAATAAATTATACTTTAGAATATCAGCTATGTATACCAAACTTGAAAATATTAATTATATCTTGTCAAAATATTTAAAATATAAAAATAGTCTGCATAGAGAGGCAAGGAATGGCTTTGTTCCATCCCTCACAGTTTTAGGTTATTTTAGGGCCCACATAGTAGGCCTATGTTATTTTATATGAGAATTCTCTATAGGCCTACTCTATTAATAACTTTTAAATAAGGTACCAGGCCTTTTAAAAGCATGATTATTTTTAAAAGTTTAAAGGATAAACCTATAGAAGAGGCTAAGTCAAAATTCTTCCAACAACTTTCATATGAGATTTACTATCAGATGTATTTACTAAATATTGCTCAATTCGATTTAAATCTTATAGAATAAAAATTTGATTTTAAATCACTAACTAAGCGAGGAAAAATTCCATTTTGATTTTGAAAGACTCTCCCAAAGGTAAATTAGAACAAATGGAAGCCAAATGGAAGCCTAACCCACCCATAAGTAAAAGGGACAAAAATAAAACTGTTGGATTAGTTAACAATACAGAATCGGAAGATTCTCATATTGATAAGCCAACAGCCATTTCATCAGAAGAGTAAGCTGAAGAGGATGCAATAGAAGGGGTCGATCCTAAACAAAACCCTAACCTCTTAAAACAAGTAGCATTTGCTTTAGTGAAGTTGCCAGGAGGTTCCCGTAACAATACAAAATATGTATACAAGGGCCTCCAGAACAAAGTGATTGCAGTGGCCAAAAGGAAGTTTCAGTGATGGCACTTAAGTCCAATGACAGAGAAAAAAAAAATTTTTTTTGCCAGTGGATAGTGACATTTCTTTCCATGAAAGTCATTTGTGTGTTCTGATGACCTTTTAGTTAATTATTTAACAAGACAATCAAAAGAAATTAATGTCTGCCTTTTTTTTTTGTCTAATATAATTAAGGCCCCGGCATAGACTCCATATCCATAGGTCCGTACTCTGTGTTCCATAAGAAATTCTACTTGCGATTGCAGAGTCAATATCCGTAATCACGTGACCATTTCAACCAACGTGATAGTAAGAGACTTTGTCCAGTCAAAAAATTCAAAAGACAATAGTCTACAGCAAGGAGCTAGCGTCAGCAGTCAGCTGATCATAAAATAAGAATTAAAGAAACCAAAAACCACTTTGTTGAGAAAACTTCCAATATATACTAAAATGTAGGTTAAGTACAATCACAAGAAATATATTTAAAACTCGATTTTAACCATCAAACTTAAATTAAATAAGTGTGTGCAATAACCTGAAAATGCAAAACGGATGTACTATTATTTTGGATGAAAACAAAACAAGCACTTTTAATATTTTTAATAATAGGAATATTGACCTTAAAAAAACCAAAGCCAATATTTCTGAGAACTTGGTATTTCTCAGAAAACATTTTCCTAGAAGCCGCTCTTCCCAGGGTGTTTAGATTTTTAGAAAAATATTTCCGAAATAGCTCCACATATAGTCTATTTTAATTTTGTATATGTTTCCATAGCGGTGGATCCTCTATATACTCGGTTGTGATTGGTAGTCCATATAAACTTGCCCGTAGTAAGTTAAAGTTGGAGTAAGGACTTGTGGGTAAGGACTTGTGGCTATTGTGCCATCAATTTCTTACAGCCTACAGACCTCGGACCTACAGATACGCAGTCTATGTCGGGGCTTTTAGTAAACCGATGTTTTATAGGAAAAATAGGCTTGTAAAATTATATTAGGCCTTTCAATATCTAACATTCATTCATTAATTAAATTAATCGTAGGCCATAGCATCCTATTTTAAGCACAATCTTCCTGTTTATACCTCCCTCCCTCTTGTTTCCAATGGTTATACTAAAAAATTAATAAAAAATACCTATTGGTAAGCATTTTAATGCATCTTGACGCCACACCGGTTTAATCAAATAATTTGATGTACATGGATAACGTTATCAAATTGAGCCATTTCAACATAATATCTACAAACTATTAAGTTTTATAGGTACTTAATTGTAGAGTTATTATACTTACCTTGCCCAGTTTCTTTCGCTATAGCTTCTCGGAGCCTGTCAACAAGAACGGCTTTAATTCCTTTCGAATCCAAACCTCTTGAAGATAACTCTGCTCTTAACTCCACAACCTTCATTTTACCTGGATCCATGCTGTCACTCATATTTCAAACGTACTTATGAATTCAGGCTTGACGAATTACTTAAAGTGTACACTATCGCCATGAAATTATTTATTCAAGATGAAAAACTATGAAATGGCGTTCGGCGTGGTAAGCTTTAGCAAGGAAGAGAATTCTACAGAAATAGAGTAGATAAAACAGTACACTACATTGGATTGGCTTAAACTGTTCAAATACCACCAATTCCACCAACCCAACACAAGGTTTCTTATGGTCTACTCTATTTTCATTGGTTCATAAAATGCGCATTAAATGCTCATTGGTCAATCTCAAGAAGTTGTGGCAATTAATTATAACAAAATATTTAATGTGTATTAAAACAAAAATAAGCTAATAAAACATTAAGACATATTTTATCATCCTATCACTTTTAATACATTATTATTTATTCAACTGATACAACTCATCATATCACCAATTGTTTCCAGCCTCTGGCTGGGTCGGTTTCGTAAAAGGCCACCATCTTCCTTTATCCTTCTGATACAACTATTGGAGCGATAGAAAAAGGGAAAATAGGAGGGAAACTTTTATTTGTTTATTTGGCCAGAGTGATGTTCTGGTTGCTATAGTTACTGAATCTAAATACAAATTTTTATTTCATCATTCTGTTTGTGATTTAACCATCTAAATAATAACTCTTGTTTGGAAAAAAAGCTTACAATATAAATTATGGAAGATCCTGGAAACGAAGGCAATATTATCATTTTTAAGTTAATTTTACTTGGTTCTGTGGCCCATGGGCGAAGACGTCTCTTGCCCAATAGACTAGACTGACGTGGAGATCGGGGTTCAAATCCCGATCGAGGCTGTGTCCAAATAGTCTGCGCACTACGCAATTGAGCACTAACTGGCTCTAAAATTAAAATGTCGACTTAAAGGGTGGAAGTAATTTTTGATGGTGTCTGAATTCTCTTAAAAGTGTGCTGAAGCACCCCTTAAAGCGCACTTCATCACGGACTTTAGTTAAAATAGCATTTTAAATGGAATAAATAAACCTAAACTTTTATATAAAAAAGATAGTTTCTGTGTAACATGTTAATTTGCTTCATCAATCTCTGCTATGGAAAAACAGCTCTCATAGGTGGTCACTAGAAAGCTCTAAGTGCACTGTGATGTTCAAATAGCTTTATGCAACCCATGTACTTAGGGTTCAGTAAAGTGCACAAGTGTGTATTGTACAGACTATTCGAACATGACCAGAGTGTACTAAGAGCAAGGCCTCAGAGAAATTTTATTTGGGGGTACAAAATTAATTGATACTATCTGAAGAAAAAAAATATATAAAAAAATTATAAATAATCTAAACTTTTATAGCTAAAAAAAAAGGATAAAAAATATTATGGTTGAACTATATTATTAGTAATGGAAATATGAATGCTAGTCTTCAATACATGCAAATATATTTTCTGAGATCCCAGGAAATTCTCAAGCCCCCTTAGCAGCCCTGGGCCCGGGTATGATGTAACCCCTGCACCCCCCTCTCATTGGGCATGACTAAGAGTGTTTTTTTCACTTTCCCTCCACGCAAATGTGAGTAACTTTTCTTATCCCAGGGTGCAGTGCTAAAAATGTTAATCTCAAATGTATAATTTTCACTTATTAGCTAGATTAGCCCCTTAAAAAAACACACAGTGTTAACAAAAGAGTTCAGAACTTTAGTACCTCTCATTTAGTACTCATTCAAATGAGTAGAAAAGTATAATTATAAAAATAGGTCAGCAAATTAACTCACACAGAGATATAGACAATTTGGTCTTTTGGTAATAAAAAATAGAATAAAAAAAACCATGGCGTAGGCCCATGATCAAGCTATACTGATGATTTTGGTTAGTGTGTGTGTTGTGGTCATTACAACAAACCCTAGGACCATTTATTTTGTCATTTATCTCAGTTTTCTAGATCAGAGCCGCTACCTATTTATTCAAGTACCTCCACATTGAGAAAATGTTTATGTTACAGACATAATTTCTGATTTGGAGAAGAGGATTATTGAAGCATTTGAAGTATTTGATCATTCTGGAAGCAAAACAGTAGATGTCCGTGAAGTTGGAACTATTATTAGATCACTTGGTAAATACTGTAGATACAAAAATGTTTGAACCTTTAATTATGGTGGTAGCCCAGAACTAGTTTACATAAAGAGCCAGGCTTAGTGGTTTATGACATTTTGTGAGAAAATCTAACTGGGCGCCCCAACCTTCACACACCTACACCAACTGAAAAATATAATAAAAGTTAAAAATTTACAAAAGGGCGATGTACAAGGGGTTGAGGGTAAAAATGTTCCAAGGCTTGTTTTTGATCTTTGGGTATCAAATTATTTATTTAAATAATTTTAGTGATATAAAATGTATATAATTATGATTAATATATAAAATTATGCTTGGTTAAAATAAATATGACACAGAGTAATTTTTTTTAACCTAAATAATGTGATTAAAAACCTGTTATAACAGTCCTGAACACGCGACTGACATGAAACGATCATTACTTAAGTTCCAAAATTGACCAAGAGGATTAGGTATATCTTTTACTAGTCTATTATTTCATTGGCTGAAATACTCCACAGCAGCGAGAGGCAGCTCAAATTTTGCTTATTTTTACTCTACGGACACGGATGCACTTTACCCTCTTTCCCTCCCTTTTATTCATGCCGTTTGAACACTTTAGAAGCAAATTTGAGTTGGCTTTTATTAAGTCCTTGTGGCGGGGATAGACCTAGTCGCACTTGCCAAACATGAAGCTCAAACAAAATTCCGCCAAAGTTATAAAATATACTAGGTCTGCGATTTATTTTGCTTAAAGTAAGCAAGCAGTGCTTTTAATACTTATATGGACCGACCCCACCTGGGTAATTTTGAGTTGAATAAAGGCCACTATACAATAAAACAGATGAACAAAATTTATGAAAACTAGTGACTATACACAGTACGATGACTGTTCAGTAGGAATAGACTCTGTAAATAAAGTGAACATATTCGGCACGGATGTCAATACGTTGATAATGTTGCAACTTACTGTTCTATTTTTTTAACACCCAAAGGGATGGGAGGAAAGTTAAATTCTCACAAACCCATTATCAATCAACGACCCCTTCTCATATGTCATAGCATAAAATTAGGCCCTATGTAAAAAAAATATATATATTGGCTTGGATTTAACAGAACCTCGAAATTTCAAGACTATAATTATTAAAACTCTATTGTAATTTAAAAAAAAGCCTTTATATAGTTTGCTTTAAAGATTAATGAATTGATTATCAATTAGGAGTGATAATCAAGGCAAAAAAAAAAAAGATTTTTATGATCAGCAGCATTGCCATAACGCTAAATGAAATGTAGATATCCATAATTGTCAGGTTGCTGCCCATCAGAAGCAGAGATTCAAGAAATCCTAGTAGCTGTAGAAGATCAAGAGACTTCAGGCAGTGTTCAACTTGACAGATTTCTCCCGGTGGTCTCCCAAATCATCCAAGAGAATAGGTAAGATTCTCTTGCAGACTTTGTAACTTGTAGCTTCTCATAGCATAATTTCAATAGCACATTTATTTTACCACTTGCGGTAGCATGCTCGAATGTACACAAAAGTTCATTCCCAATCTAACAGTTAGTTGGCCATGCATTACTGTTTCCATCCTGTGGCCTGGGTTTCTCTTTTATTCAAGCCATATATTTTCCACTACCGGCTTGCTAGGCCTGTCATAGCTTCATATGCCCTATAATATAACTTAAGACTGGTCCCGGGTTTGATTCCCAGCCGGGCTGAAAAATGTATCATTGGTGAAATATGGGTTTACCTTTTCACAGTGATAAATTAATGGCCGAGGACTGGATGTTGTGCCTCTTCTAGTCTTAAGTTATACTATAAGGCATATAAAGCTACGACAGGCCTAGCAAGCTGGTATTGGAAAATATATGGCTTGAATAGAAAATCTGACCCAAGCCATAGGCTGGAAACAGTAATGGATGTAAAGTAAAGTAAAAGAAATTTAGTAACTAGAGTAGCTTACTTGATTGTCTTATGATAAAAGACTTTTTGTTCAAAAAAAAGAGACGTTATCATCTATAAATATGTAAATTAAGAATATAATATAAAAGGGTTGTTTTCCCTTATTTATTTTATGATGTACACTAGTTGATACTAAAAAGAAAAAAAAAATGTTTATTTTGTAGGTTACAACCTGCATCGCCAGAAAAGTTGTTGAAAGCGTTTTTGACCTTGGATCATGAGAAGAAGGGTTATCTGACAAAGGAATTTTTAAGTAAAGCAGTTGTGGAGGATGGGGAGCCATTTACCCAAGAAGAAGTCGACGAGATGATGGCGATTGCTATCGACGCTGAGACTGGACATATACCTTACGAGTATTACATTAACCAGCTTATGGTAAGAAATTATGTTTTGACTAGTGCATTATATGCTTTCGGATGTTGTCGAACTGCTTCTTCAAGAGACTTGGTTGACTTTGATCCTCACTTGGGTCGAAGTTAATCATTATTTTAAATAAGGGTGGATCAAATCCACCTTATCATGCAAGGCTGTACCCAAGTAAGTTTTTAGGGGATTTAAACCTCTTGAAGAGTATTATTAAAAAAAATTTTTTGTATTATCTTGCAATTCATAGGCTAGTACAACCAGCCCACTTCGGTGGCCATATGGTCTAAGGTGTCACTCTCATGTAAGACTAGACTGCCAAAGACGGGGAGATTGGGGTTGGATCCCTGTCGGGTGCACTGAGTGTGGTTTTCCTAAATTGTTTTCCACTCTCTTTCCACAGAAATGTTGGTGCATTTCCTCTAAATTAAACCTTCCCAATCCCTGAAACAATAACACATTAGTGTTATCAGTATATAGGCGTACAACCCGAACAGGTAGTAAGACGCGGTGCTAAAAAAAACTAATCCAAGGATTTAATAAAATACAGTTTATGTTCTTCAATTATAAGTGGTGTTTTGAAATAATGAGTCAGCTGTATTTTTAAGAGCTTAAACAACAATGACATCACCACTTCAAACCAGTAGAGATTATTAAGTCTTTATTTCCTATTTTAAATTATTTGAAACACATCTAAAATTAGGTGTGATTTACCTACTAACAAATCCACGCATACACGCGCGCACACACACACACACACACACACACACAATTTCAACCTTGGCTATTCACTAACATTATTACTCTTGTTGAGTCAACAAAACTCATGTAAATATTACACAATGGGTTATATAGTTTCACCAAATCAAGCTGTATATAGACAACAGGCTATGGTAGTTGTATATACATTCTTACTTTTTTACAAGTTCCTATTAAAAAAACAAACTTCTCTTCTAAATAGTAATGATATCTACTTAAATGCTAAGTTTATTATTTAGTTACATTTAATATAAAATTTGTTAAAGGCTTAATCTAGGGGGTAAGATTGAGGAAAGTAGTTGAGAGAAAATTCACCCATATTAGTCTAGAGAAAGGATGGGGGAAACCAGCCTCAATGAACTTTGACTTCTGACAATGGCAATCTGGTCTATTCCAAGATATAAAATCACTGAGGTGGATTAAACCCTTAAGTTGGACTGCTCTTAGCTCACCATTTAGTATTTATATTAACAAATTATTAAATCTGAATGCAAGTAGGGTTGTTAGCACCTGGGAACATACCTATAAAGAACTAGAGTTTTTTTTAAAGAATGGTTTTTAGTTTATCATCATCATCAACAACAACTTTTTCCAGCCTGTGACTGGGTCAGTTTTGTAAAATGTCTCCATCTTCCTCTATCCTTCCACCATTCTTCTCCTCTCACTTTCACACTTTCTGTTATCTGCTATTCTCATCTCATTCTTGGACTCTCTTTATGATCTTTTTCTTACATACTTCATTTCCATAATTTTCTTTGGCACCCTCTTTTTTTCCATTCCCATTACATGACCATACCATCTCAGTCTGGCTTCATCTACTATCTCATATTCTTCCTGTACCCCCACCCTCTCTCAGATAACTTCATTCCTTATCCCATTTCTTCACCACCAAATGGATAGCTCTTCAATATCATGGCAGTATTTTTTATCATTTAAGACTAATATCATCGCATATTCTACACCATTAATTCACACAAAACTCACTTATAATTGGTAATCAAGTCAGAACTTGTTGAGAGTTCTGATTTAATTGCCAAATGAGAACACTTTATGTAATTTCGTTTTATAATGCCAGCAACCAAAACATTGAAAACAAATTTTAAAATACAGTTCGAGCTAGTAGCTTTGATCTTTAAGTGATTTTCTTTTTAAAATGGCTCTCTGGAAAGTTGTACTAAACTCAAAATCATTAGCTGGGCTACACATGGTCTGATATTTTAAAACCTCTTATTTAGAAAAATCCTCTTCTTAAATGCGAGTCACAGCAGTATTTGAATAATGTTTTTTTAAATTACAGGTTCGTCCAACTGATGATATATATGCACTGGCTGCTAAATTATAACCCAGAGTTCCTATAACTATTTAGGGTTTGAATTAACAAATTAAATTAAAGGCCTTATTAGATAAATCAGATATTTATATTTTGTATAAAAATATACACGTGATAATAAATAAAGTATTCATACATGCTTCAAGAATATTATCTATAATTACTATTTTAAAATCAATATAAATGTTTGTGTAGAGTATGTATAAAATCAATACAAAGTAAATAAACAAGTTTCTATAAAAATCACTCTTTGAATGTCTCTCCTAAATTAAAAAATAGTTGTTTAGTATTCACATATTTGTTCATTTCATTATCTCAGTTTACTGTTATTATTTACATAAACACCTAACTGCAGTCATCAAAACTATCCAAATGTGAAATATGGGGGTAATTTAGTTGGAAATATTGCATTAAAATCAGTAAGAAAATAGTAAGCAGCTTAATGAAAAACAATTCATTAATATAATATTTTAATATTCAATTAAAAAGGCCATGGCGTGGACCCGCAAGCGGGCTATACCGACCGAGTGGCCGCAGCCGTTAGCGATGATAGTGCCAACATTTGCGGATAAAGGATGTCATGTAGTCAGCACAACAAGCTCTTTAGCCATTACTCTCGTTTTATAAACCGGAGCTGCTACTTCTTTATTCACGTAGCTCATCATTTTGTCCTCATGAGGCTAGGTTTGATTCCGTTCCAGTCCCACTGCTTCACAAATAGTTTTGAAAGGACCGGAGATCAAACCTGAGACTTCTGGATCTGTAGCCAGGAAGTCTGACCACTAGACCACAGAGGCGGTCAATTATTCAATTATGATCCATTATTTGTTTCAGTATCATATTGATTGTCTGAAGACTAAATCAATCTCAAAGATGGCAACCAAAATTATTAGATTGTGTTAAATGAAATAATGGTCTTTTATCTCTTCCACCACCCATATTATTAGAATCGTTCACTTTTGAACTATGAAAGAAAAATTTGATCAACTTTTTGAATTCTTCCAACATCAAGCATGCCTTTAATTTTGGCTTAAAATTTTTGTTGTTTTAATAATATTTAATTAAATAAATATAATAGAATAGTAGAAAATGAAGCACATATAATAAATTAAAAACCACTTCAACACACAATTTTCAAACACTTTAATACTTCTACAACATATGGCATCTTCCATGCCATGTTTTTTTTAAATTTCTTACGCATACTTCATTTTCTACAAATCTACATCATATTTATTTAACTACACATTATATATGTCGTCTGTGATCCTCTTCATGTATGCATTTTAATTAACTTCCATAACATCTTGCCTTTAAAAATGTCTCAATATGCGCCCAATCAGCTTCGTTTTCCTCTTTCCTATTGTCTTCAATAATTTCCTTTTCTCATTTATTTCTTTTAGAATTTGTTCATTACTCTTCCTGTCTGTCCTCCTTGTTAACCTTCTCCATAACCACGTTTATGTGATCTATATAAGATGATTGATTCACTTTATTTCATATAAATAACTTTTAAATAAGATTATCTTAATTTTTAGACAATTGTAAAAGAGAGGATTAGGATTTGCTAGTGAATAACTAGTAAAAAAAACACATAAATAAAACCTTCCCTTGGGTAAGATACGAATATATAATACAGCTATTTAAGGAAAATCCCTTTTAGCTTTTTTTCCAAATAGCCCATCCTAATCTACTTCAAACAATGATTTAACCCAACACAATATTTCATGGCCAAATTAACCAGTAAAACCATAACAATCTAAGATTTGAACACCCAAAAGTTAATATAATAAAATATTTGAGTTGATGGGTAACCTAATACTGTATGTATCAAAGTTTAGAGAAATTAGGGGAGGACTCTTAGTAGCTTGAGCCATTGATGCATTGGCAAAATCTTCACTCTGCAGCATTGTCATGTTCCAGTTGGCCTGTAACAATGAAACAATGTTACCATTAACTTTTTCTTTTGTTCACAGGTTGACTAAAAAGGATTATATGCTACAGTGACAAGGTAGAGGTAAATTGCCCTTTAGAATTTCATGAGAAGACACTCTCAGATTAGCTTATCACTCCAAACTCCATGTTTGTACCCGTGGTAGCCTTCTCGCTGGCCATGTGTCAAATACACAAAGTCACATAGTTGATTCATATCAAAGCCTTCTGCTCGAGTTGAAATAAAACTGTTACTACATGTATTCTCATCACTTTTATATTTCACAGACAGTTGGAGTTTATATAGTATTTTGTATACAGAACTACAAATAGGTTCATTAACAAGACACAAAAACCTGCTTGATGGCTGCATGGTCTAATGCGCTAGGACTACTCTCGCAGTAGACTAGACTGCCGATGACAGGGAAATCGAGGTTCGAATCTCAGTCGAGTGTACTGAGGATGGATTTTCCCCAAATGGTTTTCCACTCTCATTCCACACAAATGCGGGTACACTTTCTCTAAGTGTAACCTTGCTAATCCCTAAAACCAATAGCGTAGTTGGTACATAAGCGTATAACCCAAACTGGTAAAACGTGATGCTAAAAATAACAAAAAAACAAGACACAGCTTGCGCTCTGGATAGAAATAAACAAAATGGCGATTTCAGTATCAGCTGTAAATCAGCTTCCTAGGAACATAATTTATTCTATTTAAAGTGGCACTTAATATATGGTGTTGCTAGTTGTAAGTCGAAGTGCTGGTATCTAAAAATCTGTTAACTCGTGTCTGGCCTTGTAGTCTAATATTGTACTGAATATCACACCAAGTACATAGTGAATGACACATGGATGTGGTCACTTACACTCACACACACACTTTAGGAAAGAACAATAAATAAAAATATTGCACAAGACAAGTGTTGATTAGTGCCTAAAAATTATAAAGCCGATGAAAAAGCCTTTCATGAAATTTGCAACAGGCACCAAATTTGATATAAACTTACAATATATTCCAACCCATCTTCAACTGTGTGATCCCTAGAATACACCAAATTCCTTTTCGTCAACTGAACAGCGACTGGACTTTTTGTTGCAATATCTGTGGCGACGTTTAATGCACCCTCCAAGAGACTGAAACAACCATCATGTGGGTCACCAAAATTAGTTATAAACAACTTTTGGTGACTTTGTTAAAGGCTTATCGCTACAAAAAGAACCTTATCCAAACAGTTCAAAATGTTACTATATTTATTTTCACGCAGTCTCACACCTTAGCTCAGCCAATAATGTGTCTGCCTATAAACTAAGGGTATGGGTTCGGTTCCCAACATGGTATTAAAATGTAGCATTGGTGAAATTAGGTCTTTCATCATGAATAATTAACAGATTGGGGTCTGGGTGTTTGTTCAAGAGATAAGTTCGTTTGTAGTTTATGTGATAATATAATCAGTGAGTTCAGAAAGATAATATTAAATTTCACAATAATAATAATTTAATGTGTTCAAACTCCAAGCCAATTGTTCTGCAGCTGTCACTTTGATACGAGTCTATATTTTGACAGCCGAGATACTCTATAGTCATCAAAGGACTGTCTACAAAACTTTGTTCAGTGTTTTTTCATGTACCTGTCTTTATTATCATACACCCTGCTGACAAGTCCACATTCTTTGGCCTCTGGGGCTAACATTTTGCGAGCCGTGTATGACAACTCACGGACTAGACTGTCACTACCGATTATTTTAGGCAAGCGCTGTAATGCACCGACATCTGCTGCCATTCCTAGGAATAAAATAAAGTATAATAATTTAGAACATAAATGTGTAATGATTAGATTAAATTATCATCATCATCATCACCAACTTTTCAGCCTGTGGCCAGGTCAGTTTATTATTATTATTACTTAGCACCGCGTCTTACTACCCGTTCGGGTTATACGCTTAAGTACTAATTACGCTAATGGATTAGGAATTGGGAAGGTTGAATTGAGAGGAAGTGAACCCGCATTTGCGTGGAGGGAGAGTAAAAAACCATTTAGGAAACCTCCCCCCAGTTCACCGCCAAGATTCGAACCTCGATCTCCCCATCCTCGGCGGCAGTCAAGCTCAACACGACTAGCGCGTTAGCCAACTACGCCACCGAGGCGGTGTCAGTTTAGTAAAATGCCTCCATCTTTTTAAATTACCATCTTTACTCAACCATGAACTATTGCCCACATAGACACTTAACAAATTAATAACTAGAACTAATGTGCATCTGTGACATAGTTAAAATAGCATTTACCAATTTCAACTTCCTTGAGTTGGAACCAAGCATCGGAGGAGCAGAATCTAATATCTGCTGCCGTTATTAGATTCAATGCGCCTCCTATACAAGCACTGTGAACGGCAGCAATAACAGGCTTTGGACACTGGAACACATTTTAATCGACTAGTAATTTTTTAGCATGCTTTAGTGCCAGGACTTAATTCTTAACTTCATTCATCAACCAATTAAAACCGCAACTAGCCTTGCTACAACCTTGGGACCGCAGTGCTACTACCTACCAATGAACTTAGAAACTATGTCAAACAACATCAGACCTAATGAAAATAAATAGCTTATGGCATTTAATATTGGCACCATTTTATTGTTTGTGTCAACTGTTTTCCATTGTTTTACGAAAATTAAAGCATGCTAATAAACAATTTGCTACTTTTGGTGATACTAAATGGTAGGCATTTGTTGATTAATCAACTTTTTCGAAATAACCAACTTCTTAATAGTATAAAACGAGATGTTTTAGCATCTTGTATAATTTAAAATGGCGGGCAGCATAAAGTTCTGAGCTCTAGCAGAAGAAAGGAAAAAAATAAAACGTTCAGTAACACCGCAAACAAAGGACGTATCTCTAAGTATTGCTTCTGTCCTTGGACTAAAAGGTGCATGAGGGTGCATCTGCATCCTTGGTGACGATTCAGACGAATCTACAGTGGGTAATATAATTATTAAGGCAACAGCGCATAAGTAGAGAATTCAGACATTAGTATAGCTTGTAGAAAACCTCTAAAAAAATCTCACAAAGCCAACAGCATTTACACCCAACCGGGATCCAAACATCGATCTCCCTGTCATTGGCAGATCAAATTTATTAAGAGAGTGGCCCCTTAGACTATTTGATCACAGAAGCCGGTTTTAATTCTTTAATCAAAGTATATAAATATAATAAAAGATCTTTCAAGTCCTGGCATTTTGAGTAAGTGTATAACAAACCTTTTCTAGTGAAGTGATAGAATCCTGGTAGCGTTTTATCTGTTTACGAAGTGCATTGCTGCGCCTTGCAATATCCTCGTGTTCTACAACTGTTTTGCTCAGTTCCATAAGATTAATAAAGTCAATGCCTGAAAGAAAAAAAATATTTCAACTATTATTACGGTGGGATATGAACTCAAAAATATTAATATTCTTTAAATTTAAAAATGAATCGAACCCGAGACCTTTGGCTATTACGCCAATGCTCTAACCACCGAGCTATCCAGGAGTGATCTCGTCCAGGGTCATTCTTCACTCATATTTTAAGGCAGAGTCTGTGATAGAGTGCAAAAATTGTCAGCTACATATGTTTTGATCTATTAAGATCACGAGTTATCAGATAATGCGTCCATCTTCGACTCGATAGAGCTTTATGCTGTCAAATGAGCAAAGACAATAATTGTACAAATGCGCATACAAGATGGATTAAATTTGGTGCACTAAACCAAAGATCTTGGGTTAGATTCCAGTGTCGCGGTGTCATTTTTCAATTCAAAGAATATGATATTTAGATGAGGCTATAACAGTAATTAACAAATATAATAGCTTTTCTATTTAATCTGTAAAGATATTAATGTAAAAAGATCTCATTCTAGCTTAAAACATCTAGCTTTTTCTTTAAATACCTGATTTTGGTATCTAATATGGTCATTATAGTAGCCAGTTCAAACACTTGTTTTGTCAATAGTCTTTGGTTGAGGGAAAATCATATCAGTGCAATTAGTACTTTTTTTTCCTTCTTGAAGCATTCTTAAGATAAAAGACAAACAATATCTGCTACTTATATTGTTAATTAACATTAAAAAATAAATAACTATAACTATAACTAACATATAAATGGCCAAAAAGTCCTGAGTAAAAGTTTGTAAAAACACATCTATACATCTTTGAAAACATTCTGAAGCAACCAAAATAACTTTAAAAAAAAATTTTGATGGCACAATTTTTTTTTATAATATTTAAAAGTTTGCATCATCTCTAGTTATTTCTTGAAATTTCTTGATAACATTTCTTGCTGCGTAAGAGCTGACTCATAGCGTCCAGAATGCAGTGTTCCATTTAGACCATTTACACTGATGGCTGCCAAACAATCAAAAGTCATTTTGTTCAAAAGTTCAAAAGATGTACAATATTTCCCTTTTTACTTTTACTCAAGTGTTATCAAAACTCTTTGTTAATACATCAGCGTTTGGTCAATTCTGTTTTATATAAATACCTTTTTTTTAATTTGATAATTTTTTTTAAAGATGTTGATAAATTAAAAATAATTAATCTTCAATAATTTTAGCTTTGATTTTTCCTTTGTTCTAGTAAAAGTGTAGACACACACACACGCACACACACACACGCACACACCCTACACACACACATTAATATTATTACAAAATGAATATGTCCCTTTATTTACTCCCGAGTGAAACTAATATTAAGCCAAATCCATAAAAAAAAACTTTTCCAATTGTGAACTTGAATGAAATGGCCTATTACAGAGGTTCTCTCAACACTTTATGCTCCCTCAATGTACCCTAATATTTCCAAAAGGGCAATAAAGTACTTGATGCCATTTACCACCACTGATTTGTGCGAGAAATGTTCTCAACTCTTGTGCATATTAAAAATAAATCACCCTTCGTTGATCTCGTTGACATTCCAGAGCTGCCGGTCGAAAAACAGCACCAACCATCACATTAGATGTGTGATGAATTCATAAAAAATATCATGATAACTAATTTTTAATAATAATGCAATATCTAATCATTTTTATTTATTTCATTAATATTAAATGAATTATATAAAATACTAGAAATGTGTGTGTAGGTATTTAGTTTCACACCTGGTGTGTGAAGGGTTGGCAAATGATAATTATCATTGGTTTACTGGAGAGAGGGGAAGGGGTAAGGGGGAACTGGATCTGGAAAGAGTTGAGAACCTATGAGCTACAAGAAGCCTATTTGCTCGAATACCTGCACAAAAGATCTTGCCTGATCCTGATAGGACAATCGCTCTGCATTCCGCATTATCACCTAGTTCAGAGAAACACTGCCCAATTTCACTGAAATTAAATGCAAGCATCAAAGTCTATAAGAATTTTGTAAAAAGAAACTTTTAGAAAATACAAAAAAAAAGTATGACAAAAAATAACATTTTACTATATTTATAGTGTTATTTTATAGATATTGATAATATCTATATATTCTAATAATAAAAAAAAATGATAATTTTATTATAATACAGATAATTCCCTTCTTCCATTCATATTCGTAACATATCATCCAGCTCTGAAATAGGCTAGCGCATTTGTAAGCAAACATTTGATCTCGGACTACTGGTTTTTTTTGATAGTTAAAACCTTCACATTAACATAACTGACCACTTTGAACATCAGGCCAACAATCAAAATGCTCCACACTTAGTTATGGATCTCAACAATAAAAAATAGACAAACAAAATATCTTCAACAATGCAAATAAATATGTTACCTTGAGCTGTACTGTGTATGAGGGTAAACATTTAATAAAAAAAAAAAAGTTTCACTTGCTTATCTTATATTTTCAGTACTACTACCCCTCCTGTGAAGCTCCACTTACACTTTAGGATTAAAGCAATCATATATTTTACAGGAAACAAAATAGATAAACATTTATGGTAATGATTCACTTGACCAGAAGCAAATTAGTTTGAATAAAAATAAGTAAATTTATATTGTTGAAATTGGATTATAAACTTCGACCAGTCTTTAACATAATAAATAAATTATCTTATAGTTTATACAATGAAAGGTATAAATAAATGTTATGATATGCACCATTAAAGATACAAGGTCAACATGCACAAAAAAAAGTTGAAAAAATTTAAATATTATAACTAATTATTTTGAAGCATAGTTTCCTTAATTGTTGAATTGAGTTAGTTAAATTTGTTCCTGTGGCTTGCATTTAATGGATGTTGGCTCAATGATGGTTGTTGATTCCTGTAGATTTAGTTTAGATAAATTTGATGTTACAAAATGAAAAAAAAAAAAAAAAAAAACTTCTTGAAAAATACCTTGAACAATTCTAGTGAGATTTTGTTTGAAGTAATTTATATGAAATAGATCCCTAGCACCTCAAGTTATTATATAAACCCATTTCCTGATGTGAAGCATAATCCTCACTCGTAATATGTTCAATTTATATTTCCGCGAATGAGAATTACACAATTATCACTCAAGATTCTAGATTTCGAACCCTTCTATTTCCGTTTGAATTTGCCGGGTCACTTCCGGCTCCTGTCATTTGAAAAACGTTCAAGTTTTTCAAGAATAAATCTTCCAAAACAAAGAAGAATCCACTTCAAAGAAATGTTTGTTTGGAAAAAATATATTAATAGTTTAAAAATAAAAATGAAATGACCAGGAAGCAAGTAGTAAAATATGTTCAATTTAAAAAGAACACCAAATCAGTTGTTTGTTTTTTTTACATATAGAATAATAATGCTTGAATCGTGTGGTTAGGAAATTAAGAACCAAGAGGACAATTATATCAACATGTGCTAGAGGCTCATTCTGGTAGCGTAACTTGGAACTTGCTGGCAATTAGTTCTAATTATAACCCTTGAAGACTACGACACAACGGTAGTTTGTTTGTATTTATTACTAAATAATAAAATGTTCGCATTTTGATATTTGGTGAAATGAATATTATTGTTTTATACACAGGTAAGACCAAAATATATGTATATTTTAAAATTCTAATCATCTTGAGTCTATCCATTTTTAAGAAAGCTCAAAGTTATTTTAGTTGGGAAGTGAAAATAAATAAATTCAATGTTGGTACAACTTTACATACATCAACAAAATAAGAGTAAATAAGATATATTTAGTTACTCGAATTGATTGTAAATATAGTTTATAATAAAGGGGGGAGGACTTTTCTCTGTTACAATATTATATTGATATTATCTATCAAAAGTAAGTTACAGGTGCAGGTCACATGACTTGACGTATGAACACAAGAAAATAGATCTAATAATGCTTTTCCTGTTAAAATTGGACTGTAGTCAAGCATAAAATAAATAGCATGAAGTTTCTGGTGTCAGTTCAACCAATAAAACAGCAGATAATTACCAAGGAATATAATTTGGTCTTGTATTGTTTTAAATGTCAGACATAATTATTCTTCAATGTAATTGTGATAAAAATAAATTGTTTAAGGAATAATGCACTATGTATATTAAAATTGGCAGAAACAAGTGAAAAACAGTGAACAACATGTAGAAACAAATGAACTTTAACCATTTAAAAATTAAACATCAAAATATTGTTTGTTTAAATTGCCTCATCTGCCTAGCGGTTTGGTTAATTAATTGTGCTGATGGAGTGGGAATAAGAAATATATCTTTTTAGAGGAAATGTACCCACATTTAGTGTGGAGGGAGGATGGAGAACTTTTTTTTAAAAAACTCATTACACTAGACAGGGATTTGAACTCCAAACTCCATGTCGGCAGTCCAGTCCAACACAAGTAGATGTGTTAGATTATGCGAGCATTGATGCGGGTGAAATATTTATAGATAGCTATGAATGTTCTTTTATTTATATGTTCTGTTCAATGTCTAGGCCACACTCTTGTAACTTTCTTTTCACTTTATTCAAAGTTTTCAATAAAATGTATCAAAAATCTTTTTTATTAAATTTTCTTTAACCCTTGAATGTGGAGGCAGGTTCCCAGAACCACCAGTGTATAACCTGTCTTTATCCATACACCTCCCAATGGCTCCAACTTGGTTAAATCTTATGTCATCACCCCTATTGGGGCAAAAATATTACAAACCGACGTCTGAAAATCCCAATCAGACACCTTAGCTCAGCCGGTAGCATGTCTGCCTACTGAGATAAGGGTCTCGGGTTAGATTCCCGGCATGGCCGAAAAATGTAGCATTGGTGAAATGTGGGTTTACCCTTTCACAGTGATAAATTAAGGGCCGAGGTCTGGATGTTGTGCCTGTCCTAGCCTTAGTTAGATTACAAGTCATATGAAGCTAACAGGCCAAGAAAACCTGTAGTGGAATATATATGGCTTGAATAAAAAAGTGACCCAACCCACAGGCTGGAAACAATAATGGATGTAAAAATCTGAAAATCCTAATCAAATGATAAATTCACTGCTCAGCAACCACAAGGGAACTCAATTAATTCCCAAACGAAGGGCAACATGACAAGACTTGAAGCATGTGGTGGAATTTTATAAAAAAAAATCTTAGGTATATTTACTGTTACAAAACAAAGGAAAACTTTTTTGGTTTATAATAGATAGGTACTAAATTACATATTTTGTTTCTAAGTATGACCAATTTTAATTCCTTATAGGCTTATCTTTATTCAGGGTTGATACACACCTAGAAAAAAGGAATAATTCAAGTTAACGTTAATATATATATATATATATAATTTTTTTAGCACCGTGTCTTGTTACCCATTTGGGTTAAACGCTTAAGTACTAATTACACTAATATATTAGGAATTGGGAAGTTTGAATTTAGAGGAAGTAAACCTGCATTTGTGTGGAGGAAAAGTGAAAAACCATTTAAGAAAAACCACCCCCAGTTCACCCAATCGAGATTTGAACCGTGATCTCCCTGTCCTTGTCAGTCTAGCTAACATGAAACCAGCATGTAAGCTAACTACGCCACTAAGGCGGGTAACAGTAATATTAAAAAAACACTGGAATTATAAGATAGTTTTGCAACAATTTTACAACTATGAAGTATAAGAATGTAAACCAGTTGTAAATTATTTATTTTATCTCGAATTCATGTGATTTAGAGAAAAGCAACGACATATTTGCCTTTAGGTATTTAAGAGGCAACAATGAAAATAACAAAAGCAAAAATATTTATAACCTTGAAAATAAATATGTGGAAAATTTTTTGGTCTGAAATATCTGAAAAATTTCAGTAACTTCTTTAAAAAAAAAAAGCCATCAACCCTTAAAAATTACCCCTTTTCTTTTTATAATGTTTTAACAATTTTAAATCCACCCGAATAAATTAACATAGTTTGACAATAATTCACTAAAAATAGTAATAAAATAATGTACTTACAGCCACATAGTATTGCTCATGGCATTTAATTTCTGTGGCCTGTTGAGTTCAACCTGGTACACAAATGGTTTTGGTACAGTCACAGCAAGAGTTTGGAAACTACCAATACTTGATCCACCTTCGGGTGAGGATGCAAACATTCTGAGCCGGCAAGTGTTTTCAAGTTCTGTAAAACCACAAAACAAATTACATCATGAATGTGATTCACGTTTAGATACTTGTCATCAAGTGAGTTCAAATCTGTTTATATGCTGCTAAATTATATTTCTTTTTCCAAAGAATCCAGTGTTTTACATTCATCAAACCAAGTAGGGTGTGAATGAAGGGCATGAGAAATCGGCAGAATATGGACTTACTCAACTGTGATTGACAACACAAACTGGTCAGTAACTGATTGTTACTTTTTTTTTTTCCGCACACACAGCTATGCAAAAGTGGTGGAATTTCAACCAGTTCCCTACTATTTAGCTGCAAGCACCTTCTCCGAGCTTATAGAATATTTACTACTTATTTATTAATATGCCTAGTGACTCGAGTGCCAAGGATGATTTGGTTCTCTATAATTATTACAGATATAAGAGATGTAACCAAAGAAGATTTTCGATTCATCCATATAATGAAAAAAAAAAAATAACCTTCAGACTATTCGTCGCGGCAAGTACTGTAACAAAGTGATGCAAAATTTATAGCGCTGTATAGAATGTTGAAAGAAAGCTACTTTGAATAGTATATTAAATATTCAATGATTGCTCATTTGTGACGATTTGAGTTTGTAACTGAGGTAGCACGACAACTTTCATGTTGAGTTTGTAAACCAATTAGCAAATAGTATACCTGTGAGCAGACCACTATTGAAATACATTAGTGGTGACGGGCAAGCTACTGGTTGGTAATTTATGTTTTACTTGTGTCAATTTTGAGTCTTATTTGAGTAGCTCCATGGTCGAAAGGCCTTACACTTTAACATTAAAAAAAAATTCCATCTTTTTTTTTTTCAACCGAATACATCATACTTGAAAATGTCTCGCAACTCAACAACTGTAAAAATCTGGGCTTGCTTGTATGTCAGGTCAGTTTTATATCTGTGGGCCAAGCTGAACGCTTTGATTTTCAATGATGGTAATGTACCTAATTTAGCTGAAACATTTCAGATATATATAAAACTCTACCATTCATATAAGTCAAGTAGGTACTCTAGAGAGTTGCATCATCAATGATTGCCTGTTTCAGAAGCCTGTAATCCACAATGGTGACTTTTCACTAAAAGCTAAAACTTCATTAGCTATTATATGACACACTATCATATCGTATCGTGCTATTGTCATACATTGTAAAGTAGGATTCTGGTAAAAGTGAACTTTGAAGAAAATACAAACATTTTTCAACATTGATAACATTTTATTTTATTATTAATATTATTTCATATATATAATCTATAAAAAGAGACAGATGACATGACTTTACACATAACTATAAATAAAAATGGTTTTAGTAAATTTTGTCACTGTGTAAAAAGTTTCTTCCTACCTAAATCTTATTATATTGCAGTTTTTTTTAATATAAAGTTTTTTCATCAGCCCTACTGGTTTAGTTCTTCTGAGACTGTTAGTAGCAACTAAAGCTTTGTGCTGAAGAGATAATCAGACAGTAAAACCATGAATGTTATATCAATGGGTTGATTTCTTATTATTATTATTAGCACCGCGTCTTACTACCCGTTCGGGTTATACGCACTTACGCTAATGTGCAATGGTAGGGTGACTGTGAGATGAAATGGAGGACCTACAGTTTAACGTGGAATCCGAACCACGGTGGAGGCCTGGCATTCCTCACATTCACAAGTTGTGATTAATACACGTCTTGTCAGAGATGAAGGAAGGGTTTGGCATTCAGATAAATCTGTGCCGCGACCGAGGATTGAACCCCGGACCCTCAGCACAGAAGTTTGACACCTTACCCCTAGACCGCCAGGTCACCTCGATTTCTTATGAAATCATAAAATAAAAGTAAGCCACATGCCAACAATGTGGTGTCTAAATAGAAGGGTCGGTAGAAAGAATAAATGATCATTTAATATAAAGTAACCTAATAGTATTTAAAGGACATTGAAGTAAAATGTCATGGATAGTTCCTTGACTTTTAATTTGTTTGTTTTTTCCAACCAAACTATATTTTTATTCAAAGTTAATATATTTTGCAATGGAAATTCATAATTATTCCTAACTAGTTTTCAAACCTCTTTCTTTGACCTTCATAAACAAATTAGGTACTGACATGCTAGCTTAAAATGCCATAGGCTTCAAAAATGTAAATTTAATGTTTGTAAAAATATTGAGATAAACCTTTTACTAATTTAGGCCTATAATATGATTTTTTTTTTAAAGTCTTGTTATTTAGCAATAGCACTACCAAATGTCAAGACTTTTTCCTGATTTTTTTCTTTGCCTACCAAATTCACTAACTTTTCACCATTTTCCAAGTTATTTGGAAATATATTTTAAATAAATAAAATCCGAGTAGTGAATTTTTTTTCCCCCACCCACTAGCTTCGGTGGTAATTCAGTTTAAGGTGTCAGTACCATAAAAATAAACAATAATGCCTATGGCAGGAAGGCTAAGGCTTGAATCTTGTTGCAATGGTTTTCCGCAAGTGGTTTATCACTTCCATTCACTCTCCATACTAATGCGAATACACTTCCTCTAAATTATCTTCCTCGTGCCTACCCCTTAAATTATGCCGCTAGTAAGCATGGTATCCACATTGGTGACCACATGGTCTAAAGCAGGGCTATTTAATTGGCCACATCCGGCCCGCCAAGCTCCGCAGATTGGCCTGCGGATTGAAAGTCCAACTACTGTATCACTAGAGATGCATCGTATAGTTCAGACGGTATGTAGAGGCGCCTGACCTTGTCAGAGAGATCTTCAGTCTCTTATCAGTAATGGGGGAAGCTGCAAGCAGAGTGTGACTAGGTCCTTGGTGCCACCAACATCGTGTGTTTACAGGGGCGAGCCTCCCCCACTCTAGACCTGGTATCTCCCCCTCCAAGCGCCACCACAATGACGGCTGAGCTATAATAACATATTCTTGCTTTTGATCTTGAACAATGCAGGTAGTCAGTCGACAGGGTGGCTGAGAGTGATTTATACCTAGGGTTACCATACGTCCGGATTTCGTCCGGACAGTCCGGCTTTGGAACACGTGTCCGGTTTGGCGTCCGGATCTGAGAAATGTCCGGATTTTACTAATATGAACCGAAAACGTGGCCAAATTGGGGAATTTTATTCCGCGCCGCACCTTAGGTTGGTCACACTGCAGCATGAATAAAGTACTTGAAAAGTTTAAAATATAATATGAACACTTATGTTATCTACTGTATGTAAATATTCATGGAATTTAAGTGATAGTGTATCAAAAAGGCTTAATTATAATAAATTTGTAATTTATTAACCCCATAATACTTATTTTGTAATTTAAAAAGCTTATAAATCAAGCTAAGTTTGATAACATTTTTCACATATCAGGATAGCTAAAAACGCAGATTTCAGTACCTAATTTTCAAAAAGTTTTTCGAGGGAGGGCCCCCGGACACCCCACTCCCCTGGGGGGTATTGCATACCCCCCAACTACCCCGGAAAGACCTCTGTCCGGATATGGCCCCAATAAATTATGGTAACCCTACTTATACCTCTTTTCCCCTCCACCCAACAGCAGCTGATGTCTTGCCAGTTGATATTTGCCTGGCTTATTGTTCGTGCATTATTTATAGTGATAGCGGAGTGCTTTGCTTGTAATTAGTCTTATTGTAAGTTTTCTAGAATGGCGTTTTCTACTTTGAGTAGTAATAAAAGCAAGCTTGATGATGAAACTTGTCTTTTACATTTTTTAAATTTCACTGAAATACATCAATATTATAATATATAATATCAAATAATGTTTTACTCCCCCCCCACCCTTTTTAAACGACAAAAGTATTATCTAATAATGTTCCAAACTACTGCCAGATTGAATTAAATGTCTGGCCCGCCAAATATTATATTTTTTTGGAGTGGCCCCCTTGTGTATAGCTAATTGAATAGACCTGGTTTAAAGCATCACTCTCATGTTGGATTGGATTGCTGGTGATGAGAAGATTGTAATTTTAATCCTGATCGGGTTTTCCCTAAATGGTTTTCCACTTTCCCTCTATGCAAATGTTGGTACATTTTACCTCCTCATCCCTAGTACAGTAGTGTGATTATTAGTGTATGCATACAACCTAAATGGGTAGTAAGATGTAATGAAAAACATAACAATGGTGTTAAAAAAACATGGATGGTTTTTTTTTTTTTATAATTTCAAATTTTGTCATCAATTTATTTAAAGTAATTTCAATTCTACTTGGTTGTATGCAGCTATTTAAAGAGGTGTGCCTAAAGATGTTATGAAAATAAAACATTAATTCTTAATAATTTAAACATATATTTAAAAAATACCATACTTTTAAAAGCAACTACTGCACCACGTGATCTTTTCACAACAATGGACAACATAGTAACTTCTTTTGATCTGTAAAATGAGAAGAAAGAAAGTTAATCAAGGAAATATAAAGCATTTTTTTTCAAGTCTATCTCATGAGAGATTTAAAGTGGAAAATGAGAAACACTCAACCATAAGATATAGTGAGATTCTGGAAATGGGATGATAAAAATAGTTTTTATTGTAACTAGGATTACACAATCTGATGCCTGGTTTGAGATGTATTACCTAAGTTAAATTTGTAGGTTGATTAAAATATTTATTTGTTTCTGCAAAAAAATTCCATTGTTATTCTTAATATATTAATACAGTAGGTAGCAAAATAGTTTGTGTAATTATTTATTAAAATACTATAACTATTATGTAAATAATACTGACAGGTGATTTATAAGTGAAAAATAGTCCAAATCATGCAAGTGTGAAGTGGATAAAAAATAAATACAGGATAATATTTGAGGCTTATGTGCCCTCTTTTTTTAAAAATAGCTTATTTGATTCAATATAATTTCGGCTGCCTTTCCACAAAATTTTGTGCAGACATTTTAAAAACTGAAAATGGTACGGTAGTTGGTACACCTGTTTTTAACCAGCTTTGCCTCTTTACTTTTTAAATGGGTACACTAAACAACACTTTTACTTTTGTGTCCTTTTAACACTACCCACCTCAATTTTGGAAAAAAACCTGCTTCAGGGGTTGTGTGGTCTAACACGCTAATCTCATGTTGGACTAGACTGCCGAAGACGGGGAGATCAGGGTTCGATACCGATCGGATGCACTGAGTGTGGTTTTTCCTAAATGGTTCACCACTCTCCCTCCACGCAAATACGGGTGCATTTCCTCTAAACTAATCCGTCCTAATCCCCAACCAATTAGTGTGAAATTAGTACATAGAAGTATAACCTGAACAGGTACTAAGAAGCGATGCTAAAAAAAATTCTGAAAAAGAAAATTGTAATAATTTGAAATTTAACAAAATACAATAAGTTAACTATGGCTGTATCCGAATAGTCAAGTACACTTGACTTGATGCAGACTTGATGCAGTCTTGATAATTTTACACTTCTCGCGGTTTTCATAGCGAAGACTGCATCAAACTATTCGAACAGCAACACACTTGGGCCCGCAGTGCTTCTTCCTACCGAATAACTTAGAAACTATGTAAATTTATTATTATTATTATTATTATTATTATTATTATTATTATTACACTCTACTAAGCGGTAATTATTTTATATAGTAAAAACTATTTAAATATGCATATTATTTACACGTTTATATCTTAAAATATAACATGTAATTAATTGGCATACTTATATATTTTTTGCGATTTATTTTACAAAGACATGACGAGAATCACGAACTGAGAAATTCTATTAAACTTGTTTAAAATGGCGCAAAACGTTAGTCAGTGCTCTAGCAGACGAAACTATAATAATAAAACAATTGCCAGTCAAACACCGCACCAACGTCGCGAGAAAGCCGCATGGCTCGTAGCTTTCCGTATCCATGGTTACCAAAGCCTCGAGAAGACTGCATCGGTCTCGTTCGCGACTATTCGGACAGATCTACACTTGGTCACGTGATTGCATATGCAGCTATCAACGCCACGAGCCAACGCGACGCCGCATAAGTGGACTATTCGGATACAGCCTATATTTCCATAGTAGCCTACATATAGGCCTATTTTATTAGCTATTTACTTTAACAGCAGTTAAAAGATTAAATCAAACAATATTTTAGTGATAGTATGATTTACAAAGACCCACCGTATGATGTTAGACTTTCTGAAGCAGTGTACGACGTACGGTTAATAAAATGATTGTGTTTATATACTCCATCTAAATATTAAGATATGACGATTGACGGCCTTTCTGCTTCTACCACAGATCACAGTATTCTAGTTCGAGTGATGGATTGCTCGTGAGCTATTCATTCAAATTGAACAGCTCTTGAGCGAGAGTTGTGAACTAGTAGCTCTCTTTTCGTGAGCGAGTCGTTCACGCCGCCATTGCATGCTACATCATGGATCTAATACATTGATCAATAAACTTATAGTTTACACTACAAATCCCGGTTATTACTAGTACAAAATAAACGTATGTATGTAATTTGTACATTTAAGCTAAGAACTTATATCAATGAACGTAAATATTACCACTAAATATTCCCGCAAGGATGCTTCATGTACCTGTATCCTATTTCCCCATTTTTTTTTTGTGTTTCCCTGGGGCATTTTAAGTTAGACATCCTGCATTTGTTTGGCATTTCTTCAAATCTATTATTTTTGCTCATATACTATAATTATCCTTGTCTACTTGCTTTGGGTTTTCATTTCATGTTCGGTGTAATTCAGCTAGTCTTGACTATCAATGCATCACTTTTACACTATTTCCAACCACTCTTCGAGTCTTCTCACTGAACTTAGGGAGTTGTCATTCACGACTCTTTTTTAGCTCTCATTCATTCGTTCTGGAAAGAGTTAGGATTGTCTCGTTCACAGTGATCTCGATACTGTACTAGATGGACATAAACAAACACCTTGCAAAAGACCAAAGCGTGACACTAAAGTTGGTCGACTGCTTCATTGTGAGGGGACAGATTCAACTGTTTCTTTCAATGTTTTGTGAGAAAAGATGTCTCTGATGAATAAAAGTATTATTGTTTGAAAATAATTAAGTACCGGTATTATATCACACTTGGCCGAATAAACATTTAGATTAAATTATTTACAATTCAGTTTTACCAGTAATACCCCACAAATACGAATAAAATCTTTAACATACTGTATTTAAATATGTATCCATCATCCATGTTGTTTACATTCTGCCAAGATTACCATATATTTAAAGTTGGTTATCGGCTTGTATATTGGTTTCAGAAATCATAATTATACTGAAAGTTCGACAAGTCTAATGAAACAAGTTAGCTAAAAACTTTACTAAATTTGTTTGAACGACATACTTTGTGTAGAATTCTTATCTTTTAACGATAATTTAGGCTAAAGGCTTGAAGGAAGTACGGTATCTACTACACCTCAATTTAGTAAGAATCCAGATCTGGAGACTATTTCATACAAGAATCCTATTATATATTAGGTAGTATTTTGGTAGGATAAACGGCCATTTAGAACGAAAGTAAAAATTCCTATCTGGATGGTCTTTTATCCTAAATACTACTATAGGGTAGCAGTGGCGGCTCTAGGGTTATTCAAATGAGAGCTCACAATACAAAAATTGAGAAAATAAAATTTACAGGTACGTGTAGGTCAAAGACATTTGTGTTTCCACAAGTTAAAAAAAATGCTACTGAACACTCATAGGTAGAAAAACTGTAACATTTTACTTTCTACAAAGAAAGATACTATTACAATATTAATTACAATTTATCTTTTAATATTGATTACTCAAGTATAATTTTTGTAAATTAAGTCCACCCGCTTGTCTTTTTTGAGGTAAACAAATCAATAATATTTTCGTTGAATTTAGGTATGTCATTTTTTATCACATTTTTTTCAATTATGATCATGGTTAGAGTGCCCAGTCTCTTTTCACTCATGATGCTCCTTAAAAATTTCTTAATTCGTTTTAAAGTTGAGAAGTATCTCTCGGCCTCAGCAGTGGTCATTGGAATAGTAGAAACAATTAGCAACAGTTTGTGGGTCTCCAAAAACGTAGTTTGCAAGTTATTTTCAACAACAAACTGTAGAGACTAATGGCACCATTCATATTTCTGAAATCTGGTCTTTTGTAAATTACTCCTAGTTCAGTTTTCATACGGGACCTTCTGCAAAATGGAATAAACATATATATTGTTTACTCAGCAAGCTGAGTTGGAAGCTTTTCCTCGTAATTCTGGAATTTTTCAGCTTCGAGGAGAGAAACAGCAGAGTAATGAGTTATAAAAGAAAATCTCTCTTTTACTTGATTCGTGATAATATCACATATTTCTTTAGCTGCAACAGTTCTATTTATGTGAATATTTTCTCCCTTCCTTTCAGTTGATGTTTGCTCTGTTTCCGATACCCTCATGGTCACTGTGTCCATCCTTTTTCTTTCTATTTCCATTGACTGCTGGAAAGTGTTTACATGTTTTCTAATGAGTGCTGCATCAGTTAGTGTTTTCTGAAGCTGGTTGTATAACACATCCACATGTGGCATAGTATTATGAATAACTGTATGCCAAAACACAAATACCAAGTCTTCCAACATACGCCAAATAGTCCCTGCTTGATTTATTGTCACAGCCTGTTTCGATGACGACTATTTTTTCTATGCATTCAGTCAACTGTTCCCTGTACACTGTATTGATAGTTCGACTCTTGAAATTCCACCTGATAGCTGAACCACGAGGTATCCTTTTTCTAACAGTTTCATCTAGAATAGCAATCCTTTGTGGGGAATTACTGAAAAAGTTAGTAATATCGATTATGTCGGGGAAATATACTCGGACTTGTTGATTCTGTCTGGCTGCTTGGCCGACAATCAAATTGAGCTGATGTGGTGACCACTCATTACGTTTGAATCATCGTAGTTTTGGGGAATCAATTTCTCGGCTTTATCTACAACTTTTTCCAAAATAGCCTGAATACATCCAGTGATAGATTCTGCATTATGTCCAGGGAGATTATTCAATTCCCAGAATCTCAACCAGTTGCCCGTTACCTAAAATGTATCGAAAAACAACAACCAACTGGGACGTGGATGAAACATCAGTAATTTCATCTGCTATCATTGAAACAAAACTTGCTTTTGAGATTTCATTTTTATGTGGTTCTGGCAAACAGTGAGCAACTGAGCATACAGTCTAATAAATAATTTTGAATATCTTTTGATGTTCCTTTAAAAACAGTGGCACTATTGAGATGGGCTTTTAGAGATGAATCAAGTTCTGCTGAGGAATTTATAAAAACTCTGAAAACACCCGGATTTAGTGAATTGTCACGTTCATCATGTCCTCGAAGTGCGAGCTCAAATGCGCCGCAAAACAGAATACTAATAATAATTTTTAAAAGAACATAACGATTTTTTTTGTTACTTGCTCATTGTGTTTTTTAACATTCGAACAAAATGCACTGTCGAGCTGTTGGTGAATATCAACCTTTCCTAGCAAATTAAGCTCTAATATGGAGTTTAAATTTGATTGTGGGCATTCATGTTTCTTTATTTTTTTGAGTTAGATGTGGTAAATCAGTGACACTGTCACTCACCCAACTTGAATCACTACTTTGTTTTGCAAACAGGAGACAGTGAACACAAAAGAACCTGTTAGTTAATTCACATCCACAAATCCATGGATTTTTAAAAATATAATTCGGGTTTGAATTCCCTTTTGAAATCTCTAGTTTTAGTTTTTGTCACCTGGATTAGGTTAAGCCTAGGTGTTGGCCTGAGCAATTTAATTTTAGATTTACTTTCCAGTGGTACCACCGAAAAATGTAATTGCTTAAGCTCCGAAACACTGATTTTACTTGGTGTCATAACTGTTTACACTATTTTTTACACACAATAATAAAACTAATTATTAAAACTAGTAAACATACTGATAACTAAGAAAAGATTAAATTAACCATACGTAACTAATACAAGGGAGAATCCGGACGAAAAAGACACTGCTGACTTGTTAGCCACCGCACAGTGAATGTTGTGCGACTGGAAAGCTATGAGTGGCGCTTACCACTCACTACCCTCCCTCCTATTCCGCCCGCACCAACCGTTTTCAAGGTTAGTTTCTTCGCTCGCACGTGCAATCGAGTCAAGACCGGCCGCTTTGTGCTTATTATAACTTTCGAATTTTATACTACAATCGCGTATTGTTAAGGGAGTATTTAAAGGGGGAGGGGGTAAGGTTCGTTCCAAAGTTGGCAAAATCTTGAAATATGTTTAATACTCTACTTTATTTAACTTGTTTTATTTTAATTCCTCTTAAATTTCTTTTTAGTGGTTCAAGTGCTCATGTGCACCAATAAACGAGCCACCACTGTAAGGTAGGATTCTGGTACGAGATAAAGCCTTCCAAAAGAGCTTCCTTCAAAAATTATAATATGTTAGCTTACCTCAACTTATTTTTTTTAAACTCATTGTTTTCAAACTTTGTCATGCTATTCAAACCTTTTATTTTTAAAAATAATTCATTTAACTAATCACACATTGATGTATCTCATATTTTCAATCTAATTAGTGAACGATGTCAAAATACCACATAAACGTGTGTGTGTGTGTAAAAGAGAAGGATATACCCTAAGCTTTCCTTCTCTCTTACACAATAGGATTCAGACGACAGATCAAACATTTCAGTCACATTTGTCCATCTAGCAGTTATCTCTATACTATAGGAATGGACAGACAACACTTATCTATGGACAACACACCCCTTACAACGGACCAAATCGTGACGCTAAGGTTGGTAATCTGCTTGCTAGTGAGGGGTACAGACTAACCGGTTTCTTTAAAGGTTTTTGTGCAAAAACATAAGTCTGGTGAATTAAAAGTTTTTTTTTTTAAATAGTGAAGTATTATATACCCCACTTTAATGAAGACACATTTACACTAAAGGATATACAATTAAGTTTTAAATTTAATATTTGTACAAATAAGAAAACAATATATTTAAAATCAGTTATTAGATTATATAATGGTTTCAGAAATAATATTATATTTAATGTTCGATAACTAAAATGGTAAAAAGGTAGCTTCAAACTTAATTACAATCGATTGAATGATACACTTTGTGTAGTAGTTTTACCTTCAAATTATCATTTAGGTTATAGGCTTGTATGAATTATTACTTTATTACAAGATATTTAATGTTGGCTCACAGCTTGTATATTGCTTTCAGAAACCATATGATGTTTAATGTTCTATAACTAAAATGAAATAAGGTCGCTAAAAACCTGATTACTTTTGTTCGAATGACAAACTTTTGTATAAGTCTTAAGTTCAAACTATCATTTAGCTTATAGGCTTGTAAAAAGTATTGCTATTTTAGCCGTACTTAGAGAAACAAGTCATGAGTGTTGAGTTGAGTTATGCTCTTTAAACCTTTTACTAACCCATTTATTTTGTTTAACTAATCATACATTGATTTATCACCAAGTGCCTGTTTAATTATTTCTTATATATATAATATCCTAGAAACTCAATATCCTGTACGGTAAAATTGTTACACTGGTCTCACTTTCAACTGTCTTTTTACGGAAACTACAGAAAAACTTATTACAATGTGACTCTGATTTTGGTAGGAAGATTAGTTTAAAAAAATGCAGACTTTTTATGGTAAACATTGCTAACAACTTAATATACAGTAGACTCGCGACTAACAGAGGTAATTGGGACCGAGCCTACCTCATATACGAAGCATGAAGGATTTATAGTGTATAGTGCAGTGTTCTGGCTGTTCCTAATTGGTTTTCACATCACTTATCATACATTTAACTACAGTATTGTATACAATACTTTATACTAGTTATAGTAAAAACTATTTTCTAAAATATTTAACAAATTATAAATATTGTGTTAAAAAATTGGACACTCGGACAGAATTAGTGCCTCGGTTATCACGGAGCCTCAGATAATTGCGAGTCTACTGTGATATTTTATTGGTATTTATAGTCTATCAAATGTGACGGTTGTGGATAATATAACTTGACATATGAATACATTAAAATTGTTTTAGTAACTTTTGTACCTATCAGATAGTGTTCTTCCTACCAAAATCCTACTATATGTTACCTACTTAAGTTAAGCGTTATCCGTGAGGTGTTTGTAACCAACCTTGCGACAGAAGCGTCTCAGTCTCGGCCATTGGGGCTCAGCTTGCATCTCATTGATACTCTATTTTGCATTTAACTATAAATAAACTTCTAAAATACAATAGTGGTACATAAAAAACCAACTAAAATGTCAATACAATGCTAAGGAAATTTATGGATTCTTGCATTGCCGAAGATCTGAGGCTAGTTGCTTCTGTTCGTTGATAGCGCCATAACCTTGATGGCTCATGGTGATGCATTGATGGTTTGGAAGTCAAATTTTGCTCTTTTTTTTACATGCATTTAAGGGTTAGCTTTGTTGTCACCTCTCGAACGATGGTGGGTAGTAATTGGAGATGTGTTTAGACTATGGAGTTGACACTGTTTCTATTGATATGATCATCTGGGACTCGGGTAATGGGGCTGGGTTCCCTCTTGTGTAGTTATGGACAGTGGGATTGTGGTAGTAGGTAGGCTTATAAAATACTCCCTCAGGGCTAGATTTGTTTAGTCACTTTATATTCTTTTGTGAACTAGATTTTTATTTGCAATTTGTTTAGTTTGCACTATCCAGGATAGACTATTTTTTAAAGGTGTATAATTATTGAAAAATAAATTTTCAAAGATGAATAAGTTCATTAACTTGTTAAAAAAAATTCATTAGATGTCTGAGAAGAATTAAATGTTAAAATAAAGATTTGTAAAACAAAATAATGTATACTATACAAACACATATACAGCTTCTTGGGAGAGTAAGAAATCATGATTAGTTGCAATTATTTGGTGGTGATGATTCTTACACTCGGTATGGTATTAGAAATTGAAACATTTTCCCAGTAGCTAGACAAATACCATGAACTGAATATTAGGACTACTTAAACGTCAGAACATTAAAAAAAAATTAACACCAAGGTATTTAATAGCTTAGTTTTGAAGGACAAGCTTCCAGTAAACCTGGCTGAGATTTGAAGCTCGACTTCCTTTCTTTTTTGTCTAGCTAGTATATTGCGAGAATGATGCCTGAAACCATATGAAAATCAGTACAGGCTATTCTGCCTAAGCTCGGACATATAAGTCATCATACACCACAACCTTGCAAATATGAGTTTATATTTACTTTGACAAATGAAGTCAATTTACATCACTTGTCAAAACAACATATATTTGCCTTCATTAAAGGCCCAAACACGGTGAAAAAAACTCAAATTGAAATGGTTATAGTTAAAAAATTTATTTCAAATCCATTGAAATTTCCCATGTTTTGCTCTACCCCTATACCGCACAACCACACTGCAGAATGAACATTCTTGTTCCAATCAAAACCATATTATTGTCATTGGAATGGGCTGGATTAAATAAAACACAAGTTTATTTGTTTGACATATTTGTTTTATTACCTACTGTACTCAGAAATGGGGAAGGGTAATTTTTATTTAGTTTTTTTTCAATGTATTAATTCATTGCTGGCACTTTCATCATAATAATTTATCTATGTTTTTTACTAGATGAAAGTGGTTTATACCCGGTCGATCCTGCATCTGGAGGAGTAATATCTGCCACATAAGTCTTATCATTGAGACTATGTCATTGTAGTGAAGACACTTCTAACATTAACTCACGATACTGCTCTCTTCTGATTCATAATAAAAAATTAATCAACAAGTAATTAACTACTGCAACCATAATTATTTCATAATAAGAACCAATGGAATGTAACTCCGGCACTACTCAAATATAGAACAATTTAAAATTTTTGAAATAAATGATAATCTTTTAACTGTAATAACTTACACAACAATAAATAACAAATCCAATGAAATGTCTTCACCAACATGGCACATTATTCTTTCAAGATATTTTAATGCTAGCTCATTAGGGTAAAAGCCACCTTCCCTAATTATAAATCTATTTTTTAAATGACATGCAATGTTCATAACCTAATCAACAAACTGACAGTAGGTTCTACAATTATTATTGTTTTAAATTTGAGATTCTGAAAATATTTCAGGGTAACCAAGGGTTAACAATATTTTATTTCAAATAGGTATAGGAAAGGAAATTAAGGATTCTTCAATTTAATTTTGAATTAATATACAGAAATTTAGTATAAAAAGTTTGTCACAGGTTAAATTTATTGTAAACATTTCAACTACTCAAGATTCGTTATTAGCAATAAAACTTCATTTTTAGCTGTCATGATAATATAGCCATTTTTTTATTTTATTACTTTCTTAAATATGAATTTAATAATACCTCAAAATATGATGAATTCTTCAGAGAAAATGTCACACCATCTTACTTACATGTGCACAAATCCACTTTTTTTTTTTGCAACATCTGTTGCACAATCAGAACAATAAACACTGCATTTTAAAATCTAATAATCATACCATGTGCAAAATATCTTGAAAGACTCGCATCCTTACATGTAACCTCATTGAAAAATAAAGGCATTTTATTTTTGGAGTTTGGTGTACCAACATTTATCTACTTATTGCAGATATTAACTTCCACAGAAAGTAGGTGTACATGTGTGTCACACATCCTCACACCTATTTAATATACACTCTATTCAACAGCAAGGAGAAAACTTGATGTTTCAAAGAGTATTTAATTTCGACATACATGTTAACCTATATGTCACAATATTGTTGTGTGGATATTATTCAAACAGTAATTAATTCAAAAAATAAAAAAGTTTGATCCAGTACAAAGTTTTCTTCTTGCTACTGAAGTACCTAATCTGAACTGTAAAGTCTAACAATAACATAACAAGGTACAAGTAATGGTTATAGTGAGGCTTAAATAACAATCATTACTAAAATATCACAAAATTATTGATAAAATGAAAAAATACTGAGCCACTGTCATGTCCAAGAGGTGAGATCCACTTTTTTCAAAAGTGACTCAAAATTTCATTCTTATCTGATCTTCAAAAATATATTCAACTAGATACAGTACAACCAGCCTACAATATAAGTGAAAGAGTGGGAAACAGGCCTTGATTACTTATAGTCAAGGGGGGGGGGGGGGGAGTAGTGCGTAGCCCATGCACATTTCATGATAGGTTAGTGGAGGTTGGGGAAACTAAAATATGCACAATCTAACCAAGCTGCTTGCAGGGTTGCCAGGAAGCTTGACAAAAGCATAATCTTGTAAATTGTTTCTCTATATGTTTCCAATATGCACAAGTTGTCATGTACACTCTTTTCTATATCTTTACTATTATTAGTATTAGTATTATTATTATTATTATGATGATGATGCAGGATGGTGTGAGCAATAGTCCACCAATTTGAAAATCATCACTCACCAACAAGGGGGGACCTTTACAAAAACATGTTTAATACAGCATTTAGAGTAGATGACGGAATGGTGATTTGTTTGTTTGTTTGTTGTGTACAGACTTAAAAGCTTAATTGACACGTACGTGCTGTTTCCAATCCCATGCATTAGGAACTTAAAAACTTATGGCCTTTTTCTTTGTATAAAATCATAGGTAAGAATATTATTCAACTTTTCTGTTTGAAAAGATCCCCTCTTTCTACTTTCCACTGGAAATTAAAAAGATTTGAATTCTGTTTACATTTTGTTTCCTTATGTTAAATATAGATATAGTTAACATATATTTATATGTAAGCCAAAATAAGTTATATAATGAATAATATTTCTACATACATAATTATACACAAATCAATTTCTCATAGATCTTTCATTTTCCAGTGGAGATAGAAGCACATTTAAGTATATATATATGTATCTAAATGTACTGAATATACTGGTAGCCTAGGAAGAGTAGTCTGAACAGCTAGGAAATCTATAAAGACATTCCTCGGAAGCAGTCTAAGACATGCATGCACCGCGCTAAATGCCAGCCAAACAAAACATCCGGTGGCTGGGCTGGGTCTGATAGAAACAAAGCTAAATTACTACTTCACACCCAAGTAATAGGTTACATGCAATGTAAAATGCAAGGGTATATATTGCTTTGAACAAAGCATGTCCATTCTTGAATTAATTAATACATTAGTGTTTTTTAATACTATTTAAATAATGAATGAGGGATTACATGTCTAGTGTGTACGTACTACTACATCACTCTGAAGGTGGAGGTGTGGCCCGTTCAGTCCGCTACCAAACTGAGCTCGGGGTAGCAAGAATGGAACTGCTTTGTTTCCCGATAAGCCGCAGTGAGGGGGTGGATGGGGTATTTTTCTCTCTCTGGGCCTCGTCAACACGGAGACTACTGCGGACGATGCTCGGTTGTGTCCTGTTCTCGGGCTGGGGTTTAAAACAAGCTGACTGAAGCCTATGACGTGATAACACCTAGAAGCTAGCAAGCGGAGACTCAAGCAAACCCTGCTCTGCCGGAACTCTAAACTCTCCGTTAAAATGCTGCCTAGACCCTTGACTACAGTCAATTCTGGAAGCTCACTCTTAGAAAAATTGGTATTAAAGGGGAAGATTTCCTTCGACATGACACAAGTCCTCCGAATTATTGATAAATGTTAAAAACTGGTCCTGCTGGGTTGATCAACACTTGACTTCTCTTCTCATATAGCTATATACATAACATCTTCTGTAACAATGAAAACCTTCCGCCGCTTCCCAGTCCGGCATCTTCTTGTATTCACACAAATATAAACAATGTTATTATTTTAAAAAACAAGACAATACTACCTTTTACATCCTAAATACAGAGTAATACCTTTATCAAACTCTTTATCACATTCAAGTTACAACAAACATTGTTATGTTTTACATATTTACACATTTCATGATCTTGCCCTTTAATACCAAACACCGACTCCTTTAGGTTTGGCAAATCGACTGCTACCGACAGATTCCAACCGAAACAATACACTATTGAGCCTGCTAAGAAGAAAAAAACCTTTTGCCTTGACCTAACTTTGATTCTTAAATGCTGTACAGGAACATTTACTTCAGTTTTAAAAAAATGTGGCACTTCTTTCGTCTGAGAGATATCACGGAGTACAGTGCAAAGAAGACCTCTTTAATTCTTGCGAGGCTCCGCGGTCCTGTCTGCACTATGTACGTTTATAAGGGAAACATCCAATACGTTTTGTCACAGCCTCTAAGTACAGAACACCAGTTAGAGACTGAGTTACAATCACTTGTATGACTAGAACCAATCGGATTTTTGTTTTATGTTCATGTGAATATGGTTTGGCAGAAACAAAGATTTCATTAAAAAAAACAACAGGTGATATAATCATTATTTTAACACCATGGCAGTGACCATTTGCAGTCTAACATGGCTCCTCTTTGGCTTTTGCCTTCTATGAAAAAAATAAATCTTCTACAACAGCCATGAAAATTACATTTTTAATAAACATAATACTTAAGTTTCCATACAATGAGTTTAGAATGTCTACAGGCTTATCGCCCATCTGCCAAGCCATACCACTTTCATACATTAAAGTTTCTACGACAAACAATAATTTGTTAGAATGAATTGAAATGTGGTGACTCAGTCTGTAACATCTTAGTGCTGATAATCCCCACCTTCTCTCTCTCTCTCTCCTCACCTACCGGAGAAACTTGCATGAGTCCAGCCCTTCATTTCCTCCCCATGGTGTTCAATGGAGGCAATGTTGGGCCTCATACTTGGAAACCTACAAGTATGTTTGTTTCAACTACTACTCTAAAAAGGGAACGATACAAAACAATAGTTTTGTCAATCAGCCCTTTAGAAGGGATATCTTTTCTTTACATAATAAAACAAACTAGAACGTGTATAAAAACCTCATCATTTTCCACATTTTAGCGGACCTCGATGCGGACGAGCCTCTTCCGTCGGCCATCCACCTTGCCACACTCCCCGTTCGTGTCGATCAGGCAACTTTCTAACATGTACTACGTTGCCTGCTACTCTAAAATTACAACTTTATATATAACGCAAAAAATAACACTATAAATCAATAATATATTTTGTGTCATTCTATGACATAATAATTATATAAACCTTAGTACGAACAAGTCTAAATTGTCTTTGAAACAAGAAAATATCTCCTGCAAGAGAAAGATCGGAACAAACGTAAATTAAGAGTTAAATCCCGCAGAGCATGCGACCGGCAGCTGCATGCAGGCTGTGCTCTGGCTGTGCCATCTCGTTGGCCGGGGGCAGTCGAATGGGGATGTGGTAGTATTTACACATTGGGCGCATACACTTCCCCTTCACTGCATCCCGGCACACCACCACTTTCATATCCACGACCTCCACATGACCTGAAACACAAATACTACTATTTAATTCTGTTATTATAATTTTTTTGGTTGTTGAATGAACCGACTAGATTTGAATTTGATTTATCTTATAGGCCTAACATATTTCAATAGCTTGAGCTCACTTCTTTCGTTTACAAATTAGAAAGCAACTAAATGAGTTAAATGAAACATTTTTTATTTTCAAAAGCATTTTAGTCTTTAAGTCTAACAAGTTCAGTGAGTAAATTTGTAGTTTTCATTCCAAAAAATATGCTTTGATGTGAAAGTAAATATAATAAGAGGCATTGAGAATGTAACAAGAAGAGAAAGAATAAGGAATGACATAATTAGGGGTGGTTATACCATTAGAAGAGACCTGAAGAGAAAAAGGGTGCTGTGGTTAGGTCATGTGATGAGAATGGAGAAGGACAGAATGCCTAAGAAAGCCTTACAGAACAAAGAGAAGGGTAGAAGACCTATTGGAAGACCACGGGCAAGATGGATGGACCAAGCGCAGAAGGACATGGAAGTTAGAGGAGAGGACTGGTGACGCGCGGCTGAGGGAAAAGTTTGGAAAGATCAACAGGAATGGAAGAGGATGTGAGTGACGACCCGCTTAAGGTGGAAACGTTGACTGATGATGATGATGATGAGTATTTATAAATTGATAATTATAAAAATGGTAAAAATATAGGAACGTAAATTGAATGGTTAGTTAGATAAGACGATTCTAAGGGATTAGTTGTGTACAGCATTAAAAGTAGCAAACACTACCACTTGCTTTATTTACCAATCCTGAACTTACTAATAGTGTCCTCTTTGATGGTCCAGGGGAGGCTATTTGATCCTAAGGAACAGACGGTTTTCAAGATATGTCTAAAAACAGGCGAACGAACAGGATGACACATGAATAGTCCTAAGAAGAGTGGGTGAGAAGAGAACCATTTTGGACATGTTGCTTCAATGCAAAGCAAACTGTATCAAACACATCCTTAGGAGGAACTGTCTTCTGCATGATGTCATAGAAGGAAAGAGGAGCTTAGGATGGAGGAGGCAGAGGACGTGGGGCGCATTGGCGGTCTAAGTTCACTGGCAAAAGGAATGGACCTGCCGTAAAACGGAACACCTAATAATAATAATCTAAGTACCCAAATAAAAACATTTAGCCGATAGTATTATTCCTTTTGTTGAATTATACGACCTTAATTAGCTTTAAAAATTTATTCATTTTCAATCCTAACAAGATAACAGTATGGCACTGTTATTTTATACCACATTATACTACTACTACCAGCTTTCTGCATTTAATTATACTATCTGGGTATGGCAAAGGAAGAATTTAGAGGAAACACACCACCATTTGTGTGGAGGGAGAGTGGGAAACCATTTAGAAGAAACTACCCAAGTACACCCTGCCAGGATTCGTTCCTCTGCCTTATGTTTATGTGCCCACCAATTAACTCTACGATTGGCGGTCACTAAAGTACAAAAGTTACCTTCCTGAAGATGTACAAACTTGCAGGCCGCCCGATTACAAAGTTGCCGGTTAAAATCTTGGCACACCGGGAGGGTGTCCAGCAACTGAAACATGGAGAGACCCAAGTCAGACAACTCTATCAGGGCTTCTTATTAAATTAAATCTACGAGCCATAGAATATGGCAATAATGTCATGTGTCAAATTTAATGTATATTTAACAATGTATATCTCGATGATTCTTTTTTTTTTTTTGGAAGAGTAAAATGGAATAGCAAAGAATAGAAATGCATTTACTGCACAGCAAACTAAATGCTGTGCTCAAAAAAAGATCAAAATGACTAACTACTCTGGACACTTAATAGTTAACATGCATCAATTAATGGTATTAAGCACAGCACATTCAATATTAGACAAAAAATATAAATGCACATTTAGCATGCACATTATTTTTTTCAACAACTTTGTCAGTCTAATAAAATTTAATTTAACTACTTTAGTTAAGTCCACATTTTCTCTGTAAACAAAGCCAAAACCACAGAATACTAATCAGCATTGTAATGTTACTGCATGCGGATGGCATATTTATTCAATTAATTTTTCAAACAAAAATTGAACCTCGGCAAAAAGCGGCGGATTCACCTTCACTCAACCTCATGGTTTTTGTGACGGTCATCCGAGTCTTTGCAAAGAATACACACAAGTGAGTTAATCTGTAATTATTATATAATAATGGATCTACCTGGCCTTGCTCGTCTGTGTAGACCACATACGGAGCGTTTTGGGGCATCGTGGCCGGAGCTTTGCGATGCCCAAAACCGAACCAACGTAGGTCATGCAACGCAACAAGCATGTGGTACGTGTGAGAAGGCAGCGGTGCAGGCCAAAGGGGGGAAAGCACAGCCAGTAGTTGAGCGTTTCGTTACCCCACACCGCAGCACATTCCGAGGTCAGGTGGTTGTGCGTAGGACGAGAATCCAGTTTTCATTCCATCATTGGACACCAAAATGTTTTAAACCACCAACACGCACACACACAGCACAAGAAATCCAAAATAACAGTTGATATTTTGAAGGGATGACAGTAAACCGCCACAGCAGCGAATGAGGAGGGATATTTTGGTTGGGATTGGTGTGAATGGAAGTGTCAGTAGTTTGGTTCAGTTCGGAGGTTGGATTATCATTATTCAGCCAAAGTGAAGGAAAGCATGAAAAAAAAGAGAAATAGCAGAATACAATTTTAATACTGCATGCTCAATGAAATGGAGTTCAAAACCATTGCTACACAATGTTGCTGGTAAACTAAAAATAAATCTTTTATCGATTCCACTTGAAATTTGGGAGCGGAAAAAGACCCATAAGAGTCTTTTAAATGTATCAGAAAAGTTAGGAATATAGCTATTTATATCTATTAAGTATTTTTTAAATTTATTATAGGCAAAATATGTGAAGTTAGAAAAATTCATTAAAAAAATCCTAGGATATAAAACTAGCTTATTCTCAAGATTCTTTTAAACAAAATGTGCAAAACAAATAAAAAAAGCTGATAAATAAATTTTAAATTTGGTCTTTTGCTCCTAGATTTTTGCAAATGGTTTTTTATACAGGCCTAAAGAAGTTTTAAACAAAAAAAGGATGCCAAATAATACAACTGGTTTGCATGCGTTTTATATCAAAAATCTTAAATTGTATACAAACCACATACTTTACAAATAGTACAGTGTATTGCATGTAATTGACGACACTATCATATTCGACACGAGAAAAGATATTTTGAGGTATTACCCATGTTTAATTTTTATAAGCAATCCATCAATGTGACGGATTGAACGCTCTTTTTAAGTTGTATTTACCCGCTTCGGTGGCCGCGTAGTCTAAGGTGCTACTTTTGAAGTAGACTAGAATGCTGATACTAGGGAGATAGAGGTTCGAATCTCGGTTGGGTGTACTGAGGGTGGTTTTTCGATCTACCTCCACACAAATGCGAGAACATTTACTCAAAATATAACCTTCCTAATCCCTAAAACCCCTAGTGTAATTAGTGCATAAGCATATAACCTTAACGTAGTAAGGCGGAGTGCTAAAAAGAAAGTTGTATTTAAAATCCTACCACTATTTTAGTGAAACAACTGGTTATTCATTATTTTTAGTGAAAATTATTGGCACTTTACCAGTTCAATTGTTGAACTAGGTGTTTAAGTTTTGATTTAGAGTTACAACACATTAATGACTAAATAATAATAAATCAATATTTGATAACTAATTGTAATGGATTTTATTATATTGATTGAGAAATATATCACTTAAGGTGATAAGGCCATATCCCAGAAGATGAGTGGAATAATTTCAGTAATAAAAAAACAAAAAAACTTTAAATATAATTAATTTTAAAAAAATCTTAAAAGTACTTCATTTATAGGATTCTACAGCTATATTGTTTTAATGAAGAATTAATTTACATGTAACACCAATAACCATTTTAAATAGACACTGGGAATTTCAAGTGTGTTATAATGATTTCATGTTCTAAAAGACAGCTCATTAGACTTTCAGAAAACAGAACATTTCTTAATTATGATTAGTTTTAACCAAGCAATGTTTTATAGTGCCGTCATCCAATAGTATCATGATTTATTCAGTTTAGTGAACTGAATTAAAAGTCAAGATAGACAAGATGTTTGTTTGACTTTCATTTCCAAGTCGAACGCTTATTCAACTTAGGAGTGGTCATATGAAGAAATATATTTTATTTAGAATATCTTCAGTGTTTGTAATGATAAACATATCTCTTTATGCAAGCATCGACTAGCAGAATTATGTCCACACATTTTGTAAGCACATCACTGGGAAATAAGGCCAAATAGATGTTTAATTCAGTTCATTTAGTTAGTTTATTATTGTAGTAGTGTATAAAAGAACCAGCTAAACGTTGTTAGCTCTCAAGGTTGGATACCATAAAGTTGACCCACTTTTATGTATATAAATGTTTTATTTTTTTAATCAAAGCTTTTATCAATTTATTTTCATTTTAACTGCACATTAATTGTTCTATTATTAATAATAGCCCTGAAATGTTTATTAAGTTTGGAGCTTCAATTAATCATATGTGGTTAATTGCAACTCTTGTAGCGAGCAAGAAATATGTCATATTCAAAGTAAACTGATAATTTATATGGTACAATAAAATCTTGTTGTAACCAAATTACAAGTGAACCTTCTATTTGGATGAATAAAATATATAATAAAACAACTCCCCTGTAATTATTGCATTATTTATAGTAATCCTAAAACTATAGACTGTATATTATTTTGTGATTTATATAAACACATTTAAAATGAAATAAAATTTACAAAAAACCCAGTAAAAGTGTTCATTTGTTTTTATTGCCAACTAAATAACAAACCCAAAGGAAAAGTTCACAGAACCTTAAATACTATTGAGTCTTTGCTAGCAAAATGTCATATGTTTACTGAAAACATTGTTTATATTAAATGAAATACTAGTTTTTATAGCCAAAGCAACACTAGGTTTTGAACTCCTATACGTACTTCCCATACTCAACGTCACAATAAGCTACTAAACTCTGAACCATGCCAATTACTATTGAAATAAAATATAACCGTAGATTTCAAGTAAAAAATGTTCCACTATAAGCAAAGTATGAGACATCAGCACCTGAAATGTTAATTCAAATCAGCTTATTAATGTGCTTCGAGAAAAGTGTGTAAGTGGTGCAGGATAAAACAAATGATTCATATTATTTGTATTGCTATTTGTAGATTATAGAAAACCAATAGTTGTTTTATAGATAGTAGTGTTAATAAAAACTTAATGTAATGGGGTAGGGATGAGATCAGTAAATATGACACCACCATTCGCAACTACCCCCAGTGCACCTGCCAAATTTCAACCACCCGGGATTAGAGTCGCGCCAACTAGTCCAGGGCAAACAAACTCAATTTGTCTGCGATATAATACAAAATCTGAATTGATATACAATAATAAACACTGTTGTATTTTTAGGTCTAGTTTAATTCATAAATGTAGGCCTATTTACTTCAAGGGTCTGAAAAAAGTATAAAAAATAATGTATTAGATTTAACTAAAACCATACTTGAAAGATTTGAAATGTAAGCTATGGCTTGTAGCGATTCCATGTGCAAAATAATGTGAAGCTTAACTTATAGGACACCTGAACTAGTTAATCAAAATTAACTTTGAAAAATACATGTGTTTTTTTATCCTTGATAAGAAAGTACAAATGAAACACCAACTCCCGCAGTGTATGAAGCCAAAATCTTATCTGATAATATGTTGCAGAAAAATGTTTCTGTTTTAATCATAAATAGGTTTAGTATTATAAAAATATTGAAAATGTCTACATTAAATCATAGAAAATAGTTCTTTGATTAAAGAAATGAGAAGTTGAAAAATAATTTAGAGTTCTAGTGTTCATACATTTTATCACTTACAAAATTCAAACTAAATTTATAGTAATAATATAGTATTAAATTTGCAATAAAAGAATTCCCAAAAACCTAATAGGTTTTAAATTGATGTTCATTCAAATGATCCCAACAACTATATTGAGTTTTTCTGGTGTGAAATTATATCTAACAAAAGGAGTATCTTTAAAAATATGAAATAGATGTGATGGTTTGGGGTGAAAAGATGGGTTAATATCATGCCCACATCAACACACAAATATGGAAATGACATGTCACAGTAAATGGCTACATAGGCATTCAAATGTACGAGTAAATAAGCTGTTAGCTTTGTGCATACCTACTACTTTGAAGTACATAAAGGTGTAAACTGTAGAATGCTGACACATCACTGTCTCACAAAAAAAATATTTACCTCGTAAGCAAAGCAGTCTTTATTCACCAAATACACCTTTGTTAACTATTTGGGAGGTATATTTTGACAATAGCTGTACAGTACTTATACAACAAGTTTAGGTCTGTTGTTTGTTAAGACAAAAACTGTCATAGTTAAGTAACACACGCAGCTGTCGGAAACATTTATACACACTTTATCTCTTTAACACAACTTTACTAAATGAACATCATCATCTCTAGATTGCAAGGAGAAAAGGTGGAATGAAAGCGAGTGTGAGTTCATTTCTGTATTTTTACAATATTTATAACAAACAAAAACATTTCTGGTCAAAATAAATAAAATATTGCTATCGGTACAAAAATAAAGTATAATTTTCTTCACATGGTGATATCAACAGTTGTTGAATATTTGTCATGAGCAGAGCAACATTATATGACAAATATTAAAAAACTGTTGAGGTCACCACGTGAAGAAATTTAAACTATATATTTGTACTGAGGCAGTATTTGATTTATTTTGGCCAAAAATATTTTGATATAAAAACTGCAAAAATTATTATTTTTTCTCTCACCTTTTCCTACATCCACACCTTAGTAAACATTTGTTTAGTTTGTAGGTTTGCACTTAAAACTCTTTAACAACCATTAAGAATGGAAGAATATCTTCAGACTGCATTACTTACAAGCTAAATTGGTTACAAGTTCTGAATGTACATTACTGAAAAAAGATTAGTACACTTGAAAGGCAATAAGTTCAGACCACATTCAGAGTGTTGTTAAGAGGCAAGGTTTTTGTGTAAGCAAATAATAAAAATACACATACTTTCTAAAATAATGATAATTATACTTTCAGCAACCAAATAAATAATGCTGGTAATATATGCAATAATTAAAACACATTTTCTTCTTTTACCCAATTATTTTCTTGATGAACTCTATTAGTGTGTCAGAAGTGTGCCGTTCTTATATCGTATAAAGTAGCGTGTTTAGTCAGTAACACTCTTATACTGTGAATATCACCGTCATCTTCAATACACGAGTGATCTCATACTATATCCAATTTTGTTACTTGGTTTTGCTAAATTAAATTGATTAGTCTCCCCTTTACATGGAATGGTGCTGCGTTAAATATAATGTAACTTATAGTTTTGTGTGTTGTTCCTCACTCAATATTAACTCAGCCATTGAAGATAAAATCTAAGTGTTCATTTTATATCCTCTCATTACCACTCCAATGTTTGTGCAATATAAATATAGGACATATAAAAAGTAGTAATTTCAAATGTAGCACATCATGTTTAGCACTAAGCAAGATATTTGAATTTGATTTGTAAACGGTTAAAAAAAAAAAAAAGGAAAGCAAAACCCTAGATGATTAACTAAGGCAATAATAATAATAGGTATGTTAAGTTATTAATACACACATGTTAAACCGAACATGAGGTAGAAGCTATAGGTATTTTGTTTCAGAAAATAGCTCAGTGTCTCATAATGTGCTACATATGATATTTGTTTCTTGAAGGTTAGTGCCCTGTGATATTGGGAGGATGCAAGGGTACAACACTCTGAAAGCAACCGTCGGTGGAAGCACTGATGCCTATAGTCTGTCCATAAGGTGAATGTTATCTTTTAAACCAAAGGTTAATATGGGGTAGTTAATAACGCTAGACATGAATGTTGGAAGTAGTTACATTAAACTGTTGTACAAAGGACAGACTATGGCTAGCGAACAACTGCCCCAAGCATATAACCTTCTTTACTAAGCTTTCCCTTCTCCATGTAAATAAGCAGTAGTTTTGTTTACTGAGATGCAATCCTACACAAAGACTACGGTCCAACAGCAATTCATGTCGAGATAGGAGGTAGGTCAGGTTCGGAAGAAAAGGGAGGGGCCCCCAGGGCAGGTGGTTAGTTCCAACAAGAGGTTCTATCTGCCTTACCTTATGTAGCAGCATTTACAAAGATGCGGAAAAGGGTACAGAACACTGGAAAACTGAAAACACCTTTTTTTTTTCTGAGGATCTTTCTTTTTTATTTAATATATGTAAAATAGCTAATTTTTGCAGGAATTCTGGGAAAAGAGAAGATATGAAAATAAGAAGCATTAATAAAACAAATAATCATGCATTTCCAAGCATTATTATTACAAATACTGGCTGGTGTTTCCAATCTTTTTTTTCTTTTTTTTTTACATACAAAGATCAGCAGGATTAGACAGTACAATACACAATTGTATGGAATACAGTCAAAAACTCAGTGGTGACTATTGCAAATAAGCGTGACAAGTCAGGCAGATTGTAATAAAAACCCAAATCCTTTTTAAAAAAATCAGTACAGGACAGTAGCGGAAGGCACTGAAGCATAATGATGTTGCAGGGGTGAGCCCTTTTTACAGTGTCTCAACCACAGAACAACTGCAGTACTGATTTTTAACACAAAAAACAACAACCCCACAGCTGATTGTTCATTTCAACCAAAAATGTTTTGTGTTGTTTGCTTATGTATGTTTTGTGAGAATGCAAAACTTTTCAGCAGTTACTAATAATGTAATACACATAATTTAAAAAACTGTAGTTAAAATAAATGAAAATTCTTTAAAATTACTTAAAACTCATTAGTATAATAGTTTTAATATATATATATTATTTATTTATTAACAACTTTTAAAACACAAGTCATATGACCATGGAACATTCACTTTTATATCATTTCTATTTGAAATACTAACATAGGAACACTTAAAATAATTAGAACTGTATGCATTCTCTTGTAAGGCGAGTGACTGCAAAAACAGCGCACACAAGGCAACTTCTGTGACCTCACTCACATTCAAGCACTTGAAAGACAACGCCACTAAACATTGGGCGCAACTGTTCAGATAAAAAATAACAAACATCAACATTCATTTTCGATTTCAAGGTTTAACGTCCAGCGTTCAGTTGTGGAAATGATAGTAGCCCCAACAAATTAAGGAAGACATACAGTTCTCAAAACAGACCAACTACAAATATAAAAGCTTTCTACATAACAAATCATCTTTAAAATAAAAAGGTCCCAAATTACTGGGATGACTGTAATTAATGACATAGATTACAAAGTAATACAACTACAATGTAAAATGAATAATTAAATACATTTAACCAGTCATAACTGGTGAACATGGAATAAAATATAAGTGAGGAATCCCCTCGTCACAGTGAGACTGCTCTAGTTCTTTATCTATTCTTTTACTCTAATATAAATACACAGTTTATAATTTTGTAATAAACATTAAATAATGGGATTTCCTAGGGTTACAAGTACAGTTAAAATTGAAAAAATTTCACTACAGTGAAACTAGCTAACAGCATTGAAAGTATACAATATTCATAGTACTACCATGCTATGCTGCTACAGACTGAACATAAGTATGGAATATTTCATAGCATGCTAACAGGTCTCAGTATAGCCAAGATAACAAGGTACTTACAATTTGTATCAATTTAAAAATACATATAAATCTCTTTAAAATTCATACTGAAACTATTATTAATATATATAGATATATATTTCTTTTTTAAAGAAACATGTATGGTAAGGAAACATGGCCGATACCACGTTATCACAGTTAAGTTGCTTCCTCCCTGCTCCCTCCAGCAACCAGGCACTCAACATTTGGTCCTCAATAGTGACTAGAAACTTGTACACCTGGAGACAAGTTCTCGGGGGGAGAGGGAACTAGGGGAAATGCACTCTAGGTGGTTTTCATCTTCTTGTAGGGCTGTAGGGATACTCCAGAGGAGAGGAGGTTAGCATTGGCATTGGTGGAAGAAGCCGACGACAGGATAGGGTTGTATTGGCTCATCATATTAAAGGGCTGGTGCATCATGGCATAGTGGGAGGGCAGCATGTGAGGACGCAAGAAGGAATACGGAGACATTAATCCTTGGTTTGTGGCCCGGGTGTATGCCAAAAGTCCGGCTTGTGCCTGAGCTTGTGCTTGTGCTTGTGCTTGAGCTTGAGCTTGAGCCTGTGCCTGTACATGTGCATGGACCTGTGCTTGTACTTGTGCATGTGCCTGTGCCTGAGCTTGAGCTTGAGCTTGTGCATGTGCATGTGCCTGTTGCTGGTAATGGCTAGGTGTGGCCAAGGGGAGTCCGGGCAACGTGAACCGAGGAGGAGGCGGCACCGACATGGTCTGTTTGTTTAGGGCCACACCGGTGTAATTTAGAGCCATCATAGGGTTCATTGGCAGAGCGCTGGACATGGCCACTTTGGAGGTCTGATCTGTGGGGGTAGTGGAGGCGGCTTTGGAGTGGAGGCATTGGCTGGAGGAAGCGGAGGAAGAGGCAACTTGTCCTCGTCTGACACTTCGTTGGCTACCTCCGTGCCAGCACTGCTACCGTTGGTGGTCGGCGGAGGCACAGAGGTGCTGGGAGTTGTGGAGGGGGGGGAGTACTCACATGACACCGGGACAAATGGCTGCTGTAGCTGCATCAGCTGCTGGTACGTTGTGGCGTTGGGCTGATACACAGGCATGCCCGATTTGTCGGCGGCTGGTCGCTTGTACGGAACCATACCGGGGAAGGCCTGCCATGGAACAAAAATATTAATATACTACCTGTTTCCATTATTAAATGAAAATAATATCATAACAGAAAAAGTGAGACACATAAATAACAGGATTGCGTGGATAATATATAGACCACTACTATGAGGGATCACTTTATGGACTAAAATGATTTTAATAATTTATCTAAACTTATGAGCATATCCGTATTACAACGTTTCTATGGTCAAATACAGTTTGAGCAAGGACCAAGACCAAGACATGGAATTTCCGTAATTAAGACTAGTGTTAACTAAACAATTCATTTCAAGGGTCAATGATACCTAAAGTTTAAAAAATAAACTATTTTGAAATGTTATGCACTAAAGAAAATACAAAATATTTCATTACATTTATCTGAGACATATTTGAGATGCCAGTTGAGAATGACTTCCAAAATTTAGAAATAAGATGTAAGTTTGTTCAAAGTTATGAATTACAGTTGGGCCCCCATATCCGCTGAGTCAGTATTTGCGGTTTACCGCTGCCCAATTTTTTTTTAATTAAAAGAAAAAAATTGTTTATAAGTTTCAAACCCACGCACCAAGTGAGAATCCAGCTGTACTATTACGCACGCACAAACACACACTCCAATAGTACATATCATCATCATCATCATCTATCATCGTAAATCTCACACAAGTAAATTGGAGAATTAGTAAGTACACTGTAGTGTAGTGTATTATGTACTTTATTTAATGTTGGTAATGTCTTACTGTGAATACTTTATCAATTAAACTCTGCCGTATTTATGTATGTTACATGAATATCCGGTTAATAATAGTTCGGTACCATCAGCAGTAGATCTAGGAATGTATTACCTGCGAGAGATGGGGGCCCTATTGTATATGTTTTTAATCAATCTCAACAAAGTTTTGTTACACTCACTCAAATATATATATAATATATATATTTGCACTGTGTATTACTACTGTATAGGTTATATGCAGATGTTCTAACTATGCTAATGAGATAGGATGAGGAGGAAGGTTGAATTTAGAGGAAGTGTACCCACATTCAAACAGAGGGAGGGTGAAAAACCACCTTCAATACATCCGACCGGGATTCAAACCCTGATCTCCCCATCATCGTCAGTCTAGTCTAGCACGAGAGTGACGTCTTAAACCATGCGGTCACCGAAGCAGGTCTCACTTAAATTATTTGTGTTACTCCTCTTACTCAATATTTTAGCTATACACTAATTTAAGGACACAGGATGAGCAGTGTGAATTTTAAGGACATTAAGGCCAAGCATATCCTGTTTGAATTATTTTTAGAATTTCAATTTTTGTGAGGAAAATTATGTTCTTTTTGGAATTAACAATTCATAGTTCTAAAAAAAATAATTAAAGACCTTTAACAATATTTTGCATTGTTACATAAAAATAATTCACATATTTATTGAAGTTTTAGGGCTTTATCAGAAAAAAACTTCAATAGAATCACTAAAGTGGTTGATACACCGATAAAAATATATTGGAAGGTTTCCAACAATATTCGTTCTAAAACTATGAATTGTAAGTTTCAGAGATCACAGCAATTTTCACACAAAACACAAATAATAATATTAATATCAAAATTAAAGTTTGCATTTATTTAACCAGATGATAAAAACCACCAGTGGACCTGGTGAGGATTTAACCGCAACATCTCGGGTCAAGTTGGGAATGCAAACTACTACAATAACTGTACTGGTGTGAAAAATGTTGGATAAGAATGTTTGCTGTTCTAAAACCAGAACAAACTAACATTGAGAAATTGTTAAAACTAAGGCACAACACTCTAAAAATATATATAAGGTAGTAGTTGAAAAGTATTTTTTGTAAAGTTGGCCAATAGTCAAACCATCCTTTTTATTTCTACCGCCCAGAAAATATTGGTTTATTCCTTTTTTACTTAAATCTAACATGTTTCATCCAGAGTCATTTTAGCGCACCTTAGATCAGTCGGTAGTTTATCTGACTACCGAGCTAAGGGTCCCGGGTTCGATTCCCGGATGGCTGAAAAATGTATCATTGGTGAAATGTGGGTTTATCCTTCACTACAAATTGATAAATTAATAGCAGGGGATGGGTGTTGTAACTGTCCTAGTCTTAAGTTATATTATAAGGCATTTGAAGCTACAACACGTCTAGCAAGCCTCTAGTGGAAAATATATGGCTTGAATTAAAAAAGTGACCTAGGTCAGAGGCTGGAAACAGTCATGGATGAAAAGTAAAGTTACTGCTAGAAATTTCACTTTTAATGGCCACAAAATTGAATTCCCTGTTTTATGTAAAAAAAAATCTCTCTTAAGGTGGGATGAAAGTAAACACAAGTAAAGCCCAGTATTTTTTTAAAATTCCTACAGGATTAAAAATATGTACAACAGTTCTTAAATATTTGTCATGGGAATCCTGGAATTTGATAACGTTTTCTCTCCCTTTAAAAAGTTTCTCAACAAATGCCATTAGGCTCATGACACATATTCAAGATCATATGATTGATAGTGTAGAAATTTATGTATAAAACAGCTGCATTTTTTTTTTGCATTACTTATCCCTTCCATAAACAACTATTTTAGTGACTAACTCAAATTTAATGACAAGTATTCTGATATTTAACAGTGAAATGATATTACTTAACAATTCCATAGTTCCAAATGTGCATTTTAGTTCAATATGAATGGCCAGATCTGCCATTAATTAATTTATATCAACATGTTTTTATTTGATATGTTTATATTTGATACTTTTAGTTGTTGGTTTTGAAATAAATAAGCCATCAAATAATTAGAAAGGTGATAGAAATGTAGGTTTAAAAAAAAAGTTCTCAATATTGACAAAATGAATGTAGCTATATTATTTTTGTTATTTTGTCAATATTGATATGTTTATTTTTAATAATGTTCCTATTTGATTTGGTAAGGAATAATAAATAATAAATTTATATCTTCTTTAATATTAGCCTTTGTCTTCTATGATTGTGTGTTTTGTAGTTATAAATAGATGTTATTGAGACATTGGTGGTTGAACCATAACATCTATAATAACACCTAAACATGTTGTCATAGAATACTACGACTAATATCAAATAGGGAGAAGGGAATAAAGATAAATGTTGATTTGTTTAGTTAAAGTTAATGGTTACAGAATATATTATTTTTATGTGACATTGACATATTATGATAGGAACACATATTTAATAACCTATATAAGTGTGTTGAATGTGTTGTTATTCCTCTAGAAGTATTACCTTCCATGATTGTTGTGTGCAGCTTTATTCAAAGTTCGCATAGGCCCTTTCATTTATTAATAGTTTTAGAAATGTATCTAAATCTACATATCTTACACATTCTTTATCTTGGAGCTGGCAATGATTCTTTGAATATCGTAAACCAACCAGATTTATTTTAAAAATATAGTTGATTTCAACTCAGCTGATAGTATGTCTTACTATTAAATCCGAGTTTTGTTCTTGCATCGTGGAGTAGAAAAGTTTGTTTAGTTTAATTTTAAAAATGTAATAATAATAATAATAATAATAATAATAATACTTATCACTGCATCTTACTACCCATTCAAGTTATACACTTAATTAATCACGCTAATAGGCTAGGACTTGGGAAGGTTGAATATAGAAGAAGTGAACCGGCATTTGCGTGGAGGAAGAGTGGAAAACCATTTAAGGAAAAAAACCTCAATCTACCCGAGCAAGATTAAAACCTCAATCTCCCCGTCCTCAGCAGTCTATCTCAACACAAAACTAGTGCATTAGCTAACTACGCCACCGATTAAAACAATTATATTATTTAATAGAGTTGGGCCGAATCAACTATTTTATGAATCCAAATCTCTAATTTACCTTTGAATTCTGAATCTGAATCTTTGAAAAAATTATGAACATAAGAGGAAATATAAATATAATTGAATAGTAGCTAAATGTTAACATACATTCATTCATTCATTCATTCAGTAAGTGTTAAATTACTGGTCTGGGGTCTGGTTGTTTAGTTAATCCTATACTTATAATTGGTTCTAAACCACCAATAAGCAGTATTACAGCTCTAAAACCAATTTCACTTGAAAAAATGGAAACAAAATATTTTTTAATATCTTGAGTCTCAAATTCAAAATTTTCTTGAATCCTCGAATCTCAAATATCCATAAGAATTCAAGGGCCCATTCCTATTATTTTTAAAATCACCTTCAAATAGATTCTAGAGGAATTAAATAAATGTCGAGTTAAAGATTTAAATCTGGAAACCTGTTGCCCGTGGCAGTTGGGGGACTTTGCCCCCCAAACCCACCGTCGAAAGCAGACAGAACCCAGCATTATTTCTCACCATCGAGAAACTTTGTTTTGAGAGGTAAGCTTACATTGGAAAAAATTATTAATTTTGACCCATTTTTATCATTATGCCTGTATTTGTAATATTATAAGTGTACATTGTGCGCACGCGCACACACACACACACAAGTTTGCATCTATTAGATAACCAAAAAAGTCCAGTGAAAATTTGAAATTTCAAAATAGAGATTTGGTAAATAAGGAGTATACAAATTTCTAAGCTACTGTAATAAAGAAAAAACAGCTTTCCAGTAAAGTAGAAAATTGAAATTTTAAAGTGATAATCCAAGGAGTTAGAAAGCTTAAAATTTCCTAAGCTAATGGAAAAAAAAACAACAGTTTCTTGGTGTGGTAGAACTTTTTACAGGTAGATAGAAAGATCATACCAGATAATTAGAAATGTCTAGAAATATTGAAATTCAAAATGTAAGCCTGGGAAATTTGTATCAAGATTTTAATAAGCGAATCAAAAAAGGCATATAACCCAATTTGATTGTAAAACACAGTGGTAAAAAAAAAAGAAAAAAAAACTTCTAGGAATTTTAGATAATTAAAATTTTGACTAAGAATAAATTCAGATTGCTTGTAAAAAGAATTGATTTACTACTACTATATATTCACATATTTGATCCTAATTATTTAGGTTTAAAAATGTCAAAAATTCTATAGATTAGCTTTTTACCACGTATGTCAACAAAAAATAATATATATCTAGTATATTGTTTATAATTGCTGAAATTGACTTGCTAATAGTAAAAGTTTCACACAATAAAATAAAAACTTAAATGGAGAATAAATAATGAAAATAATATTTCTAGTAACAAAATAATATATACAAATTTTGATCAAACTTGGTATTCACAAATATTGTATGAATATAACTTTATTTATCTTTAATTAAAGCTAAATTTAAAAAAAGTAATACATTTTTTCAGATCCATATTTTTAAATAGAGCAGGGATATTTAAATAATACTTATACCCGCTTGTTAAAAATATACTGGTACTAAATATTTGAAACATTATTCAAATTTCTTTGATTTTAGAAAACTCTTGGAAGTAAGAATTGGTGTAGCTATTATTATCATTATATTATTATTATTATTATTTGGCTGGACTTAATTGAAAATAGTCTGTGTTTAGATAAAGGTTTATTTGTGTCAACCACATGGTTTAAGCACAAAGATATATATATATATATATATATATATATATATATATATATATATAAAAGCATCACGTTTTACTACCCGTTCGTATTAAATGCTTATCTACTAATTACACTAATGGTTTTAGGGATTATAAAGGTTATATTTATAGTAATATTACCTGCATTTGCATGGAGGGAGAGTGGAAAAACAACCCTTGGTACACCCTTGATCACCCCATCATCAGCAAGCTAGTCTACCGCTATAGTAGCGTGTTAGACCACATGGCCACTGAAGCTGGTCACAAAGATATTCTCTTGTATACATGGCAAAGGGGTAGTTCGAGAACGATGATTGGTTTTGTGGTGTATGATGATAGAGAAATACCAGGGGTGTACATGGAGCTGAATGTGGAACGGATCACTTCCTAGTGATCTCAGTAGTTGACTTGGGTAGCAATATTGTGAAGAAGAAATGCAAGTGTATTAGGCAAGTGAGAGTGAAAGTGGAAAAATAGTAGGATGAAAGTGTGAGAGCGAAATATGAAAGAGTGCTGGTTGAAAAATTAACTTTATTAGAGTATGAATGGAATGTCAAAATAAATGCTTAAGATACAGAAAGTGCTCGGAAAATAATAAAAGAGGCCGTAATTGAGTGCGCGAAAGATGTGTGAGGATATGCAGTGGTGGGAAACTTAAAAAGAGATATATGGTGGAATGAACAGGTTAAAGAAGCTGTGAGAGAACAGAAAGAAGCATACAAATGAATGATTGCTGTTAAGAGTGAAACAGAATGTAAGAGGTTGTGGGACAAATACAAAGATAAAAAGATGAATGAAAATAAAGTATTAAAGGTAAGGAGCAAATGAGAGTAAAAGAAGGAGAAAGAATACAGGATGATTTTGAAGGAAATAAGAAACTGTTCTGGAAGTGGGTAAAGAGAACGAAACATGGAGTGCCAGTAAATACCTCTGGCATTCAGAATGGATGTGGTGAGATGATATGGGATGAAAACAGTAACAGAGCGGTGGAGGGAGTATTTTTATCAATTGTTTGGTAAAAATATAGAGGAATTGAGGGAAAATATTATGAGTGAAAAAAATTAACGAAGCTAAGGTTTTAAAAGCTATGAAAGTGTCAAAGAATGTCAAAGCTGCGGGTGTAGTAGATGGGAATCACAAGTGAAATGCTTAAGTGTAGGGGCATTGTGTGAGTTGTTCACTGTGTGTGCTGGGATTTCAATGTTTCTAATGACTGGAAGAATGCTGTAACTGTTCCTTTGTACAAAGGCAGTAAGAGTGAATGTAAAAATTATAGGGAAATTAGTTTGTCGGGTATTCCAGGCAAAGTTTTTGGTAGTCTTAATTGATAAGATTCGGGGTGTGCAATGTGGTTTCATTCCAGGTAGAGGTTGCATGGACAGGATATTTGCATTGCAACAACTAATTGAAATGGCAGTAGGGAAGAAAGTGTATTGTGTATTTGTTGATCTAGAGAAAGCTTACGATCCTGTGAATAGGAGTATGTTATAAAATGTTCTAAAAGAGTAAGGTGTGGATGCATGGTTAATAAATGCAACAATGGCAGTGTATGATGGAAGTAAAGCGTGTGTTAGGGTGGATGGAGCTTTGAACGAATGGTTTGACATTGAACAGGGTGTTATACAAGGTTGTGTTATGTCTCCATGGTTGTTTAATGTATTCATGGACAAGTGTATGAGGATGTGAATGATGTACAAATGGACAATGTGAATGTGAGAGTGTTGTATGCCGATGATGCCGTATTGATGTCTGAGAATGAAAGTGATTTGCAGAATGCATTAAATTGTTTGAATGTGGGGACAGACAGAATGGATATTTATATTATAAATGTCTACAAATCTAAGGTGATAGTTTTTTATAAGGACTGATCAGGAAATGATTGTCAGCCTATTATAAATGGAAAACTTTTAGAACAAGTGAATGATTTTGTGTATCTGGGCAAAATGTTCTGTAAAAATGGAAGAATTGATGGTGAAATTGACAGATAGGTGAATGCATCTCCATGAGTAGTTGGGTGTATGCACACACAGATATATGACTGTCTTGATAGAAATGTTCTTTTCCCTTGTATGATTAATAAGTTTGGGTTTATGCAAATTGCTCTTGAAATCTTTTTGGTAAAATTAAACTTAACTTAACTTAACTGATAGCTAGGCAACATTCAATATTGTCCTTTTTACTTCTTGCATTTCTTTTGGGGAAAACCTTCCCATATAATAACAAATCTGATATCCTGACAATTTATTCTGCCATTCTATATATCTTATCTAAATAAAATTGTTAGTATGCTACCCTTTGTTCTATTTATTGGATAAGGGGTGCTTAGCTGCCTCATTCCCAACACATTGGTGTAACTAGTAGATATGTATATAATCTAATTGGGTAGTAAGACGTAGTACTAAAACAATATAGGAGTTTACAAATGGAGAAATGATATAAGGACGGACCTGAATAGTTTTTGTGTGAAGAGGTAAGGGGATGAGTAACAGGCAGGGGTAGAAGGCAGTTGTGCATGAGGCTAAGGACCGGCTATGGCTTGAATGACCGCAGAAGTAAGTTGTGAGTTTAGAAAAGTCCACTATCTTTTATTGTTATTCCTTTAATAATTTTTTGCTTGTTATTTCTGACTAAGCATAGAAATTATGTCTTGGACCCCTTTCACACGAGCTCTAATGAGCACAAAGTGTCCGCTGCCGGCTCTCCCTACTAATAGCAAGCTATTAGTAGTTTATAGTATAGTGTCTTATGTAGTCTTTCCCACGAGTTCACTTTTGAGCTGAAGCTCAATACGGAAATGGCTGTGTTTAGAACTACACCCGATGGAGGAAAATTTAGCAATACTCGATGCATAGCACATTCTTTATTTAAGTAATTGGATTACGGCCAACATTGTTAAGACATCGGCTGCAATGACTATAATAATATATCAAAAACACCTTTAGGTTGGTTAGAAATATTAGTGTCAATCTAACAATTTAAAATACTATGCAACTCATCAACAGATGATACAATATCTGAAAATAATTTAAACAAACTTTAAAAACAGCCATTTCCATTCTTTAAATCATTATAGGTTGCATCCCCTATTTTATATTTCTAACTTTAATTGCAATCATTAAAATGAAGCTTCTTCTGGCTCAATATTTCAGCTCTCATGAACCCTCTCCTGTCCTTAGGCCCTCCATTTGTGTGTATAGATTCAGTAAACACAATCAAGGATTATTACAATGCATCGTTTGTTTGAAAAATGGTAGCTATGATTCCAGTGGATATAGGTAAGCTTTTTCATTAGGGTTGGTGGTTCTATAGATGCCAGAGTGAACACAGCTCACGATTCTTTGGACATATTATCACAGTGGATATGATTTAGCGTTTTAGTGTTATTCGTTTCAGAAATGTTGAAAAAAAAAAGAGTATTCAGAGTGGATGCAATTCGTGTGTTTCTTGAGGAATTAAATCCACAGGATTCTGAAATGTATCCATTCAGACATTTCTCAAGCAATTGATCCTAATAAAAAACCTCAATTGAATAAAGGCCTGGAGCAATAATATAATATGCCACAAAATTGTAATTTTGATACATTAATATTTACGGGTTTAAATAATCAATAGCTCAATAAATGATAAGCCCAAATAATTCTTCTTTTGCTCTGCTTTGATAGAAGCTTTGCAATTTCAGAAACCCTTAGAAAGCTTGTTTCTATGTAAACATTAACTATATGCCTAACTGTAATTTTGTATTTCCCACAAAGTTTGTTTTAAGTGAATCCAGCAGAATATCCAGCGTACAACCCGAACAAGTAGTAGGACGCGGTGCGAAAAAAAAAATTGAATCCACCAGAATTATTATTTAATTTATATTCCAGTTATATTTAGATACAATTTTTGTTTTAAGCAACCAACTAACATATTATTTTATTGTATCTAAGTTTTTTTCACCCAAAAAAATTTGTGGAGCAATTATTTTACTTTACAAAAACTTACAAAGCTTTCATAGTAGAATGACCCAACAGACTTCACATCCATCTGAAACAGGAAAATAGTTATATCAGCTATACCTGAATTAACACTCTCAAAGCATGCGATTGGATCATCAACTAATTTTTTACCAAAATCCACTTCCATCAAGTCATGCTTTCATCCCTTCATGTTTGAAAAAAAAAGTATTTTTACAGAGTATGACCAAATGCTGCTTACTTTAGCGCATGTAATAATACATATTGGGTAAAGTCTGTCTTAATGTGTGAATAAGTTGATGCAAGAAACTCCTTTATATATTATATAAACATGAAAACACATAACTTACAATTAAATATTTAGATAATATTTTTAAACGCTAATGGTATTATAAAATATTTTACAGATTAAAATTGTTATTCATACTTGTTTGGGAAAAGTGTCAATTTGTATAAAACGAGTCATAATTTGTTTTACATTTTTTTTGCTGCTTGGTGATGTGTTGGATTTGTAAGAATCCTTCGTCATGATTTTCCCGCTTCACTTCTTTTGCAGACAAATCATTAACAGCTGAGTTTCAATCATTGATACTAATGAGTTTCATACTAATATGTACACAATATTTTAAACCAAATGTTCACTACTACGTAAACAAATAGTGATCCCTGAAAATGGTATTTTATTTTATTTTAGGAAGTGAAGTGAAATATTATATTTCAAATGACAACTTAGTCTTGATATAATGTGTTGAATAATTTAATAAAATTACTTAACTATTACATTAAAAATAATAAGTTTAATTTTTTTATGATTAAAGAGATTTTGACATTTAAAATTATAGAGTTCATTTTAACGTTGCAATGAGCATTTATTACATCAATGTTTATGTTCATTTTGGCCTGACAGATAAAACCTACACAAGCACATTATTACAAGGTTTATTCTAATGTCATACAGGGAATCACCAATAAGCACTTCACTTACCATTTGAATCAAACTGGAACTCCAAATTGATTTGTAAAATATAATATTTAGTAAATACAGAAATACACAAGGAAATTAAAATGTACAAACACACTAAGATTTTTACTATTTGTATAAAAAAAATCTAGTTTCTTCTCAATAGTGAATCAGTACAAATTTATGTTGAAAAGATGATTAAAAATTACAAATTTCCTAGAGAGAATTCAAAATTATTGGAATCTTGCAGTTTGTAGAGCTGAATGGATTAAAATAACGGCTTGAAATTTTCCTTTTCCATCAATTTGCTTCAAAATTTAATTACAAGGTCGAATATGGAAGAGCAGGGTTTTGCAAAGGGGCAAGCTTCATGTTACGTGAAATTTAGTGAGGGACCACCCTATGTACATAAGTTCAGTGGGTGAAGAAGGGGGGAGAGGGAGGGCAGGGGGTATCACATCAAATACTACTTGTACTGTGCAGCAAAGCGTTATGGGAAGTCCTTCATTAAAAACAGTCAAATAAGAAGGAGTCAAACAAATTCAAATCCATCACCGTAGGCTCTGTGTGTCCCCAACATTCTCGGCAGCGTTAAAACAAAGTGATTGTAAAAAAAAAAAAAAAAAGCATGACATGCGAAATTCTGGTATGTATCAACTTGCATTTCTCCCAAACAACTAGAAAAAACAAACTAGAAAACAATATTAGGTTTTTGGAAATTATTTGATGAAAGAGTGTCACTAAAATTAGCTAGTGATTAGGGATGTAAGAAGTTGTTAGAATGTTGTGATGAAGGGGCGCTATGCCGTGTGTAATATTTTTTGTGGTCGAATCATTGCAATAGAAGTTTTAATGTTTCATGACAGACACACATAAGCATTATTTATTATTGTCTAAGTGTAAGCACAGCCCTTGCAGCACAACATGCCAACAACCCGTCCCCATTACTCGCCTCACCAATTTGGCATTACGATCACTACTGTATTAGCTATATCCGTAGTCAAAAAATTACTAAGCTTAATCATAACTTTAATGTGCAAATAAGTATGTCATTAAAAAGGAGCATAAAGCACGATCACATGACACTGAAGCAGACTCAAACAATGAGAATGGCTCACAAACTACAGCACATTGAATGTTTTCAGAAATGTGAACAGATAATCCGGGTAGGTTAAAATGACATCCACCATACCTCGGGCTATTTAAATAATTAATTTATTACAAAAATTCCCACTATTTTTATATCCTCCTTATATCTCAAATCTTCCACTAAGGGAACTAGCGCTAAAAGGTCTGACACTTGTGACATTCGGTAGCGCTACTAGTCTACTGGGCTAAGTAAGAGTCCCAGGTTCAATTTTCTGCATGGGTAGAAAATGTATCATCAGGGGCTTCCTCTATGACGTGATGAATTGGCGGCTGAGAAGCTGTAGTGTGTCTGTTCCAAAATTGAGTTACTTTATTAGTCAGTCAGTTCAGACAATCAGTGCCGCCCTTAGGGGTATGCACACGGTGCGGCCACACAGGCCCCATGATTTTGGGGGCTTTGCCCTTGCTTAGGTGACTGAGGTGAGAAAAATTGGGTTGGGAAATTTTTGCTTGTGTCCTCATTATAATAAGCTTCTATATAAGTGATCCAGCAAATATTGTAAAGTGTAAAAACAAATAAAAACATAGTCATGTGGTTTGATTTATTGAACAAGCGAAGCGAGTTCTTCATTTTAACTCCGCCGATTTGCTTTTGTCTGTCTGTGGTGGCTATATCTAACAATTACATTTGAACGCATTAACCGATTTAATTAAAATTTGGCACAGTTGTTCTTTGTAACTTCATACGGATCAATTTCATTGGGGAAGAAAATCAAACTAAAGATTGGGGAGAAATTAAACCTTACATGTGTAAATACACTGATTCTAGTATTATATTATTACTTGTATTTTCCTTTTAGGGCATTTCCCTGATACCTCACACAGCTAAAAATTGATATATAGGTACAAAATACTGTAATAACCTATTTTATGGGGGTAGAGGGTTGGGTGAGGCAGATAGCTTCGGGGCCCCGCAAACGAAATTTGCCTAGGGCCCTACGTGAACATTAAATATCCAGCCAGTATTGGAAGTGATTTTATACACGCTTCCCATTATAATGCTGATGCATGTTTTATTGTTCTCGCAATCCTTTTAAATTCAGTATTTTGTCAATAAGCCGCGTGTTAAAATAAATGATAAATGAATTAAAATGCAGAAAGTTTGTTTAGTCAGTTGGTTGTCTGATTTAAAAAAAATGATATAACAATTAAACACATATTTTTACAAAGATATGAAGCTTAGGATGATACTTTATTTTAAAGAAGATTTCTTTAACAATAATTGTTTTAAGTGTGGTTAAAATTTAAGCTTTATTAATCATTTTACTATTGCAATAAAACTAAACAATGTAAAAACTTAAAAACACAAAATCATTGGCTGTTAATTTATTTGCACATAATTATAATATATGTGAAATGTATTTTTTAATAAATTATCGTACAGATGAATCAGTTTACTTATCTCACATCACATCATCATCATCAACTGTTTCCAGCCTGTGGCCGGGTAAGTTTAGTAAAATGCCTCCATCTTCTTCTATCCTTCATTGGTTTACTTATCAGTTGGTGGAAAAGTGTTTGTTATGAAATTTGATAATACCATACCACACTAGTTTCTATTTATTTATTTAGCATCATCTTACTACCCATTCGGGTTATTCACTTAAGTACTAATTACGCTAATGGATTAAGAATTGGGAAGTTTGAATTTAGAGGAAGTGAACCCGCATTTGCGTGGAGGGGAGAATGGAAAACTTTTATGAAAACCTCCCCCACCCAGTTCACCCAATAGAGATTCAAACCTCGATCTCCCCGTCCTCGGCAGTCTAGCTCAACAAGACCAGCGTGTTAGCCAAACTAACGCCACCGAAGCGGGACATAAATATATAACTGTAAATGGTTAACTAGAACATTTTACCCACCTTGGAGGTCACACTATTTAACTTGTCATATGTTTTTATATACAATAAAAATAATAATGCAAAAATTAAATCAATAAACATATTTGGGTTGCTGCGCATAGGACTACACCACAGCACTTTTCATACAAAATTCACTATTTTTCAAACTGTTCGGGCAATGAGCTGTAGGTTGGAGGCCATACATCCTAATTTACTTGAAGGGGGAAAAAAAAGAAAGAGTAAAAACAAATGCAAACCAATCTACTAGCAATAAGAATATCTCCTCGCGGTAACAGGGAGGGCGCTTGCGATAGAGAAGAGCGGGGTATGGCAGAGATCAGAGGATCTTGCATTGAAGAATTCACTGTCAAGGACTGGCGTCATGTGACCCTGCCATTACACTCAAATAACCACTACAGCTACTTTTGGGAAATCAAAGTGACATGCAAAGCATTATGGTACCAGTAGTATGTCATCACTAGGGTCGCGGGCACGTTTCTTCCCCACTTCCACGCCGCCAACAGTTGCCACGGAAACGGGCTATTAGTAGCAGGCAGACAAGTAGCCAAGCATCGGGGAGGCCCGAGTGGGAAGAAAATGAGCACAACAAATCAGAAAAAATAATAATAATAATGCATTTTTTTTTTAGAAAAGGCAACCATGAATTAATCAAAAAGGTAATTAATGATAATAATAAAAATATATATTGAACCAGCAAAGATATGATGTGCAAAAGCACATCTTAAGAAAAGGCTGGGCAACGCTAAGTTCACAAATACTGCATAGAAAAAAAAAAAAAGGTTGATAGAGCACAACATACAAGATGAGTGTTTTTTTTAAAAAAAACCAACAATGTGTTGGCGTAAACAAATATAGTAGAAGAGGTGTGGTACATGCAGCTCTTTGATGTTACTGAAACAGAATTGGCCAAGACAAGCTGAACACTAGGTGACATCCCAAATAAGACACCAAATTAAAGTTTATATTGGTCTATTTAAACATACACTAACGGATCTTATAGGCAAGTTGTTTGCGATGAACCGAGTGCCCAGCGGGGAATATAAAATAAGATGGTGGTTTGATTGATGTGTCCCACAACCTACTGCACAGTATACATAATGGTAGCAGCATGCACACCTGGAAAAGCATGGAGAGACAACAAACAATGACAACAACAATCATCAACAATCAAAGCCCCTTTGCCAACTGTTCAGCAGTCAAGCATTTAATTACTTCCATTACAGCGTGTAGGGGAGGGAGGGGGGACTAGCTATTTGGCAGTGACACGGGACTAGGTTAGGGAGAGAGGATATGGGGGAAAGAAGAAAGAAGAACAGAACATTGAGGAATATACAGTAATGTTATGTCCTCAGTTGAACACTGTAGCATCTGCCAGGTGTTGTGCAGAAGCAATGGTTTAAATGGCACTCGAGTATATGTGCTACGATTTATGAACAAGGCTGGCGATATGTTTGGATTCAATAATCTGGGTTGAAATATTTGACACACTAATTGTTCTGGTAAGTCAAATTCATTTTGAAAGATTTAAAGTTATAAGTAATGATACTTGACACCCAAAGCCAATTTGGCCAAATGAATACACACCTCTTCGTGTGTCAAAAATCACAATACAAAATATCAATTTTAGCTATAATACGCAGGTTGATGGGGAACAATATTGATGATAGTTAAATTTGGTAATTAATTAATAAATTCACATCCAAAGCCAACTGCTTCAACACAGACACACAACACCATTTCTGAAATAAAATTAGATTAAACAATGGTACAGTAAAAGTACATCTTAACTACAATATCCACTACAATAGTACAACTGTAATTCAACACCCACATTATCCGTGTGTTAAACTGTTAATGATAAAAACTTAAAAAATATGTATTCACCAACAAGCCCTACGCTTATAGAAATCACCTTCAAATGCTTGCTCCTACTTGGTTCCACAAGGATGCTCTTCACAACATTTCTTGCATCTCCACATTAAATTTTTCGACATGGGTCACAAGTTGTATTTCGGTTATTCGCAAGTTCTTTTCCCACCATGGTAAAATGTATTTTTTTAACACCGCAAGTGATGACTTCGGTCATCTTCATTTTGTGTTCTTTGGCCAATGATTGTCTAAGTAGGTGGCATTGACTCGGTGTTGCTGGGCTAAGAGAGCATTCAGTAACTACAGTGGCTATGGCTAGAGAAAGAAAGATGGATGGATAGAGAGACAGATACACAAGTGTAAAAGATAGATAGAGAGACAGAGCAGAGTGCAAGGCCGAGGCAAGGGGCTGGCGTGTTCTTAGCGCAGGGCTTGTCAGCATGGGACAGGGGAAGCTCAATGGTAGGGTGGAATGTGTTCCAGGTGTACAGAACACATTGCACCCCAAGAAAAGCGCACATAAATAATATATACATGTAGATCAAAAGGGAGTCACTTTTATTGTGGCACTTCACTTTTGTGCCACATTAGTTTATACTGTCAGTAGTGAGCTAGAAAGAAAGAAAAAGAGTTTGAGAACAGAAGAGAGGAAAATGATTGTGTATCTACAAGAGCTACTATTTACATAAGATAGAACAGAAAAAAAAATCCAACACAAGAAATGCAAACTACTTGAAAAAAAAATTTACTGGAAACAAGTGTGAGACTAATTAGGCACTAGACAGAAACAGCTAGGCGAGAGCAGAAGAGCGCGGGGGCTCCGTGAAATGCCTACCGGGCTGGACCGACACTGTGCGGCCTTGATATGGGCTTGGAGGTGCAGAGGGGGGTGGAAATAGCGGCAAGGGTCGCGGTTGCATCGCCCCTTCACTGCGTCCATGCAGACCGTGACGGTGCCGTCTTCGTTGGCCGTCACGGTGTCGGGGGGATGCGCAAAGCGGCACTCACTTTCGGCACGTTTGCACGCCCCTCGTTGGAACTCGCGACAGACCTATAGCAGAGACGAATGAAGCAAGGCTACAGCTACAGCCAAGGGCTAGGGCACTACACTTGCTGGGAGAGACAGGGGCGGGGAAGCACAGGATTGTCAACACTTGCATGGAAGGGACACACGGACAGGGCAAGGTCATGTCCTTTGGATGTTTGTATAATACACTTTCATATAAATCTTAAAATTTGATTATAATTTTGAATTAGTTATGTACAAGATTAATGTTGTGAAATAAGGTTAGGAGCATCATTCCTCAGAACTACAGTTGTCAAAATAATTTGATGCATTTGTTATAATCGAGGAAAGTTAAAAATTATTTGCTTTTAGTAAATGTTCCATTTTGTTTCTTGTGTCTTGATTTTATGGGGTTAGGAAGGAATGTTTTATCTACAAAAAGATTGAGGAAAGATTACACTACTAGCGTTAGACAGAGAGGACAGAGAAAAGACACTAAACGGTTAACAATCAAGAATGTTTGGAAAGAGAAGGGTATAGAAGCAGACAAGTGCAATTTTGCCAGAACCTAGTGAAAAAACAGAGCAATGACAAGAGAGTGAAAGATTGAGCTAAGGTTGACACAAATAACTACTATGTTACAATTGCCCATGGCACGTGCCACCACCTTAACACAACGGCCCGGTGACATGCGAGCTCAGTCTTCATCTGTTACTTACAGTCATGGGGCACTAGCTGTTAATGCAGTCATATATATGTTAGCCAACTTAGAGTCTTCTTTACGTCTGGAGAAGCATTATTTTCATACCAAATTGTAACAAGTGCCGATTTTAGTTAAATCATGTGTTTCTTCATTGTAAAAAAAGAGTGAATGTTATAAAGAAAAGACATACAACCAAAACAATATTCACGTAAGTCTCCATCCTTCACATGCAATATTCAAAACAAACCAATTATACAACCGTCAAATTAAATAAAAAATAAACCAGCTGCAAATAAAAATAAATTATATTAATTATGGACAATGAAAAACTGGACTGAATTACTGAAGTAACTGCGGCATTCCTCTATGAAATTAAAATTTCAAATGTAACGGTTAAAAACCAAACACAAAAACAACATAAATGTACAAGAATACATTAATTATTATAAAAAAACTGTTTAAGGACAGCTTTCAAGTATAAGTCAATGCATTCGATACAAATATAAAGCTGAACAAATAGGCAATAAACTAAATATTATCTGCAAAACAAAACTTTTACATAAAATAAAGCCGACCGAAGAAAGCAAACTAAAGTAATAAACTGTCCGAACTTTGTCCTGTAAAAAGAATTATGAAATAAAAATCACACTCACTAAGAAAAAGTTGTATATTTAAAAATAGAAAAAAATATGTTTCATAAAAAAACTAACAGTTTGATCTGTTTTTTTTAATAGCATTGATCTTGTGATCTGTACATAAAGTGACTGATTGAGTGTTTTAAAACATGCGACCTACCTCAAGCCTGTCTGACCGAGCCATCTTCTGTTGAGCTACCACAGACTGTGGAACAACACTTAGCTGGGACGTGGGGTCAGGCCCCAAGATGGTAGGCATGACGGGTCCGGGGGTGAAGTACGGGCTGAAAGTACTACCCACCTGAGGCATGCCAGTCAGGTACGGACTTGTAGCCTGTCCAACCCACAACGACAACATACATTAAATCATACATTGAAATCAACAAAGTGAGGTTTAAAACACTTACTCACCTTAAGGTGATAAAAGTAAAGTGAATTTGCACCAAGACAAAACTTAATCTTAAATTATAAATTCAAGTTGGTCAAAATTATTTTGGTCCGTTTCTACACTAGTTATTCAAGGAAATTGTCTTCACTAGACTCAAATTGTCAAACAATAAATATGATGTTCACCAGTTACTGTGAATCAAGATATTTTTGAAATTAGTAGTTTAAAATGGGAAAAGTTATTATAAAAATATATTATATTTGACACTGTTAAAGTTATTGAATGGATATGATACTTAAATAGTAAAATACCGTAACACATTTTTTTAGGAAAAAAGTTTATTGATTTTATTAATTTATAGTCAATCCTAAATTAGACTACCCTTTCACCCCATGTGCCAAAAAAGAATTTTTGCATCTCCTTTTTTTTCTTCAATACATAGGAAACACATAAATCAAACTATTATTTTTTCTAAATATATTAAAAAATAACTATTTTTTTACATGTAATATATATACTGAATTAGATAATTATACATATAATATTTAGTACAAAAATACTTGGATATAGATAGAAAGTTGCAAATTGGGAATTTTTTTATAAATATTCACTTTTCAAGCAAAATTGCAAAGATTAATACTTTAAAATTTAAATTTTTTTAAAAAATGTAATAAAAGAGAAAATATCTTATTTTAAGAAATAATACAGTAAGGAATACTTATTAACTCATCAATAAATAGCAAAATAGGGTATTTATCCAATTCATCGCAGGTTTTAAAATTTGTATCTACGATAATTTGCCAGCCCGGGCCCCAATGTAGCCCGTTCTAAATCTGGGACTGCTTATTGTTATTCTTTTTTTAATCACTTTAGAGTCCAAAGAACAATATATAAATTAAGTATCTACTTTCATACTTAAATAACATGAGATCAGAGGTCTTGCACAGAAGTAAACTTTATTTTTATCATGAAATCAATTTTTCATATTTATTTAATACAAACTGGCTTACCCCAAAAGTTTCATATTCTAGCTCTAGTTAAACGATAAACCATTTCCTAAAAAATTTGTTTTCCTCATTTTGTTTTATTGAAAATAGATCCAGATAGGCTGGTTGGGTAGTAAGACGTGGTGGGTAAACACACACAAATTAAAATATTGCTAAAAAACATCACATTGCACAAAAGCCTATCATATTTCAAAATAGATATTTAACTTTGAGGATTATTTTCTTGCTTACTTGCTTAATTGTATGCTTTAAACCATAGTAGGCATAATAACATATAGCTTCTGCAAAAGAAAATGTCTTTCAAACTCATCCAAATACTTGAAAAAGTAATATATATAGACATATTATTTTGTGTCATTTTCATATTTTAAAGCCAGTGTATTGGCTGCTGGTATTCTGAAGTAAAGGTACAATACATTACGAAAACACACATATTATATTTCTTGCCATTCAAACATGTGAATCACCCTACACCAGGGGTCGGCAATTGGTCGATCTCATTAACATTTTCATTTATTCAAGTAAGGAAACTTTAACATCGTAAAAAGTCGATCTTTTAGTCTTATAAACTCACAAAATTAATGTATCAGTATCAAGAATTTTCATGTATCGGTCATAATCGATGATGTAACTTATATTATGAGAAAATCAAATAGTTAATATGAAAATGTACATTTTTTTTTAAAAATTTTCTTTTAGAGAGGTGGGGACACAAACATTTTAGGAAATATTGAGATTAAGCGTTTTATATATAAGATGGATGAAAAAAATAATGTAAACGTAGAATGAAGAAACGATGTGTGGTGGTCACAGGAACTTTGATAAATCTCTAGGTCAATCGGGGCCCCAAAAGATCGCTGACCTCTGCCCCAAACCATTTTAAGATTAAATGTTGAATTAAAATAAATTATAATACCAGTATTCAGTATAATTTAATTTGTAGATCTTAATAATTTTATTTAAAAATATGGGATTCCAAATTACCATGTTAATATATATTCTGACTTAAAAGTTTTGCAAAACCTTCACTGTAAAAATATTTTGTCACTGAGGTTACTAAGTTTGCAAAAAACCTTATTATGCACTTCTAAATTATGCAAGCTACTTTTTCTGTGCATTAAACAGAAAAAATAAAATAAAAAAATAACTGAAGAATTTTTTATTTTTTTTACAGTGATAATGTCTAGCAAAATAATGCAACTGTATTAGATCCTTTGTTCAAAGGTTGTCTTTGCTAAGTGTCAAATATAAAATACTCTGTTTTTCACTTATCTGAGCTCTGATACGAGGTGAAATATCTTGGAGTAACTGGTGAGGACATACCATTGTCTGTTAGGTAAATGAGACATAATATGGCTATTAAGGGAAACTTCATTTTTCTGTACATAGCATTTAATTTTTACATCAAGTGGCATTATATAAATCGAATCACCATGATGGTCAGTGTTTTACTAAGATAAATATTTACAATGAAAAAGGTGTTTTATAAATCACACTGTTTGTTGGTCCAATGTTAATATGTTGCATGTAATAATCGCTACAAATATCAACCTCTTTTAAATATCTCAACTGTTAATTTCTATATTTAGGTTTAGTTAAAAATATTAAATGTATGTTATATTCTCAAATAAATTATATAAAATGTATTCAAAAGAATTTCTACCAAATTTAAATCATATCTCTAGAGTTTATCAAATAAACTCCTTTCAGTGCCAATCTTAAGTGATGTGTGACTGTTTGAACCATCCACAATGCCACCCCCTCTTTTAGGAAAGTTGCTGTACCTGTAACCCTTCCAGCCCCCTCCATTTCTATTGAGGCTAGGTAATGTGGTTCTACTTCCCAAGCTAACAGCCTTTTTAAATAACGTACTCCTGGTGTTCCGTAAGAAACTTCCCCCACCATCACTAGAGACTTAACACATCAGATAGTCCACTATGTTTTATACGAAAACACATGATAGGTAGGGTGAATTTAGAGTAGAGAGACCAACATTCACCTGTTGAGAGAATGTAAAACCACTATTGGGTTTAAAAAAAGTCTCAGGTTAGTAGCCTGAAGTTTTTTTAGCACTTGTCTTATAATTCAAGTTGTACACATAAGCACTAATTACACTAATGTGGTACAGATGAGGAAGGCTGTATTTAGAGGAAATGTACCCACATCTGCATGGAGAAAGAGTTGAAAACCATTTAGTAAAACCTCCCTTAGAACCCCGATCTTCCGTCATCGGCAGTCCAGTCCATTGCAAGAGTAAGACCTTAGAATACTCAAATTCCGAAGCGTTAACCTTTTTCATTCAAAGTACGGAGTGCAAACCACTACACTGACCTTGCAGGTTATGGCGTGTAGGCTCTGTATTGTGGGTGTGAGCTTTCGGACACAGCCATCAGCATTAAGTCATAAATTAAATACTATGTTTATATATGTTCACATTTACATTTATTTATGTTTTAAGTTATTATTTAATTAACAGTTTGTATCAACACTTAATATGAAATGACTGTGATATATTGAACTAAAGATGTCTTAAAATATAATAAATATTTATATTTGTACACGTTTATACATCTATTTACATATAATTGTGGGAAAGAACGGCTTTTAATTGTATTTTATATATATAAACTTTGTTCTCTATTTACGAAATTTAAATGTAACACAAAATAAAGTTGAGAAAATACCAATTTAAAAGGCATACATAATGGCATTTATAGAAAATTAATTACAAACGGAAGTAATTGAAAATTTATACCATTTATATTATATTTTCTTTTGTTAGTAAAATGTATACAGACATCTTTAGAGTTTTAACGAAAGAGAAACAATGTTCCAATAATATATAAACATTTGTAATTTTTTTTTATCAGTCAAAAGACTAACCTTATTTAGAAGTTTGTAAAGTATCTCAAACCTAAAAAGTTTTGTGTTTGAGAAATTCATAAATGAACCAACCAATCATCTTTAAGATGTTGTTTGTTTTAAAATGCAGCACATGAAACTAACTTCAGGCTAGGCTTTAGGAAACACTACAGTACTACTGTGTACAGTAATTAGCAAAGAAATATGAGACAGAGTACGCTGCAGAGGGAAAAGCACACCGCCTACCTGAAAAGCCAAACAATGCAGTGCATCACCGATGTATGAAAAACAATAATTTAACATTTATACATATTGAAGTGATTATACTTCAAATCAATATTAATGCTCAAAGAAAATTATTAACTGTATTGCAATTTTCTGCAAGCAAATAAAATAAAGCTTTGCACACCTGGAAGGATACGTGTACATTGTATATACATATGAGTTCAATCATAGTTATAATTATTCTACTATGGATGTCGTAGCATTACGCGATATGTTGCCGGGGTAAGCAGAACTTGTCCAAATTGTAACTGTGAATTGTTTTCAACACTGATTTACCAGGTATAGATGAGAATGAATTCCCATGGGAGGTATTTAAAGCAGAGCCTATGTATGATAGGTCAAACATAACACAGGTACAGTTTTAACAGGCTCCGCGACACACCACTGTCTGGATGTAAGCAATGTCTTAAGCTATGTTATGTTATGAATGCCCCAAGTGATGGAGTTTGAATTCCCCATCTTCCCAACCTGAACCATTTTGCCATGCACCTTGTTTGTAGCAACACAAGAAAAGAAAGAAGGTTGAAGCAGAGGATAAAAAACAGCTTCTGAGAGGCAGGAAGGGAAGGATAAATAGTAAGAGATGATCTACACTTCACCCTGATACTACTCTAGCTGAAGGATGTATTAATCAAGTGGGAAATGAAATAATTTATAAAGCTATATAGAGAGAGGCTTCTGGTTTACAGACATTTTGTTCAACTCTGGAAAATTGAATTAGGCATCATTCATGCAAACAATAAATTTATATTTGGATCAGTGTTAATGCTGTTCAATTTATTTTTATTTTGTATGCTATCTGAACAACATAATTATATGGAATTAAAATTGCTCCACTTAATTAGGGTCAGTGTAGAAAGTAAAATAATTCAACACTTAGCTACGCATTGCTCGATAAAATAAAAATGACAATGTTGGATTGCCAAGGGCGTAGAAAGCTAGTTTTTCTAAAGTTAGGGTCTGCTAGAAAATGTACCACACCTTTAGCCAAATTCTAAACTCCCCTCATATAATGATGGATAACGCTTAACAAAACAAAAAATATAATGGGGGATAACGCTCAACAAAATTAAAAATTTATGGTAAATAACCTCTAGTTTTTTAGACCTCATAAAAAGTATTAGTAAAGTAATATTTATTATTTAAATATAAACACATATGTATATATATGTGTATATGTGTATATATGTATAATATATATAATATATATATATATATATATATATATATATATATATATATATATGTGTATATATGTATATATATATTCTCAGCGGATTTTCCAAGAACAAATTAAAAACAATAAAAAATACAACTTTTTTTTTAATTCCTCCTTTAGGGTCAATTTCCTCTCGTATAATTTAGAGATCCATAAAATACAATGAGCAACAAAATAGAACAGGGAATACTATGGTATATTAATTACACACAGTAATATTTTGTATCCCACCTAATTTCAATTGGAAATCAACCATAGCCTACATTTAAATTACACAAGTTGATGAATGAAAGAGACTAGTTTGAAGATTATACTTTAGTGAATAATTTCTTAACCTGGAGCAAATTGAGTAATAAAAATAGTACTTTAACTTTAACTCATGATTTGATGGTGTATTTGTGGTAGCAATTTTTAAGGGAAAATTCACAGATAGTTCATGCACCAAAGCAAAGCAATGCTAATAAAATAGTGATGGTGCTTAGTGCTTACAAATTTGTTTTAAATCATATATTTAAAAACGATATAAGTAGTTACACTGTCTATGAAACTATTTTAATTTTTTTTTTTCGGACAGAGTGTTTGGTAATAATTGTATTGAGTAAACTGTTGAACTATCATTTAAAAATATGTTTATCTATTTTTGGAACATTTTCTTTTACAAACTTAAGTATTAAGGAAAGAAAGATATGTATTTGTAATGGATAAAGAATTACACTAGTTGTCATCATGAAGAACACTTTGATATTTTAATTCCATGGATATGTAGTTGAAACCCAATGAAAACAATTGAACTTACTAATATTATCTTTTAAAAGCAACATAAAGAAAAGAGGAAATATGAAGTGGTGCATTTTAATTTTAATTAATCTTTCGAGTGTTTCCACACATACACTTTCTATAATAGAGCTGATGTCTTCAATTAGAATTGATAAAATTAAATGTTAACCAGAGAGATCATAACTTTTAACAACTTTAATATCAAAATGGATATGTTCAAATACATTTAATACATAAATTTAATCTTGTGTAAAACTAAACTTTATATATTTTATATTTATTTAATTAATGTTGATTTTTTATAGCAGTTCAATAAATGTAATTGTACATAATTATGCAATGTCTACATGTATTTATTGGAATACAAAACCACTTTAGGTGAGATTTAAGCTTAACAGTGTTTTATAAAACTAACAATGAGATAATAAATGTTCTTCAAGATGGGTATAAGCGAATACTCGTATAGCTAGTACTATAAACTAAACTATGCACGTGGTTGGCCGAGGCTACGAAAGTGAAAGGTAGTTTTGAGAAGGTAGAGAGGTTACAGAAGCCAAACCAAGTTACCATTAGAGGCTGCCCAAGCGTCAGTGGGGTAGCAAACTGCAACTTCCCGCCAACCTCAAAAAACAAAAGAAAAAAACAGGAAAACGTAGCATAAAAAGGATTTCACTCCCGAATACTTTATGGTGCAACACACATAATCTATTATAACTACTTGCATTCCCATTATGTTAATAATAACAAAAATAACATGACATAAGAAGCCAAATTTAACTTTAAAAAGATCGAGAAGGGGCCATATTTGCATGCAGTAAAATACACAAGGACACTACTAGGTTTAATGCTTTACAAAATTGCTGTATTCAAATACACATATATATATTATGAGCACATGTAAGCAGTTCCACAATGAACATATCTGAAAAAATACAAAAAGTAACATGAAAATGCAAAAAATTGTAAATCTAAATTAAAACCATGTTAGTCTATTTTCTCTATATCACTAGATACCTGTACACAAGCATTGGTTGACTAGAAGATTAAGATTATTTAATGTTAAGATAAGGAAGAGAAAATTCAACAACATATTGACAGAAATAATTTCTTAAGACTTTTTGCACAATTGGATGAAATAAGTTAACTGCCCAGTGAAAATAGTTCACACAGTATGCATATCACCATGATACTAAATACAATTTCACAAGAAAAGCCAAAAGTAAAGTGTACACTCTGTTTATAATGAAAGGAAACATACTTACTTTGCTTGGTTCCAATCAAGGTAGGGCTGCTACCTTTCAATGTGAACAGAGTGTATTCGCATGACGTTTTCCTAACTGCTCATTAAATTGTGCAACAGAAAATTATGTTTTAATATTAGGCATGATACATGTTTAAACAACAGGTATGTAGGTGAAGTGTTTAGTAAAGTGGATTGGACTAGCGATACTTTCCCCGACATTCTTGGAGATTCGTAAGACACCATATAGAAAAGACAACTGGGATAATTTCTAATAGTTAATTGGAATTGACTTTGGTCTATCATATTCCACCTGATCATCATGAGTAATAATTAGTGAAAGAGTTTAAAATAAACTATGGTTAGAAACACATAATGGCCCATGCCACCTTAGTTGGTAAGTACGAAACGCAGAAGAAGCTAGGGAGGACCATAAACCAGAAGAAGGAGTCACTGGAGAGACTTACCACTGCAGGAACTTGTCCAGGGATGAGGGCCTGACCCGGTGGCGTCAGCCCCATCTGTTGCATGAGGGCGTTCTTCAAGGCGAGGTGGTTGCGGCCGTTGATCAGCAGTTGGTCCTTGAGATGTTGCGGGGGATGGAAGTACTTGCAAGGCGGCTTCTCGCGGTTACACCGGCCCTGAAACGTAACATAAATACTCGGGTCACTTACATAGCACTTCAAGACATGCTACTCCTACGGCGGCTATTGCAACGTCAGTGCATGAACCAAACAAATAGGAACCTCAGTCAGTCCTTCTGCTACGTTACAAAAGGTGTCACAAAAAGTACAAAGGTCAGTTGAATGAACCTCAATCAGTCCTTCTGCTAAGCTACAAAAGGTGTCACAAAGAGTACAAAGGTCAGTGAATGAACCTCAATCAGTCCTTCTGCTAAGCTACAAAAGGTGTCACAAAGAGTACAAAGGTCAGTGAATGAACCTCAGTCAGTCCTTCTGCTAAGCTACAAAAGGTGTCACAAAGAGTACAAAGGTCAGTGAATGAACCTCAATCAGTCCTTCTGCTAAGCTACAAAAGGTGTCACAAAGAGTACAAAGGTCAGTGAATGAACCTCAATCAGTCCTTCTGCTAAGCTACAAAAGGTGTCACAAAGAGTACAAAGGTCAGTGAATGAACCTCAGTCAGTCCTTCTGCTAAGCTACAAAAGGTGTCACAAAAAGTACAAAGGTCAGTGAATGAACCTCAATCAGTCCTTCTGCTAAGCTACAAAAGGTGTCACAAAGAGTACAAAGGTCAGTGAATGAACCTCAGTCAGTCCTTCTGCTAAGCTACAAAAGGTGTCACAAAGAGTACAAAGGTCAGTGAATGAACCTCAATCAGTCCTTCTGCTAAGCTACAAAAGGTGTCACAAAGAGTACAAAGGTCAGTGAATGAACCTCAATCAGTCCTTCTGCTACGTTACAAAAGGTGTCACAAAGAGTACAAAGGTCAGTGAAGGAACCTCAGTCAGTCCTTCTGCTACGCTACAAAAGGCGTCACTAAGTATAAATGGTACCTTTGTAGGAGTACAGGGGGCCAGACAGGACGAGGGCGCGGGCCCAAAGTTTGCCGGAGTCAGCCGAGCACAGCCACCCCTCCTCTACCCCGTGATGAAGTATTCCTTCCCTAATTTTCCGCTCGGATACCTCGCACGCCCTTTCCTCCCCGTCTCCCGAGTTCGCTACCGATTTTTAACTTCCGCTTGGCAAAGCACCAGACAACACGACACCAAGCTATTTCACAGTTTTATGGGCAATCCTTGAGTTACGTGAGGTGAGCATCAAAGTCCCCTTTCAGATAAATCGCAACTCTGGACAAGACGAAACACAGCGAGATTGTTCTCGGTTTCTTTCCTTTTATTAAACCAGGGAACAGAGTTAAACCAACATTTCATCAGGATCAAATATTTTAACAAGAAGGTAGTATGATTTTGGTAGGAAGAACTAAAACAGTTTTAATAAATTTATACATCGAGTCATGCTGGCTGCATCTGTCCCTTTTAATATATATTATCAATATTTATATAATAGCACAAATAATAAAGTGAAATGTTATCAATATTGGCCGCAAAGAATTATGTTTAGATTTTTTCTACTGTTCTTACAACCAAAATAAGGGTGAGGTGTTTTTAAATTCTGGATCTGAGAGGTCCTATTTGAATACTAGTAATTTAGTCGCTTATCTCATTAAAATATTACGTGTTCTCATATCTATTATTTTGTTAATCATTGAGTTAGAGTTAAGTCACACCTGCGTGAAACTTTACAAGTTCTTTATTTTTAAATTTTGGAAAAGAAACATCTTCTTACTCTAAAATACTTTAAAGGTAGAGCGTTAAATAAATTTGGATTTTGATTATTTTGTTAAAGCAAGATAATAACACGTATGCTATATGGTAAATCCTATTCAAGTATCGAAAGTCGATAACATATGTGGTTTTTCACTCTAGCTTCCTCGTCATCCATCCACGTTAATGCTGGCACACTTTATCATTTCATATCCTTAGCCGTTAAAAGTACTAGCTGATAAAAAAAATCCACTATAGTTTCAAAATATTTTATGACCATATAGAATTCTATATTACATAGTGGTAAGGAATGTCGAACTTTGTTCACCCTTTGCCTCTACTGTCACGGGAACAAGGCACCGTACAAATCACCGCCATTGTTGGGCCGAGTGGAACACCAACAATAGAGGCATATGACAGACAACAATGGGAAGGTGCCAACTTACAGGATCGAGCAGAAACAACACAGATATCGCTCACATTGTGTGTGTTTAATAAAGCACGTTTTGTAAATAAACACTCTATAGTTCGACACTGAAACGTCTTCGGTTTGTTAGTTTCTGAAATACAGGTTTACTGTAAGGTATATTTTTTAATGATTACGTTTAGCAACATGATTATTAACGACTTAAGCTAAGGGGTAGATAGATATGAGGAATGTAGTTTGGAGGAAGCCGGTCACTTTGACGTGAAAGTGGAATTGGCATATCACAGTAATAAATCATTGGCGAAAAACTTCTCCCAGTCCTCTCGAATGAGATTTTAAACTTGGAACCCTACGTCACCGGCAATCCAGTCAACTGTGAACCTGAATTATTAGACCACGGGACCATCGGCACAGGTTTTGAAAACTATTAAAGTTAGTTTATCGCAACTCAATTTACTAAAGGCACACTTAAGATTTAATAAATAAGTGATTGATTCGCTAAATAGCCGCAAGGAGATAAACGGCTAATGGGCTCTAGTACTATGAACCTTATGTAACAGGTCACGTGATCTAAACCTGTCACTTTAGATGCATACTACCAATACCTGTAAAATAACACTGATCATTTTCTAAAAGGTTCTTGCTTCCAAAGCAATACTGTAGCTACTTTTGATCAAATAACTGCCAGTAGAGTTAGCTCAACTCTTGAATAGGTAGGACTGGATTCAAACCCTAACCTCTTAGTCACCGGATAACTAAACCAAAGACCCACCTGGATGGCGTAGTTAGCTAACGCGCTAGTCGTGTTGAGCTCGACTGCCGAGGACGGAGAGATCGAGGTTATAATCTCGGTCGGGTGAACTGGGGGTGGTTTTCCCTAAATGTTTTTCCACTCTCCCTCCACGCAAATGCGGGTTCACTTCTTCTATATTCAACCTTCCCATTCCTTACCCATTAGCGTAAATATTACTTAGGCGTATAACCCGAACGGGTAGTAAGACACGGTGCTAAATAAATAAAAACTAGACCAAACAAGATTGTCACTTAAGTGACAACCGATGCGTGCACGACTAAGTTTATTACAATGTTGTTCACAGTAGTTTCTTTTATTAAATTGTGGATTAGTTTGGCATGGAAAAATTCTTGATATGCATCCAAATGACGCGTCACTGAATCCACCCGAACCACTAATATGACTTATTACAACCTAATTGGGCTGTATGTGCGTATGATATACATACATACACTAGCACGAAGAGTACAATGCACCTGTGCAGGTAGGCAACCCAACGTGCGCCTATGCCAAGCGGCTGGCCTCCAATGCAACCTTCAGGGGCCATTTTCCCAACTCGGTAGCGAGTGACATCCTGGCCGGAACAGAAAAGGGTGAAGGGTAGTTGAAAATAGGACAATTAAGCACGGAACGACACACTTTACTATCTCCATTAAGAGCAGGAGTGCAGTAAGGGGTGGGAGGAATAACGAGCAATCAATAGCGTTCGGGATTAATCACCAACCAGGGCTGTGAGAGCCCTTCTCGCTTCGAGCGTCCACTCACACGCACTACCTTGTAATTATATCATTTACTACGAGAGCATCACGTGTTGTTGACAGGGACCCCGCCCCGAGGCGTTAGGGCGGGGTTGTCTTCAGCTCTAGTCACAATAGTAGCTATCGGAGAATTGAACTACACAAACTTAGGGGAGAGGATCAGAAAGATGAATTTTAACTCCCCCGAAGAAAATAATGGAATACAACAAAATTGGAATTCATTCCTACCAGCGCACCATGTCAGGATTGAACCCCAGTCTCTCAGATCAGGGTCCGCGCCGGTAAACTTTACCCGGATATTAAATGTACGTTTTACCTAAACAATCTGGGTTTATATGTGAAATAATAATCCTTATTCTAGTGCTTCGGTTAGACCTGCCAAAAGGATAAGATTTCCAGTCACAAAAACGTTTACTCACATATTTACTAATATATATATATATATATATATATATATATATATATATATATATATAAAATACTTATACTCGTACAAATTTATCAGTTGGTACACAGAAGTCGAATATCATAAACTAAGAAAATATAGCAACGGTCCAATCTCACGGGAGGTACGATGAGATTGGAGCCACTGATCGCATCGCATGGAACTAAAGGAAGGGAGAGGGAGATGGCATTTCTGATTTTTTTCTTTCCGTACTTCACATCTTGCTACTTGTCCGGGATATCCATATTCCGTACTTCACATCTTGCAACCTGACCGGGATATCCATTCGATTCCTCTTGTATACCTTCCCACATCCGTTTCCTCTTGCAACCTGACCGGGATATCCACATTCCGTACTTCACATCTTGCTACCTGACCGGGATATCCACATTCCGTACTTCACATCTTGCTACCTGACCGGGATATCCACATTCCGTACTTCACATCTTGCTACCTGACCGGGATATCCACATTCCGTACTTCACATCTTGCAACCTGACCGGGATATCCACATTCCGTACTTCACATCTTGCTACTTGCCGGGATATCCACATGCCGTACTTCACATCTTGCACCTGACGGGATATCCACATTCCGTACTTCACATCTTGCTACCTGACCGGGATATCCACATTCCGTACTTCACATCTTGCTACCTGACCGGGATATCCACATATTTACACTGACTAAATAGGGAGAGTGGAAAACCTCCAGGAAAAAACCACCTCGGTGCTTCCAACCGGGATTCGAATCCCAACCTCCTCGTCACTACCTTTGTCCTAGTGCCCATTTGTGCGGGTTGTCGACATACATCTCAGGAGATAATTATCACTCTGTGAAGAAAGTAATTTCACAAACGCCAGAAAATTACAACAATAATTTAAACAAATCCGTGGGAGAAATCTAAATGTAAAGTCCAAGGTAATAAACATTTATAGTTAGCATCTATAAAAATAACATCGTACTCTCATGGAATCCTTTAGGTTATATTCCGGAAAATTAATTAATGTTTTTAGTTTCATATCTTCAAGAAAACTTTCACATGGACAGCGTAAATATAGCCATTTTATACTTCTGGATTCAAATCTTTTTCCTATAAGCCAACGTGATGACTTTTCTATATTTATTGAAACCCGACATAAATGTTTTGAAAAATATAGAAAAATGTGCCTAAAACCAGCCAAATCTTTCTAAAAAATATACCTCTTTCGATGTCAACAATTGAGCGTGCATAATGCAATGAATTGTGTTGTTTCTTCAGAAGCCCTTTATTAGTATAAATGAAAAATTTCAAAATTATTAACCTTATTCTATTTCAACAAATATCAGTAGAACACATTTAATATATTATTTTGTTCCCACGGCCAATATTAACTGGGTCAAAAGGCGTACACAATTTGGAAAAGAGTTTGCTCGTAAGTCCAATTTTAACACAGATTATCGAACAAAATTTAAAAGCCGGCAAGATACACGTGATTAGTAGTCCGGTGTAAGGAAGTCCTAGGTACTAATAACCCAAGGATGTTGTGTTTGTAATGTTAGTAAACCACATCTTTCCCTCAATCAGCAGGACTGCCGATTCTGATCCAGAAGGCTGAGGTTCGATTTCAAACTGGACGCAATTTTTTTTTTTTATTGTATACATTTCTATATTCTCTCTTAAGATCTATTCTGGTTAATTTTTTCCCCAATTTTGACTCCTTACATTGTTCCCTCAGAGTATATAGATCTATTTAAATTCTCTTTGGGGGGGGGGGGGGGATATTAATGAACCACTCAAGATCTGCACTTCCTGGAGCTTCTAAGCGTGAACAGAGTATAGAGAGTTGTCCCACCCGACTATAATCACATTCCTTCCGACGGAATACAGCTCGCTCGCGGTCTTCAAATGAAAAGAGAATACATTCCTGGCGCGCCACGCATCGAGGAATATTTATCGAAAAGACCGCTCCTGACGATACGAGATGCGGGCAGATTCATACCCCAGACTATCCATCTGTTCGCTCGGAAATACACAGCTGAGCGTTGTTTCCTCGTGACACACACCGCATCTACCTTGACATTTTCTTTTTTTTAAATTATTTTGTCTGTAATAGTTTTATTTAAAAACGCCTGCATCTGATTTATATTGATTCGCTCTCCTATTATGATAGTTGTTGGAACCAAAATAGGGTCAAAATGAATCAGAGTGCCGCAATACATTCTGTTTCAACGAGCTAGCTTTGATAAGATGGTGAGATAAGACATTGTTGAAACAAACATGGGTGTCCTTGAGCAGAAGATTATGTAGTTCAATCGTACACCTCACCCAAAACCATCAGTTCTATCATCCTGGTTCTGAACCCCCTTGGTTAAATCGTACACCTCACCCAAACCCATCAGTTCTATCGTCCTGGTTCTGAACCCCCTTGGTTAAATCGTACACCTCACCCAAACCCATCAGTTCTATCCGGTTGACCCCTTGGTTATTCCCCAAACCCCTTCTACGTGGTTCTAAACCTGTTACACACCTCACCCAAACCCATCAGTTCTATCGTCCTGGTTCTGAACCCCCTTGGTTAAATCGTACACCTCACCCAAACCCATCAGTTCTATCGTCCTGGTTCTGAACCCCCTTGGTTAAATCGTACACCTCACCCAAACCCATCAGTTCTATCGTCCTGGTTCTGAACCCCCTTGGTTAATTCTTACACCTCCCAAACCTATCGTTTAACGTTCTCTGTTCTGAACCCCTGTTCAATTTTACTACCTCCGAATTGTCGAACTTTGAACAATTTTTTTTAAAGCACCGCTTCTTACTAACTCGTTCGATTTAGTTATACGCTGATATACTAAGTGTTGGAGATTAGGAGTGAAATTAGAGGAAGTGTAAACTCATTTGCGTGAAAGTAGAGTTGAAAGCTATTTAGGAAAAAAACCACCCTCAGTACACCCGACCGGGATCGAACCAAACCCGATCTCCCAATCTTCGGCATTCTAGTTTAATATTGGTTCAATTATACAACGTCTTAAGCCCTTTAGGTTTAATCGCCCTAACTCTGAAACTCTTTCGATTCAATTGCCCTAACTATGAAACCTTTTAGATTCAATTGTCATAATTCTGAAACCCTTTCGGTTCAATTTACTTAATTATGAAACCTTTAGCTTTAATTTTTCTAATTTAGAAACTTCTTTGCTCAAACTCTCCTGCATATAAATCCATCTAGATTCAATTGGTCAATATTTAGACCCCTTTCGGTTCAATCGAGCTATCTATTAAAACCTTGTGGCTCTGAAATATTTTATGTCAAACTGTCCTACATTTGAAACATTTTTGACTCGATATTCCTCTTTTGAACAATTCTACCGGTCGAGTTGTCCGTTTCTCATCACATGCGAGGACTTCAGAACCGCAAAGAGGTCTTCACCTAACTGATCAGAAGGTGGATTTGGCAAAGCAGCCACGCCTAGGCGGGCGAGATTCGATCTTCGCGCCCCCTCCAGTGTGTGTGTGTGTGTGTGTGTGTGGTGGGTAGTGTGTAGCGAGCAAACAGCATGTCAGTGTCGGCTTGTCGTTGTCAGTTGTCGGCGGTGACACGCTTCAAATAACGAGGACAACCCCCACACAAAAACCAGTCGCTCAAGTACACCATCGAGAACTGAATCGGGTTCTTCAGAGGTGTCGAACGATCATACGCAATGGTCTTTCGACATCGTGTCCTATTCCTAAGTGAATTGCAAACACGTATTCATGGACTCGGTAACTCACATTTATGATGAGCTGACACAGCGTTTTTGAAACTGTGCTTAGAGTTATATCAGGATCCGTGAGGTAGTTTTAGAATATTCTTTATTTGTTTTTTGGACTATAAAATAGCATCAGTAATTAGGATTGCCAATTTTTTTTAAATCTGAATAAAGGACATTTGCCAAAAGCGCATCCAAAACATGTAATGTTATCCGTTCGTTTTGAATGTTCATAAAATTAGTGTAAACAATTTTATGAGCGCTCTAGCATGTATTTGTTCAAGTGCACGGGTCTAAAATGTTTGTGAACTTCTGAATGGGGGAAGGTGGGCGTATTGACAAATAGTTCAATTATGAAATTATATAGTTTTATTGGCAAATATTTAAATAATATATTATTCTCAGAAAAAAAATCATTTTCCATCGTGTCTTACTACCTGTCCAATATTAAAGCATTTAACTACACTAATTGAATAAAGAGAAGAACGGTATAATTTGAGGAAATGTACCCGCATTTGAATCGAGAGCTAGTGGGACATTATTTCACTTTTTTAACTAATGTATATTGAATAAGAAATGGTCATTCAATGTTTTCTCTCTGAACACATATTTATTTGCGGACAGGTGTCCAGTGGCAGCTCGAGGGCCTACACCTGTCCTCTGAGAATCACTTTGATCAGTATTGGTCTAAACATCATTACCTAAATTGTCTAAAAGTAAACACACAACGTCAACAAAGAGGTCGTTTCGACAATAGTTCCAATCAGAATAAATATTGTTCTGTTGTTTTGATATCAAATTCCCTTACAGACAAAACGAAGGGCAAATCACTTTCTAAACATAGCGGAGTGAAATAAACTCGCCCACGTAAGACAGGAGCTAATTTAGTTTGCGAAAACCCATAAATCCGAAGCATTAAAAGCTTTCCACGCGGTGCCATTAAGGAACGGCGTGCTATTTTAATGCGTGGCTTCAAACAAGTCACAGCGCGTGTAATTCAGTGTTTTGATGTTGCCGGTGAATTAAGAGGGATGGGGGGAGGTTTTGGCAGTGAATTTGGGGCCGCATCCGAGTGACAAACATGACAAGTGAAAGGGGGGGGGGGTGAAACGACAAGGGTGCATATCTTAGCGGAGGGGGAAGAGGGAGAGAGTTAAGAATTTAATTCGCATTAAGACGACTGAGGAAAAAGGGGTGAGGGGGGGCGACTGGGGAGCAACCCAACTGCCACAAACAAGAGAAAAGAAAGAGAGAGAAAGGAGGCACTTAAATGACGAACACACAAAGCAGGTTCTTAAACAAAATGAAATATTCAATGTAATTACGTCGCGACTTCCCGCGAGTCTCGCGGAACACAATAATTTGTGAATTGAAGGAGATAACCGATAAGTTGATTCCTCCCACGAAAAATAATGTAACCCTAGTAATAAATATTTTCTATAAATTTAGACTAAACAAACGATTAAAGTAATAATACATATTTTGAGTACAAACGAACTTTATTGTCACATTTTATTGGTGTATAAATCCCCATTTTTTAAATGTAGATTTTGAAGGATCCTCTTATTTCTGGGCTAACCGACCCCGCGGTGTAGTGGTCAGTGCACCTGACTACGAGCTTAGGGGTCCCGGGCTCGATTCCCGGCTGGTACCTTGGGTATTTTTCCCGAAGGGAACTATCCCAACTAGGTTTAAGTGTTTCCACTGGTTTCACACCCTCACTATCACTATCACCATCACCTCATCTCAACGAGACATGGAAAGAGCCTCCACGGAAAGGATGTACTATTAGTACATTCGGGCGTTCCCTGAACAACGGTAAATTAGTACTGGACTAATCTTTCCACTACTGGGCTACGAATGATGTAGCCCAGACGCCCAATGCTAATATTTTATATGTCTATGCTATCAATGACCGCGACCTTCTGATTATAGTGGACTTTGGAAACCCCGTTGATCCTTGGAGTGGTTAGAACTAGCGCCTTAGTGCTCGCAGTTACGGCAGGACTAATTTCTTGCACAAAGTATTTGAGTAAAGTTGAATTTAAAACGTGGCAATTACTAATATTGTGGATTGCCTACACAGTGAAGCTTGTGATTGTGCTCATTTTAATTTATGAAAGCAGCAAGGCACACAAACTAGAAGAAGATGCCGTACAAAATAGCGTTAACAAATACTCAACATAGTCAAAGGTCCTACAGATTTTACCTCAAGAAAAACAAATTTAAGTTTAGAATGTTTGGTAAACGTGTGTTAAGAAAACTCAAAAGTTTCTTTGAACCTTCTTTCTAAAAAACATTCGAAAAAATTTGCTTTTTTTAAAATCAATTTTGAACATGACTGCGATTGAAGAAAAACAATATATATATATATATATTACTGTCAATAAACTTTTGTTTATATTTTAGTTATAAATAATCATCAATATTTATTATTTGTAGATTAAAGTCGACTGTTTATTAAAATATATAATCATCCTGGAACTCTTTCGAGGTCCAAAAATATTTATGAAATTTTAATACTGTTGCTTGAATGTTCACTGACGTAGTAAATTCCCTGAATTTTTCTTATTTTGAAAACTATTTAACATGTTCATTGTAAATACATAAATAAATGGCACGGTACACCGCACCGACTTTCTCACTCCTTTACCTAAAAATAAAAACTTTTACTTATAACTCGTAAGATGTGAAACTAAATAATATATACACACATACATACACAAAAACACACACACATTTAATTTTTTTACTTATAGCTCGGAAACTGTTGGTTTTTGTAAAAATATATTTCAAATAAAAGTATTTTTTTCAATATTCTTAGAGCTTTACAATGTTTAGTATCTCAAAGAATGCTGGAGATATAATCAAAATTAGAGATACCCACTTATGTAAAGAGCCAGTTAATTAATTTTGTTTGTAATGTTAGACTGTTCCTAGATACAAATTTTAATCAAAACCGTTAGAGCCGATTTAGAGAAAATAGATTTCTCTTTGTACCCTTCAGTAAGCTACCCTTAATTTTAGAGTTCATGAATAATTAAAAAAAAAATCCTTTGGGGGGAACCTTAAGAAAAACGTAGATACCAAGTTTTAGTTCATTCTATGAAATTTTTTTTTTTTTTTAGCACCGCGTCTTACTACCCGTCCGGGTTATACGCTTAAGTACTAATTACACTAATGGATTAGGAATTGGGAAGGTTGAATTTAGAGGAAGTGAACCGCATTTGCGTGGAGGGAGAGTGGAAAACCATTTAGGAAAAACCACCCCAGTTCACCCGACCGAGATTCGAACCTCGATCTCCCCGTCCTCAGTGGTCTGGCTCAACACGACTGGCGCGTTAGCCAACTACGCCACCGAGGCGGGTTTCTATGAAATTAATTTTGCTCTAGACCGAATAACACACATATGACATTTGAAAAACAATTTTTTGATTCAAGAGTTCATGAAACATAGACATCAATTAAAATTTTGAATTAAATTTTCTCGACGATCCCAACACATCCTCTTTTATAATGGGCGCGAGAAAGTAAATAATATGTATTTTTAACATAAGAAACACAGTCAGAAAATAAAAATGTTCTCGAATATCGCAAAAATAATAAAATTATATACCAACCCTGGCGTATGTTAAGCCTACTAGTATGATTTTGGTAGGAAGAATAGTAGAAGTTAGTTACTAAAGTTACTAAAACAATTTTAATATATTCATACATCAAGTCATATTATATGCAGCTGTGACCTTTTATAGAGATTAAAATATTAAATAACACACATGATATAGTAAAATGTGATCAATTTTGACCACAAAGAAATATGTTTGAATTTTCTCTAAAGTACTGTTCTTCCAACCAAAATCTGGGTGTATCTATTAGGGTGAGTTAGGGGTAAGCTGCTACTAAGGGTCAGCCTCATTAACAAGGTACACACGATTATTAGCATCCCAATCAACCAGAGACACAGTTGCGCCGGCGTAACACACATGTCACTGCGTCTGACCGCCACACCGCGCGGTTATACAAGATTAGGGGTATGTATATAGGGTTGTTTATTTTTTATGGCGGGTTCTTTCTTACCAATTGGAATATCGCTATATAGCGCATGCGCAATATCAAAAGAATACAGTCTAATGTCTGGGCCTACATCTTGGCACATGGAAAATTTAATAAAATATAAATACTGTATACGTATAAATGTATATGCAGTTCAACTAGAAATGTATATGTATACCGGCTGATTAATCGAAACCCTCAGTACAAACTTTAATAGGAGATAGGGAACACTAAAACAAACATTTTTCGTAAATGAATGTATGTCCGCAAACGTCACCCTTTGATTCTAGAGGGCGCTGTTGGGCGGCGCGTCATATGGCTGCTATCTTTTGCCGTCGTCATTCCTAAAGTGGAACATTGAGTATTTCATGCATCTAGCGTATGAGGGATCTGGGACTATTTGAAAATGTACGGCAATCAATGTGTCGAGGCATGACACTTTCTTCCAACTATGTACTATGTACTAACAGCGCCCTCTACCACCTAATGCCGGCCTCTGCGGACATACATTCACTGAAGAAAATGTTTATTTTAATGTTCTTTATATCCCATTAAAGTTTGTTCAGAGAGTTTCAAATCATCCTGTATATATTAACGTATTATATATATAATATATATACGTATACATAAATATTAGTTAAGGCTATAAGGATCATAACTTTTATGATAGTAATAATAACAGTAATAATAATAATATCCGCTTCAGTGGCCGAGCGGTCTAACACGTCACTCTCGTGTTAGACTAGACTGCTGAAGACGGGGAGATCGGGGTTCAATTCCGGTTGGGTTCACTGAGGGTAGTTTTTTTCTTAAGTGGCTTTCCACTCTCTCAGTTCACTTCCTCTGAATTCAACCTTCATAATCCCTAACACATTAGAGTAATTAGTACTTAAGCGGTAAGCCCGAAAGGTTAGTAAGACGCGGTGGTGATAATAATAATGTTTGTGGTCTCTTTTACGTCTCACATTTGATATATATATATTCTGACAAAAAGTAAATGTTCTCGTATAGGCCGCAAGTAGCCAGTCAGCCGGGCGGCCGGACGCAGGCAGGGTCAATGTTGACAAGGCCGGTGAAAGCGACTGTGCTCCGCCCCAATTGTGTGAGACCAACCGCGTGTATAGTCCACTCACACAATGAGCCAGCACATAACTAACTCGCGATAAATGCAACATTGGTACAAGTCACACGAACTGGAATTGGGCAAAAATAGAAGAATGGACGCCACAGGCCAAATTACACGTCCCTTAAATTTGATATAAATAGGTTTCATAGAAATACTGTATTACCTTTTGACACCAAGAGTAAGCAAACAAATAGAAATTGACATTGAAAAATGTATCTTGATAAAATACTGTGATTTTTATTTAATCGATGTAAGATATCGGAGGTGATAACCGGCCCGATGGTGTAGTGGTCAGTGCACCTGGCTACGAGCTTAGATATCCCGGGTTCGATCTCTTGAGTACTATTTCCGGAAGGGGAATTATTCCAACGGTCACCAGGGTTTGGTTAGTTAGACTTAAGTTAGGTTGTAAGTGTTTCCACTGGTATCACACCCTTATACTCACTATCACCATCAACTCATCTCATCGTGACATGAAAAGATCCTCCACGGAAAGGATGTACGATTAGTACATTCGGGCGTCCCCTTGACAACGATACATTAGTACTGGACTGGCTAATCTTTCCACAAACTGGACTACGCTTAGTATTATATTAGAGGTAATGTTTCTGAAATATAATATTTGAGTCTATTCTTTCTACTAAATCTAATTAAATAACAAACATGTACATACTGCCACGACCATCTCACACGGGAACATTTTTAGTAGAGATTGTACAAGCTCATCTCTAATCACCGAACTATTCATTTCTAAACATAGGCCTACATTTTTGATCATAACTGTACTTAAAATTCAAGTACTCTTATGAAATGTGAGCAATCATTGGTAGACCAAGAATATTTTGAAATGAATTATTAAGTTTATACAGTACACACATAATTATATGAACATACTTTGACTACTTTTTTATGTAATAAGTTTGATCGTCTAAAACTGAGGGTAAAACTATGTTCGACATACTTTTATCTTTTCCCTCCCTTATTTTAAGGGTCTAGATTCGAACTTAGGCCTCCCGAGCCGATATCTCGATTGAAGGCCCGCAGCAGAGCGGAGACCTGCCAGGCATACTGATAACATCGAACAGAAAGGAACATAAGCTACAGAACACGTTCCACATGCTGAAATGCACACGTAGTCCGACATTGTTCCAGTTGAGAGCAAATTGGGGGGACAAAAAGGTTTAGAAACCTTCCCCACCCCCGCCCCTCGCTATCTCGACCTGTACAAGGTAGCCCAGGGGGGTCACATATTGCTGGGCTCCACGCTCGCTGAACAATCACCCACCCTCCTTTCTCTTTTTGTCCTTTACTACGTTTCGCTCTTCTCTATTATTTCCGTTTCTGTGTTCCCTCTGACCCCTCTATAGCTCTCCCCTCTGTCACATACAGTTTCATTTTTCTTTGTGTTTATCTTCTATGTGTGCAACCTTCCTCTCTCTTTCTTCCTATCCCATATTTTTTTCTTTCTGTCAGTTAAATCTGCTTTCATTCACTTCCCCATCTTCCTTGTACATATCGCGAGCAACACACACACACTAAAAAAGAGAGAACAAAAGAATGTCAAGTCTAGGGCGATATGCTTGCCTGCATCACAAGACTCTTGGATGCTGAAATACTGAGAATAAAATCTCAAAAGAGTGTGTGTGTGTGTGTGTGTGTGTGTGTGCACGAATATAAGACAATCCAGTAGACGAGATGTCACAACACAGATCTGTCGACTAAAACAAACTGTACTATTCCATCCACTCGAGAAATGACCACGGGAGTTTTTCGCGAAAACATGACTGTCACAGATAGTTTCTAGCCTAGTAGCGATCAGGTAGGTTTGAAAAATAAACTTATTGTATAATATGATTAAAATATCAGACAACTTAACTCAGTCGGTAGCGTGTCTGTCTACTGAACTAAGAGTCCCGGGTACGATTCCCGGCATGGCCGAAAAATGTATCGTTGGTTGTAATGTGGGTTTACCCTTTCACAATGATGAATTAACGGCTGGGGACTGGATGTTGTGCCTGTCCTATAAGTTATATTATAAGGTATATGAAGCTAGGACAGGCCTAGCAAGTCGTTAGTGGAAAATATATGGCTTGGATAAAAAAACTGACCCAGTCTGGAAACAGTAATAGATGTAAAAAAAATTGATGATTTAAAAGTAGAGCTTAACATTCAAAATGAACATTTGTCTTTTTTATTTAAAAAACTTTCCAATCATTCCATACCATTACATTTTCTTGGAAAGAGGGTGAAGATGAGCTATTTTTTTTAAATCACCACCTAATGTATTTATATTTCCCCGCCAAGAATCCTGAAAAAGAGGGTTCTCAAGGGTTTTAAGAACACTTTCTCAATATCCGAATTGGATTTTGCATATTTTAAAACGCCCCTCTTCTAAAAGCAAATTAGTTTTGTTCTCACCTTTCAGATCCTTTTGCCGATACCATCAATTACAAGAACTCCCCCTTCATTCCTTGAACCATGAATCATGGGAAATCAAATAGCCCGATTAGTGTAAAACTGTCTTGTTAGCTACAAAAAATGATTTATCTAAGAAAAAAAACATAGGTCCTAATTACATAAACTATTTTGTATGAACCGCCTCGGTGGCGTAGTTGGCTAACGCGCTAGTCGTGTTGAGCTCGACCGCCGAGGACGGGGAGATCGAGGTTCGAATCTCGGTCGGGTTAACTGGGGGGGGGGGGGTTTCCTAAATGGTTTTCCACTCTCCCTCCACGCAAATGCGGGTTCACTTCCTCTAAATTCAACACTCCCAATTCCTAATCCATTAGTGTAATTAGTACTTAGGCGTATAACCCGAACGGGTAGTAAGACGCGGTGCTAAATATTATTATTATTATTATTATTATTTTGTATGTTTTCTAAAGGGATATTGGTAATACAGTTTTAAATTATCTAACAAGTCAAAAACAAGAATTTCCCTCTGGTATTTAAAAAATTATACTATACACGATAACAAACGTATCTTGAATTTAAAATCGAAAAGGAATTGAGGCTTTCAATCTATTTAAGACGAGAGAATTGTGAGGTGGATAACACGCAAGCTGCCGCTGGTTGACGGCTGACTAATAAACCTCAACATTTGAATGAACTCATGCCCTCAGGGGACAGACAGAAACCCATAACACACGAGCGAACTGCACGCATCACTCGTTGAGCTTCGCCAATTACTGTATTAGAATCCAACCGATCCGCAAAGGTTTTTTTCCCCAAACCCATTTTCATGAAAATTAGCACTGAATAGCAATGAGCTACATCACAATCTATAAAGCTTACTGCGTTATGATTACGAAATACTAAGAGAAACAAATTACATAAACATGATCAATTATTACTACCAATCTTATCAAAACTCTGTACCGCAATTTTTTTTAAACATAACTTCTAAATGAGAGATACATTTTCGATACTAAACAGTTACCCTTTTGTTGACCTGTGCGCTATTTTGGCAGATGTAGTTTTATCGTGCTATCCAAGTTAATTTTAAGTTATTGAACAAGCCCTCGCTTGGAAAATCCATCGCCGGTTGGGGGCCAAGTATCGACTTCCTGAGCCAGAATAAGTCACTATTAATCGCTCGGTGGTGTGCGAGAAGAAACGTATGAGGAGGTTATCTATCAAGAGTTAATGTCGGGTAGATATTTGTATGTCAAACACAAGTGAGAAGTAAACCTGTAGCTCCATCCAAACAAACGTAAGACTAATGGAGGTTTCGTCTAATCTTACAATACTCTATGTATACAACTAACATTTTCAACATTCAAAGGCCAACTAAATGCCACAACTGATATAAAACTACATCCATTTTTCTACCCTCCCCCTCGGCTTTCGTCCGCTCCGGTTCCTTTATAACCGGGGACGCTGTAACGTTTTTAAGCTTTCGTACAAACACAAAAATATCATAAATTGAGAATAGTGGGGGGTGGCTGGCAGTGAACGTCGAGAGTATGGGAGCTCAGGGCAGAGTAAAGTCTGAATTAGGGCGCGTCATTATATCGCAAGCAAGGAAGGGAGGGAGGGACGCCATTGTCTACCCTCGGTTGAGCAACTTGTTAATTTGGAGGCGAGGATTAGCAACACACAACACGGTGAGGGGAATCCCCAGGATTTACTGCAGCCATCTCCCATGTGATCTAAACTGTTTTATGGTGGTGCTGCTACTGTCATTAACAAATCATCTGGGAGAGAGCCATAAAGTGCTACCACACTACTTTTCAAATGGTGCCGAGTTCAGGGCGTCTAACAAGAACATTTAACGAGAGGCAAGTTACTTGTTATCACCGCCCCCCCATTTTTCCTATTTCATATTTACATTATTTGGGCGTTATAAATAAAATGGTTGGTGACTCCAAAGCAGACAAATCAACTATAAACACACACACACATATATATATAAAGTGGGCAAAGGTTCTCTGTTATGAAACAGGCGTGAAGACAAAATAAATGTCTTTCTGGTTATTCAACAGACCTTCAGAATAAAATTTCATTTGTATGATTCCTTTTTTTTGGACAAACTTTCATCTTTAATTTTAATTCAATACCATAAAAACAGTTGTTTATTTTATTTTACAATTGCAGTGAATTTTTACAACATGATTTGGTCATTAAGTTTTATTTCATTTTATTTATTTGAAGTATTTGACGCGAACTTTCTGAACAGAGTGATTATGTCAATACATGACTTATAAACGAACTTAAATCTAGAATGAACACAGCACCCAGCCCCGGTTAATTCATCACTGTGAAATGGGGAAACCACATTTCACCAATAATACATTTTCCCACCATACCGGGAATCGAACCCGGGACCTCTGGCTCAGTAAACAGACATACTTCTTACTGAGCTAATGTGTCTTGGTCTTAAGTGTGTTATTTTAGTGTAATATCTATGTGTATGTTGGCCTATAATAATTACAATTCAACTGAGGTACACGTTACTTTTTATAAACCCCCTTCTACCTTATATATTTTTTAGTTTATTGAAAATAAATTACGTTAAATTTATAAAATATAGATATAGATAGAGGAGGTATAGGCCTATATCTAAAGTAATTTTATTTACAATTACAGTTCTTCTATTTATTAATTATTTGATTTTGCTAGTTTCTTTAGTATATAATCTGTGATCCCACTCATTCTCTATCTCTCTCTCTCTCTTCCTTCCAGGTTCTAACTTCCAATGTCATACTCCCTCCACTTTCCGAGCAAATCTCCAACAAGAAATACAATCAATGCTGAGATAACACGAGAAATAAGCCACCAAATGATCCCCTCTTTGTCACAACGACTGCGAGATTGAACTAGGTCAAATATTGTTATCTTCCCGAAGCAACGCTTCCATAGGAGGTGGTAACAAGAAACCCCGTGGGGAGAGGGGTTGAAAATATGTCACAAGGGTTTTAGGACTTGTAAAATACTAGCAAGCAATCAATGTGCCACCCCACCTACTCTTTTTAAATGATAAAAAATTGTTTCAAATAAGGCGATCATATTTTCATAGATAGATAACGAATAATTATTAATGCCTTTTTTAGTGTGCACTCTGTATTTAAGTTGTGTGTGTTTGTGAATATAATTCAAACCTTATTTTTAAAATAAATAAATATTTATTAATACAGTTTGTAAACTAGTATAGTGCATGGGGAGTTAATTAAGCACAGTTTTTCAGTAATCTTTGTGCACATAGGACTATAGAAAACGTTAGGTTGATTTTAATTAATAAATCTACATTATTAACGCTTTCCTAAAGAATAACCCTTCTAAACAATATAAGAATATTCTCGTTCATTCAATGAGCCAATGTGCAGATTAAAATCCACGGCTAGGTCTGATAGCTACGACACCGCCCAAAATCCAAGGAGGTAGGTAGGTTGACCAAATGCATGGTTTCGGCCTCCAGAATCACAAGAGATGACCAAGAAAGGGAACACCAACCAAAGAAGCGTGCCATCAATGTCTTGACGTGACGGACTGGCCGACCAGTAGGAATGGATTGGACGTTCGACTTGCCCCCCCCCCCCCCCTTAGGAGTTCCGTGCCTAGCCCCTCGGAGAGGTCCAGCAGATTTATACGCGCAATTAGTTGATTGGAGTTGTCGTGCTCAAGGCCGGTCTCTTGATTGAATGGCCCCTGCAGTACAGTCAATAAATACCTCACACTGCAATACGCCAATCTACGGGATGGCATGTTGGGAAAAGTTGACGGGAATGAATACTCCAAACCCCCCCCCCTTTTTTTTTTACGTATCTCCCCTTTCCTACGCTGCAAAAAGACATCCAACACACCAACAACAAATCCCTTTACAAAACCCTATCGACACCCATCAGCTTGCTCGGTTACCTAAGCCTTAAAAGTGTTTTTTTCTCAGTGGTGTCGTTATCAATATGTTGATCGGGTGCAAGGTGCGGAGATACCGCCATTTTGAGATAAAAGCACTAGAGTGAATGTGATACTTGAGTTGTAAAATAACATATTTGAAATTAATTAGGATATAAGAACATATTTCTTTTCAAGCGATTCCCTATTCCCAAACGAAAATAATTAATGCCAGCAAAAGATACTTTTTTCTGTCTTGGTTTCCAAAGTGATTAACAATAATTTAGGAAGAAATTGAGGAAAATTAATTTGAGGAAATGCAATAAAATTTAACAGCGAGTCTCACAATTAAGAAATGTACCCCTCTACCCAGGCAAACGCTCTGACGCTAAGCCCTATTAAAGTATCAACTAGATCTACTGATTCTTCTGAGAGGAGGGTCGCATTTTCAGTGGCGGAGCTTGGTTTGGGTGCGCGCACATCCTTTATTCCCCTCAACCCTCATGTTATCATGACATTTCAATGTTAAGAAACTAATATTTTTTTCATGTAGAGGATTGTATTATTAATTTATTTTATGAATAGATATTGTTTTAATCTAAAAGGTTAAAAATGTAATTGATATTTTAATTTGTTTCTAATATGTTTACTTACTTGGCAGCGGTTTGAAGAAAAGAATCAAAAAAGATAGAATTGGAATAAATATATGGAATAAGTAAAATCAAAATGTACAGTAAAATATAGGCCTAATTGTGAACTATAATTATATAGCCACAAGTTTTCATCATTTAAATTCACAAAATTATTAGATCCAATCTTTTTTTTAAAAAAAAAACCCTCATAAAGTTCATCATGTAAATAAAAACTTTATGTCACAAGCAACCACGAACAGTGCCAACAGTGTCGTAAACAAACTATTTTTCACAAGAACAGCTGTTTATTGTTTTTGGTTACAAATGTCGCCTGAAGCTTCTAGATAATGTATATCAACACTAATCTAACAGAGAGATTACAGAATGCACAGGACTTCGGAAATCAAGTACTGATTGAGAAACATAGTACGTGTTCCGTCCTCAATGCGATAAAATTAAGTTACCCCTTTCATCATTTTCTTGTTCCTTCTAAAAAACAAGCGCCCCTAAAAACCCTCTTGACACTAAGCTCCAAAACCTCCTGCACCACCCTCCAACCCTCCTCACAGTCGCGGGTTCGTAGCCCCGTCACTAACTGCATAGGAAGGAATATTGACGGTACTAGACGGTTTGGATATAAAAATTACATATATTTTAATTTTTTTATGAATAAATAGTTTAATCAGTACCTATACCGGTCAATGCAGTAGTTTGGTGTGTGATATTCTCGCGGCAACGTTGAGAAACACTTCCACTAACTTGCGGCGCACACACGACCATTAAATGTGTCCTAGCCCAATATTCGTGGCAGTTATGAGTTTTATTGAGCTACCCCCTCCCCCTCTCGACAGTAAAACACACATAAAACTCTCGCCTCTTCTTACCAAATTACAAGTTGATATATGGCCGTGATTTTACAACACACAAGGCCCGCAACAAGCGCCTCTTGATACTTGGAGGGCGATTACTCTCCACAAAAGGGGAGGGTGCGACGTCAATGGAATAACAAGAAGAGATAGTTTACTCCACAGTATTGTTTCAAGTGTAAAGGATTATTAGTAGAGCTGACCGCAGTGCCACAACCTAGTTTATAAATTGTGTAGAAATTTAAACTAAACATAATTATCTACTAAATATGTAATTTATTTTGTCAGAAAGACAATTGCAACAAAAACAGCCTTCAACCTGCGGTTTATTCCACCCCACACAAAACATCGGTCGCTCTCGCTACAGATCGGACTGCCGGTCATGGGTAGGTCGGAGTTTGAATATTGGCCGGATGTAAAGGGGATTTTATATTCCTCTTGCTAGCATGGTAGGCCATATACTGAGACATGATACTATGACGAAGATAGCTATAGAAGGAGATGTGGAAGGGAGAAATTAAAGAGGGCGTATATGAATCAGATGGCCGACGATGTTTGTACAAAGATGTACAAAATTTGTCCCAAGATAGGCAATAGTGGAGAGCTGCAGCACACCAATTGTAAGATTGATGACCTAATGATGACTCCTCCAAGCAAATATGGGTATATTGCCTCTTTATTCTACCTTTCTTATTTCTACCCCATTAGTGTAAACATTCGTACAGCCCGGACGGGTGAGCAATGAGCATATCATCACACCACATGCAAATATTATATTTTCATCCAACCTAGAGTTGAACTAGTCTCCAAGATGGCTGGATACTCTAGTAAGCTCAGAGCCTATATGTGTATGACAGTGACCCTTTGAGCAATTGCCTTTTATGTCTTAAAAAAAGTCGCAAGATTAAATTCTCATCATCCATCTCCACTTCCAAAACTTGGAAAGTTTCCTTGTGATCTCATTACAAAATATCTCAAAATAAGTTTTGTTATGAAACTTACTTTAAGTCACGAAATAGCTCCTATCCAAACAAAACAATGCAGTGCAAGCGTTTAAGGCTCGCGGCTAGAGGTTCCACTCAAGTTTGGAGCCAAGTGTTGTTACTTCCAAGCAGCCTATCATTGCCGAACTAAGTGTTGTTACTTCCAAGCAGCCTATCATTGCCGAACTAAGTGTTGTTACTTCCAAGCAGCCTATCATTGCCGAACTAAGTGTTGTTACTTCCAATCTGCCTATCATTGCCGAACTAAGTGTTGTTACTTCCAAGCAGCCTATCATTGCCGAACTAAGTGTTGTTACTTCCAATCTGCCTATCATTGCCGACCAAGTGTTGTTACTGCCGACCTACCTAACATTACTGACCTAAGTGTTGTTACTGCCGACCTACCTAACATTACTGACCTAAGTGTTGTTACTGCCGACCTACCTAACATTACTGACCTAAGTGGTGTTACTTCCAAGCAGCCTATCATTGCCGAATTAAGTGTTGTTACTTCCAAGCAGCCTATCATTGCCGAATTAAGTGTTGTTACTTCCAATCTGCCTATCATTGCCGAACTAAGTGTTGTTACTTCCAAGCAGCCTATCATTGCCGAACTAAGTGTTGTTACTTCCAAGCAGCCTATCATTGCCGAATTAAGTGTTGTTACTTCCAATCTGCCTATCATTGCCGACCAAGTGTTGTTACTGCCGACCTACCTAACATTACTGACCTAAGTGGTGTTAATTCCAAACACCCAACATTTTTATGGTGGTACAATTTTTTCACTTTAGTTTTCTCATAATCACAACATACCAGGGTCTCCCCTACAGCTCAGCACGAACATAGCTACAAGGTGACAAAGAGGTAAACAGTCAGTCGGGCTACACCCTTCTCTTTAATCTCGCAGAGCACTTCCGTGCACCGTTAAAAACACCATCAGCACCCACGTTACTTCTTTGCCTTTATTACACTTTCTAAAGGGCACATCAGTGAGTCGAGTCCTGATTATACCGAGAAAATGGAGTTTGATGCGTTTAGATAACAGTTTGAGCGAGGTTGTTTAGTTTCTAAAATATGCACGGGGGACTTTTTAATCTAATGAATTAAATATGCAAACGTGGATATTGAGTTTAAATTGGGGTTGAACAAAATCAACATTTTTTAATAAAAAAAGCCCGGTCCATTTTCAAATTTTCTGGGTTCCTATTAATTGTCTCTGCCTATCAGGTTTTGTTTTATTTTTCTCAAGGTCGCCTGCCCCAGTATTTACACGATGGAGATTCTGGACAAATATGGCGGCGCTAGTGTTCACAGCTAGTCTATATAGTAGGATTCTGACAGGAAGATTTTTTTGCGGCCATCAATGATACCATTTTACTGTTTTATTAGTGTTATTTTAGAGAAATTGATACTAACTCTCAAAACTGACAGCTGCAAATCATATGACTTGACGCATGAATACGTGAAAGTAGATAAGTAACCTTAATAGTTGACAGATAGGATTCTTTCTAAGGAAATTTGACTGTAACTACAATGATCATGCAGTAACCCACACCAATGAGCAAGGTATTTGATCGACCGGGTGTAATGAGAGTGACTTTTACTAAACAGTTTCCTCACTTATCCTTCCTACGAATGTGGGTACATTTCCTCTAAATCATACATTTCACATCCCTATTCCTCTAGTTAAATTAAATGCATATAAAGAAGCTAAACAAACATGAGAATATTTTTGTTGAGTAAAGATCGATCAACATGTAAATTGGGGCCAAAGGGGTCCCATATTGGAATCTTCATAGAAATGGTAATAAAATCGTATCACCTGCTTTATGCTCAAAATAAGCATATACAAGCGGCGTCTTTGATGCAAAGGGGATCAATAGAAAGTCGTGGAGTGACTTTATTAAAATATATAATACAATACTAATTATTACCAATACATCCACATTATACATAATTTTATGCAGGGCCTACTCTTTTGTTCAATTATTCCCGTTAGGAATCATTGTCATCCCCAAAACAAGATCCCTTAATGCCGTGTTTACAAACATAGTCATATCTATCTATATATATATATATATTTGTAGACTAGTTCAGCTAAAAGTTAAAACCTTCATGCGGTGTTCCTAACCTTTGGTAAATTATTTAAAACACGTTTTCTTTAGATTTACTTTATCATAATTAGGCCTATTACTAGGTTTTCAAGACTCACCCCCCACTAAAGCACTCGTTAGCCGTCATAAGCAATTGAATGGGAGTAAATTGTGCCGATAAAATAATATGTTTACATTTTATCTATTTTGCCAGCTAAAAAATATATTTATATACTACCATACGACCACTACACCTATACTCCATTCACGGTAAGAATCTCTCTCTGAAAGGTCTTTTTTCCTACCAAAACCCTACTATATAATAGCTTTCTGGTAGGGAAAAAGGCCTTTCAGAAAACAATTCCTACTGTGAACAGACTTTACATAATTACGATAAAATATATATTTAAAACTGGTAAAACAAATGCAGACATTAGTAAGTGGGGGTTCCAGTTACTCAACTAAATCAACGACAGCAGTGACAACCTCAAGAAGTTAAAAGGACTCCCTGTTGGTAAATTAGCATTATTCTTGGTCAGTTATTCAATCAGGGATGATGCACACGCCAACACGTTAAATACCCCGCCGCGAAACTTGCCTTTGACTTCGTCAGCGCTCCAAGATTAAAGAGAACATGTGGGCTGGTTGAGAGCTTCTTTCCCTCTCTATCAGTTAAGAGTCTCTTCTTCTATTTATACAGTGAAACTCTCTATAAGTCCTCGAAGCAAAGCCCCAAATCGGAAGGTTGGGTTTATTCATCCCTCCTCTCCATCCACAAGTGACGTCTTGCCGGATCATAGCTCCGTAACCCGAGCACACAGTATCGACGTTGCTTATTCATAACGCGACACAACACGCTATTTTAATATTCGTGCGTCCCTTTCTTCAGAGATACCCTCGCCATGTCCGGAAACTACACGATACTTTATTTAGAGGAACAAATTTTACTTTACTTACAGGAGGGTAAAATCACACCGTTGGGCACGCAGACAAAGGCGTCAGTCTCGTCTGGCTTGTGGGTGACGGGAAGAACGGGTTTAAATCTATAGTGTGTGTACAGATTATTTTTTTCTAGGTGGTTTTACTCTCTACCTACCCGGAAGTGCGGGTTTACTTCCTATATATTCTACCTTACCCATCCCTACCCATTAGTGTAGAGTCTATTCCCCATAGGCGTGTAGTAGTAACTGACAGCTAACAGAAGATGTAAACATGCTTAAAAAAATTGAAAAAAATTATATTGCTTGTAAAAGTTTTGACTGCCCAAAAGTGTCAACAAATCAACATGATGGTCTTGCAGACCACATGGTTTGGCAAATAGATACATGAGAGTAAATCTGGTATCTTTTGCTAGCTGCCAGTTATCACCACTCCTATGACGAATGGACTATATAGAGGGTTGGCTGGACGGGTGTCAAGGCGTTTAACACGAAAAAAAAAAAGCCGTTCAAGCCAGATTAAATAACCCATCTCAATTCTCCGCTAAAACCAAGCTACTAAATATTTGCTTATTAAGAATATTAATGGTACGCGTATTACTAACCATTTAATGCAATCTTCAACTTATAATTAGCCATTTTAGAACACCTGATGAAGGTAGTCAAGCATAAGGGAATGCTCCAGAATTTACCTGAAGAAAATATGGGTAGCCACCCTAAATTCAAGCGGATTAGATCTTGGAAGGTAAGCCCTTTCACCAGGAGGTTTCATTATCTTGAAAACGTTGCATATTACCCAAAAAATTGGCCATTAAGTTGAAGTTACACAAGTCGAATCCGAGATCTGAATCTCCGGACGCTATGGTTTAGTGAGACGGAACACTTAATTTATAAGAAACCGTTAGCTAGATATTGTTAGCAAAATTTTTACTAAAGCAATCTACTTGAAGCTAAAAATCCCCCACATTGAGATATTTCTTGTGAAAAATGACATATCTGCTGCTGAAAGCCACAAAAATATTCCCCAAACAACTTAGAATTATTGTGTTGTGATCACAGAAACAAATGGCCGCAATCTGCTAGATCCAGTCGCCTATACGTTGAGAAGTCAAAGTTCACATTTGCATATACATATAAGAAGGTTGATGCTTTTAGCCTCCATTATGACGTAGTAACCAACCATTACTTAAATATTTCTAGACAGTTAAACGTTTGCAATACGTCTTGGCGCTCCAGTAAGTGGTCCCCTTAAATATCACGCGACAATTGGACCAAAATAATACGTTCGGCTTAGACTAACTTAAAATTAAGTTAGATAATTCAAACTCTAGAAAAATGTTTTTAGTAGCTACTTTTATATGAACAGTATTACGTGATTAAATATATTGATTCAATATAATACACGCGTTTATCAGATTATTTTTGCTATCAAATAATAATGACAAGCGCGCGCTCCACGAACAAAAAACCTGCAGACTCTTTGGTTCCACATAAAGCAGTCGTGACTGATGACCTTTCAGTGAAATGTTGAGTCTCTTTAGAACGAGGACAATTCATTCTGCGCGATAAGCTGGACCGAGCGATCGCTGCCCCACCGGATGTCCAAGTTATCTCCGAGAGAGAGAGAGAGAGAGAGGGTTATCCCCCTCTCGGTCCACCACTGGAATCCTGGATTTATGCACTGAAGGAGTTGGACAAATAGCCGCGGAGAGGAACCACTCACTACTTCAACGAAATGGTGCCGTCGATACTTTAACAGTAATATGAAACAATTTTCATCGAAAAAATTACGGCCGGTGAGGGGGTTATAGAACAAAGGAAGGAAAGAGACGAAATAACGAATGATGATCACATAATTCCGTCATTTACACAGCAGTATTTAATGGGGGGGAAGAGCATATGCAAACCTTAATTTAAATATAGTTGAAAAAAGTATTGTATAACATCACTGTGATAGTAGTTCAATGGTGATGTTTGTCGAATGGTAAAGAGGATAAACAAATTACGAACAGATTTTGACAACGGTGGTCATAGTTCAGGAGTTAATATATTTTTTAATTAGTAAGTTCATAAACAAAGGTTATTAATTACTATGTAGGAGGGATGATGAGGATGGTTGAAATTAAATGCACTCACATTAGCTTAAAAATAAAAGATGGGAAACCATAGTGAAAATAACATTAGAGAAATTATTTCAAGTTCACCTGACCAGGGTTCAAACACGGACATTTTTGTCACTGGTAACCAAATGCAATGCATGTTTATCATCTTGGACCGTTAGAACCTCGCTGCTATTTTGTTGAACCGTAACTAAGATTAAAGTTAATTTAATTTAATTTTTGCACCGCGTCTTTCTACACGTTCGGGTTATACGCTTAAGTACTATTTACACTAATGGATTAGGAATTGGGAAGGTTGAATTTAGAGGAAGTGAACCCGCATTTGCGTGGAGGGAGAGTGGAAACCATTTAGGAAAAACCACCCCCAGTTCACCCGACCGAGATTCGAACCTCGATCTCCCCGTCCTCGGTGGTCTGACTCAACACGACTGGCGCGTTAGTCAACTACGCCACCGAGGCGGGTAAGATTAAAGTTATGAGATAACTGATTCTACTACCTTCCCCTCACGTTTCCGTTCATCGGGAAAGTAACTCACCAAAGATTCATCGAAGAAGGAAACCAAACAAAAACTCCCAATTAAATCAAAGATTATTCCGTACACCAAGTCAAGACCCGATATGTTCTTTGATCTAGCGTACGTAAATGCCTAATCGAGTATAATGGCGTTACATTTACTGCCACACATTTACATAATCTAGTTTGAAGTATTAAAAACGACTGACTCGAACTTTAATAATTGACTAAGAGAAACTGGAGCGATAATGAAATGTGAAAACAGTGGAAGGAGCAAGTACTGGATGAACTTTGCAAAAAGAACGGAGGTGCCAGGAGGAGGGGTAGAGAGAACAAGGGGCTGGTATTGATTGATGGAATCTTGGGGCTCGGAGTTTTGAGCACGTAACTTTATATTAAAAATAAAGTTTTGTTATCAAACAGTTAGATAATAAAGAGCTTTCAAAAGTATCCGGCTGATGCTGATTGATTCTGGTGATTAGACATTAGGCCGAGAAGGTTAGATTACGTTCAAAATAACCGTAGTTCTACGTGTTTCATCTCTCGTGATAGAGAGTGAATTATATCACACATTAGTAATGATATTGTGTAGTGAAAAGTTCCTGAAGCAGGCGAAAGTAACTTCAATTTATAGCAGGCTTTCTTGTGTATATATTATCACCGTGTCTTGTTACTGTTTCATTTAAACGCTTATTGTCTGCGTAATTACTCTAATGAGTTAGGAATTAGGAAGGTTGAATTTAGAGGAAGTTTAGCAGCATTTTCGTGGAGGGGGAAGTAGAAAATCATTTAGGGAAAATCACCCTCAGTACACCCGACTGGGATTCGAAACCCAATCTCCCCGTCATCGGCAATCTAGTATATTAAGATAGTGAAGCCTTAGACCAAGGGTCTCCAAATTACGGCCCGTGGGCCACATCCAGCCCGCCACAAGATTATATCCGGCCCGTTTCAAGATTTTATCAAAAAAAAAATTAATTGTTTTTCTTCGTTATTTATTAACCACACAGTTTATTTGACATGTACAGTTTCTGTCCGCACGCGTGCTTCCCCCCATGACACCAAGCCAGAGTGCTTCCCCCCATGACACCAAGCCAGAGTGCTATCCACCCCCCATGACACACAAGTTCCCAGAGTGCTTCCCCCCATGACACCAAGCCAGAGTGCTTCCTCCCATGACACCAAGTCAGAGTGCTTCCCCCCATGACACCAAGCCAGAGTGCTTCACCCCATGACACCAAGCCGAGTGCTTCCCCCCATGACACCAAGTCAGAGTGCTTCCCCCCATGACACCAAGCCAGAGTGCTTCCCCCCATGACACCAAGTCAGAGTGCTTCCCCCCATGACACCAAGTCAGAGTGCTTCCCCCCATGACACCAAGTCAGAGTGCTTCCCCCCATGACACCAAGTCAGAGTGCTTCCCCCCATGACACCAAGCCAGAGTGCTTCCCCCCATGACCACCAAGTCAGAGAGTGCTTCCCCCCAATGACACCAAGCCAGTGCTTCCCCCCATGACACCAAGCCAGAGTGCTGTCGGAATTGCAAACCCTCATTTTCAGTCGCAGGCGCCATTCTTTATACCGACAACAGGACGGCTTGACTGTGAAGATTTTTAAGTAGTTCCAAGTCTCCCGGCAGAGGGCTATCAAAGGAAAGTTCAGAAAGATGTTACCTAATTTAAAAACAAGTAATTATGTTGACTAATTATTATAAATATAGTTTATTACATATAAATTGATTAATTTCTCACAGAGAAGAACCAACGTCAATCACTTTTATCAAACACTGACTGGCCTTGGAAAGTGGCAATCTTTTATAGACGTGACTGGCCATATGACTTGAATCTAAATGTGCATGTTGAAACAAATTTGATTTATGATCTATTTGCGCATGTCAAGGCAATCAGGGCAAAAATAATGCTACTTGAAGAACAGGTGAACGTTACTTTGGCCCGCAAAAATGTGTAAAATATGTTATGGGGCCCACATAGCAAAAGGTTTGGAGACCCCTGCCTTAGACCATGCGGCGATAAATATTATTATTATTTTTACCATAAAAACAATATACATATACATTATTTAGCTAACATTTCCTCAAAAGAGAAAAAATGTATTCTACTTTGATATCGATATCAATCAAAGTCAATTTATAGCATTTTAAGGTAAGTAAATGAAACTAAATAGTATGTTTTATAAGTTGTCTACTATTTGAAGACTGGTGGATGTCAGATAGACAGACACAAGACTGCGTGACTTGGGACGGCGCGCCAATCAGCTTGGCTAACAGGCATCTCACCACAGGAATACCAAGTACCTCCCTAGCTTCATGTCACTCATCCAATTCAACTCCCCCAACACTTCACTCTATCCTATCTGGACATCAAATGGTCCTCTGTTGGTTCCACATAGTACGACAAAGGGACAGTGCTGTGTGAGCTAACGAGGAGGAAGATCAAGGACAAAGTGGCCTAAAGTTGGGTGTGTATTAGCCTGATTCACTTGGACTCGGGAGGTCAGAGATCAATACTCAACCGGATGCAACTGAGGTCATTTTTCAATAATTTGGTTTCCCAAAATCTCTAAGTGAGCAAACACGAGACGAACTTTCTTACGATTTGTCCTTCTGAGCTTTGAATCTTGTCACATTGGCACTATTTAAATGAGACGCTGTGACTGGATGGTGGTGTGATCTCGTGGTGAAAGCTGGAAACTGTAATTGTACCTTTTGTTTTGTTTTACAAGTTGTTGCCATGTGGACCAAACTTTTGATTTTACTATAAGAAATAATCCTATCCCTGTGCCTGTTAATAGTGAGCGTCAAGATCCCGTAATTTTTGATTGGTTTAATGTTATTTTTACACGGTGTCTACTCAACTTGACCAATGAAACTCCCGAATCTTTCCATGACCCACTCCTAAAATTCCCGATTAAAAAATATGATACACCCTCCCCCCATCGGTTTTTTATGAATAGTAATAAGTTTTAAAATTAAAATAAACATGTTTTTTATTTGTATTAACATAGTCGACTAGGAATTAGAAATTTAAAATATATTTTACACAGCTACAAAAAAAAAGGATCATATTATTATTACTACTACTACTACTACTACTATTATTAATATTATTATTATTATTATTATTATTATTATATTATTATTATTATTATTATTAGCACCGCGTCTTACTACCCGTCCGGGTTATACGCACTTAAGCTAATGTGTAATGGTAGGTTGATTGTGAGATGAAATGGAGGACCTACAGTTTAACGTGGAATCCGAACCACGGTGGAGGCCTGGGATTCCTCACATTCACAAGTTGTGATTAATACACATCTTGTCAGAGGTGAAGGAAGGGTTTGGCAATCAGATAATTCTGTGTCGGGACCGAGGATTGAACCCCGGACCCTCAGCACAGAAGTCCGACACCTTACCCCTAGACCACCAGGTCACCGAATAATATTGTTATTTACTGATTTAATGATTATTATATTTCGAGTAAAACAACATTTTCCCGGTTTTTTTTTGGGGGGGGGGGGTTGTAATTGAAGAAATTCCTGACTTATTCCCGTTTTTTCCCCGACCACTTTAAATTCCCGGCTAGCTCCCGTTTTCCCGGATTGTAGATTGTCTCCCGTTTCTCGATTATATCCTCCTCCACGCCCAAACCCACAGGAGGAAACTGTTCCATCTCGTAACTCCTCCCCCACAAACTTACTTTCCTGTGAGGTTACCTTCCAGTTTGATCCTCGAAAATTTTAACAGTATTGGGGTGCCTACGCTTTTGAATTTGAAATGTAAATTTTTATTTATTTGTTTATTTCTATTTATCTGGTTTGGACTCGTTTACTACTTACTATTTTGTATTATTCAGACTAAAGTAATTTCTAATTTATAGTTTCTTTGTTTTAGCTCGCAACCTCCCTCCTTTTATTTTTACATAGCCTAGGTCTAAAGTTGCAGTTTTGGACAAATATGGGTAGATTCTTTCAATAAGTGAAATTGTAGTTTTCTTTTTTAGATGACTGCCATTGTTGAGAGAAAATAATCTTTTTCGGGGGGCTTGGTTAGGCCATTGTTATTTCGCACCTTTATTTTAAAAAGTATTTTCTAAGTTGTAATTATTGTTGTGTGAATTTAAATGTAAAATGGGTCTAGTAGACCTTCGGTCGGAGTTTTACTCTTTGTCCACGTGTGTTGGGAAATAGGTAAATTACCTGTTTTCCCCTCCCCTATTTTTTCGGAATAATATTTTACTATGTTTCATATTTTTTTCTGTACTGTGGGTGTATCTGTAGACTGATGATGTTTAATTGGGTTCATAATTTTGTTTCTGCGCCAGGAAAGTTTTCCGTTGTTTCATATTCTCTGATTTATAATTTCTTACTTTAAACAAACTTCTTTAATTATTTTACCTACTTAATTTTTCTGTCTTTATTTTAGTTTCCAAAAATACCAGTGATGACGGCTAGTTATTTAAAATAAACTTTGTTTGGCAGGAGTTTCCCCCTCCCCCTAAGTACACCTATAAACACTTTTATAGTATAGAGAATCAGGAGACCTCACTTTTGTGTCTTAATTTATATATTTTATACAGTTTTTTCAGTATAATGTTTCGGCGCACACTTAATTTTGTTTTGTTTGTGTATTTTAATTGCATAGCATATGTTTTTATCAAATTCAGTAGAGAAGCGATGGGCAGGGTTTGGGTCAGTCCAGCCCTAAATCAAGAAACGGAAACTTCAAGAAGTAAAATAACGCGCATTTGGTTTAATCATCAAAATAGTTACGAAGATTTGTTAGATTGCTTAGTACACAGTTATTTATAAATTATTTTGCAGCCACTAGGGTTGTAAACATCATAAACTTCTTGATCAGTGTGGAAAACAAATAAATTGTGTTTTCTTGAGTCTAGAGGGTTCATGTTAAGATTCGATCGAGTCAATATAATGAAAGCTAAAATAATAAAACCTAAAAAGTAGATGACTTACGTTTCGAAATGAGTCACAACAAATACATAATTTTGCAGTGTGATCACGTTTTTACTACTAGTAAGGGCTTCTCACATTTAATCACACTAATGAGTAAGGACGAGGAGGGTAGAATTCAAAGAAATTATACCCGCATATGCGTGAAGGGAGATTAGGAAACTATTTAGGAAAAAACCTCAGTACACTAAATTGGAATCTAAGACCCGATCTCCCCGTCACTGACAAACCAGAATTCACGAAATTGTCGTTTAATCCGCGTGCAAACACAATATGTATTGTGTATTCTACAAAATGTTAAGTATTTAACATTATGATTTCGGCAGAAATGTTGGGTGAGGAAAAAATAAAGCGCCCATCAGCATTCCACGAGCGCTAACATCGATTTTCTGTTCTGGAGCAAGGAGTTTTCGGCAGTTTCAAATGGCCGGTATGATACCACTTCCTCCCGTAAGGCGTAGACACGGAGCCGCGACTAATTTCCGCCCGCTGAGGAAAACAACACCGGCTCAATAGCACGCATGCGCAGTCAAGCTTGAGGAGTAAATGTAGTTCTACATACTTACATTTAAAACATATATATTTCTATAGATTCCTAGCGCCTCTCTTGGATCTGTTAAAATGCACAACCACAACTTTGCTATTGCGTAGCGCCGGAAATTAAAAGTTTAAATTTGGACCAGCAGGGAGGGGATTGGAACATTCCACAAAATCCTCTTTACAATCAAAACTTTGTACTGTTATCGTGACGACAATTACAGTAATGAGGTGTGTTCTGCTCTGGGAGGCCAGTGCTCAGTTCCAGATCTGAAGCAACTGAGTTTACACAGTGATAAGAGAAATTAAATATTTTGAAGAGGTTTTACTACCAAAGGTAAATATATTTTTAGCCAACTATCTATTCAGTATATTTAACTCCTTTCTCTTTATTTAGAGTGAGGTTCCAGACTTTCCATTGTATTTATTTTTTTGAGTGGAAAGTGGGGTTGAAACATTTGCGATTAATTTCTGCCTTTTTTTTTAAACTATAATCCCAAATGTTTTTCTGATTTTGATTTATAGAAAAAAATAATACGTGATCCATATGAACAAATTTGTTTAATTCAGGGATTCAATCGTGGACAGCCTGATCACGTGAACAACATATTACAATACATCTTACAAGTTCAACTTGAGCTAGCTCAATGAACTGATAGAGCCTACATAAAATAGTACCTCATGGATAAAACCGTCTTTTTTTTTTAATGACACGCGTGTTCTCGTGTATGAATGGGTCACGAAATCTTTTTATGTTACTAGTATTAGGGTGACTATAACATTCCTCAACTTTTCCAGCCCCTACAACATTTAAAAAAAATTCCTGACGTAGCCATTCTCCAGTTTTTCTTGGTGAACGCCGATTTTCTCGTCCATTATATTAACAACACGTTAAAGAATACGGTGATCTAGCAGCTACTAAAAGCAACATTGTGAAACTAAAAACAAACACTGTACAACCATGTGACAGTAGCAAATGCCGAGTTTAGGCAAAGCATGTTTTTTTTAATCTTAGGAACATTTAGGGAAATGACAGACTATTTTCCTCCCTGTGCTCAAGGACAGTTGGGAAAGGCAGGAGTTGCATTACGTTCAACTTCAAGGCCGTCTTGTCTCGCCTCGCCCGGAGATTGGGGTCACTCACACCTGGACACGGTCTGGCGGACTAACACACAACACGAGCTCACACGGTTACACGCGAGTAACACTACACTCGGTTGTCATTTGAAATGGGTTGTCGTGTTGTTCCTTCCTGACCCAGAAAAAGAGTGTTGAATATTATTTCAACGCCATTTAAGTAACAACAACAATTCAACAAACTTAAAAAGCACATGATATTTCCAGATTTTCTAAACTTAATAAACATTTTAACTATTTTTGATGAGAAACACACACTTTTGCTACTATGGATATATATTTTTTAATTATTGAAAGTACATCTGTAAAAGATTTTGCGCTACCAGATGAGATTATTCCTATGGCGATCTTACTATAAGCACCAATGGTCACGCGGAAAAAGGCGTCAGTTTCGACTAGCCTGGACTACAGGTGACAGGAAAGGTCGCGGGGTTCAAATTCAGGCCGTAGGCCAACTTAAATGGTTTCCCAGACTCCCTCCTCACTAATGCTGATACACTTTCTCTGAATAATACATTTCTCGTCCCTAGCCCATCTGAGTCCGGACGAGTAGTTACACGATCACACATCACCTGAAACCAGGTCAAAGGGTAAAGAAAGCAGCAAGGACCGGCGGTTCCAAAACGCGAGAAGCCACTTAACTAGACATATCCATTAGCTCGTGCCATAGTGTAAACTGACACTCCAATACATGTCGAGTTTACCAACAGCGGCACTCCAGCGGGGAGAAATGAAGGAGTGCGCGAGGGTTTCAGCCAAGGCAACAGGTTGCTTTCTGTCCCTCTCTCTCTCGCTCTTTCTTTCTCACTCACTCACGACGTGGAGATGTGCCTTCATTATTGACACATTCATTCCCCCTGATTACCTTGCTTAGTTCCACTATGGTGTAATCAGCCAAGACAAGGCACACTCAGTTTGCACTGAAAGGTAGCAATTATACCTTGCTTAGTTCCACTATGGTGTAACTGATCCATAGTGTAATCAGCCAAGACAAGGCACACTCAGTTTGCACTGAAAGGTAGCAATTATACCTTGCTTAGTTCCACTATGGTGTAACTGATCCATAGTGTAATCAGCCAAGACAAGGCACACTCAGTTTGCACTGAAAGGTAACAATCATACCTTGCTTAGTTCCACTATGGTGTAGGACCATAATATTATCAGTCAAGGTAAGATGTATACTTTTCAGTATAAACCTTGTTCATGGTAGGGTGGTCTTAAAGGCTTTTTTCCCTGTCAGAATTCTATCATATAGTAGGATTTTGGTAGGAAAAAAGACCTTTGAGACGTTCCTTCCTACCACGAACAAGGTGTACGTAAAGTAGCCCTATGACTTATTTGGTGTTGACTGACAGCTATGGAAAGTTACCAGACCAAATTATGTATCCCTACGCCGAGCCATATGATCTGCAAAAACATGTGTTTAGCAGCTGTCACTTGACAGTCAAAATTTAGGTCTATACAAGAAACATATAATATGACAGTTTTATTTATTTTTTAATTATTGTTGACCTTGATATGTTGATGTTAGATCTAGTATTAGTTATTATTTTTTTCTTCAATATTTAACGTTTTAGAATTTTTAGAATTTAATCCCATATTAGTTTTTATTATTATTATTAAATTACTTTTATTAATTAATTTTTTAATGTATAAATAATTATTTGTTGATATTATTATTATTACTAACATTATAAATGTGAAAATTCTGAATGTGTAGTATTACACAGAGAAAAAACCCACTGTCATAAACCTTTTTAACACTATTACAACAAATAAGTCATATTCATTATGAACTGGCTTGTACCTTATAAGTGTTTTTCAACGGGGTCGCAAGAACTTCTACATCATCATATTCGTCGCCGTCATCTTCATCATCTTAAGCCAGGTCAATGATGATAGGTGGGTGGGGCTCACTTGCATCCATTTTCATCTCCCGGTCCCAATCTTCTTTAATAAGTTTTTCGCGATGGTCAATTTAACAAACAAAAATCAATATCCTAGAAAATATGTTTAGGCCTATAAAAATACACTATAGGGCCTACTGACAAATAAAAAGCTATCCCTAATTTTAAAAAATCTATTTCAGATTCATTACTACTTAAACAGTCATAACGTCTCTAATAAAACTACAAACACAATAACTTATAACTTGAAGTCTTAGCCTGGTATTTATTTAATCAACACTGGAGAAAGAATCGCTAGTATTTTTTATTACACTTCAGAGATTTTTTTTTTTGGAATACTGTAAAAATCCTAAAACTTGAGGTTTAGCCTAGAAGGCAACACAACACAATCTTGGGGTTAAAAGATATATTTTATAGTCTTGATACACATACTTAAATTTTCGAATAAAGTATATTGATCACTCAAAAACACTCGCTATTTTTTTTTATCACACGCTTCAATGTTATAATAGATAAATATTTATTCAAAGATCACTAAAAAACAGTTTATTTTCCAAGGATAACACGCTCACACACCGAACTAATATTCACAAGTAGTCCAATTAATATTCAAAAATACACTGTATTATTAAAGTTTGTAATAAAATTATTAACAGTAACAAGAGTTAAAAGAAAGACTAGAATTTAGTAGATTTTTTTTTCTTAAATCTGATAATGGAAAATACAATTCTACTGTAATTCTCAGGGAAGTATTGTTAAAAGTGATTGATAATACTTTTAGTGATAATAATAGTAATACTTAGAAAATAATAATTATTTCCAAATATGTCGACAAAAGTTACTTTCAGACAATGTTGGCATTACTGATAGCATCTGCTGGCTTCTGATAGTTGTCATTTAAAACCAAATAAGTGATAAGTTTACTGTATATCCACGCACAACCCCAGGAAGAAAAATAAAATTTATAATTTATAATAAAATACAATAGCTTAGATCAGAACAAATTCTGAGTTATGCAGAATTCTTGTCGATTCATCTAGCGTAAATCAATTCAATGTTACTTTATATTTTGTTTATTTTACAAACATTTTACACATTATAACTATAAAAAAACACCTTATTTTTGTTGGAAGAACAACTTAGAAAATTCAAACATCTTTCTTTCCGGCCAACATTGATAACATTTTACTATTTTGTGTTAATTTATAGGTATTGATAATATCTATCAAAAGTAACATCTGCAGATAACATAACTCGATGTATGAATATAATAAAATTGTTTTAGTAACTTTAGTAACTAACTTCTACTGTACTTCCTAAAACAAATCATACTATACTTACACCTGTGAGATGTATACAGGTGGGGCATAAGTAATTAGACGATTAGTAACTTGAAAATTAACACTCTAATTGAAAAGTAAATATTCACTAGCTGAATAAAAGCAAACTACATATTACATTTTTTCACTTTTTGTAGATAACGTCACTCATACATTTTTTTAAAATTAACTGGGGGAAAGAAGGGTACAAAGTCCTTTTTTTTTTGTAATCCCCCCCTTTTTCACAATTAAATTTACACCACTACTGTATAAAATAGCCATGTTCTTATTTACTAGGGTTTACAATTAAGTCTTAACAACATGTCATAAACTTACGATATGAAACCCCCCCTTACGCCAAATTAAATCCTCCCTACGCCCATTGGGGCAAGGTTCAAAAAGTTTAGGTAAATTCTAGCCAGTAGTGGAAATACAAAAACTTAAGCGGAGGGGTACATTTTGTTTTCACCGTTTACTCTTAGGTTAACGTAGACAACCCGCACAACAGCTGTGCGCACCTTGTCACATAAACAAAGCAACTCCAGTCAATAGTTTCAAAACTCAAAACATTTTCTTAGCTCAGTTTGTATGATAAAAGCCTAGTTTTGTGAAACAAGAAATATATCTATTGCTCTACTGAAGTGAGATACCCTTTCCTCGTGTAAAAGTAGATTGCTTAGTCGAGCACAAGTTGAGGAGACCCTAATTCGATTTCAGGCGATACTGAAGAATATGTTTATTATTTATCTATGCCTTTATTTAATTAGTAAATATCTAGGACGCTGGACAGGGTGTGAAGTAGGCCTACCTAATTATACTGTCCTAAAAGTGTTAATATGTAAGGTATGTACTGATACAGCCGGCATGTTTATTTAATGCATATTAAAAAACCCAGATAAATACTATGTATTTAATTGTTTTTAATAATATATCCATTGTATTAGTATCAAATAGCCTAGAAAAAAGATTACATAATAATATGGAAATAAATAGGCATAGTAATCTTATATTTTAAGACATGCCAAATTATTATTTGAGGATGTCTACATCAGGCGAAGCATCATTATAATCTATTCAACCAGTTTTGACCGATCCGAAAGGAATAAACACTAATAACATGTTTTTGCGAGGAGAAAGAAAATGAAATTATTTTAAAAGTGTCTTTTCATCTGTAGAAAAAGGTCAAAGATAACGCGATGGGCAATAAACAATTTTTTTAAATTTCCTCTAAACAAGAATAAAGTAGGTTTACAAGAGTATTTAATGTTAGTGATTAAAGATTATATTTGATTCTGGACGTTTTAACTTAATGCGAATATTATGACACTTTTGTCTAAAATGAATAATCAAGGGCAAGCGAGAAGATGATTAATTAGTATGATACACACACACCTAATCACTCCTTTCCCCTTACGGGGTATGCAAGATAATGTGCATATAACTCAGAATAATTTAGTATAATTGATATATTTTTGCGGAAGAGACTAAAGGATCTGGAGGATGTCATTATCCTAAGAGAGAAAACATAACGTTAAACCAAATATATTGAGGAAGGCTACCTCACCAGAGCCGTAACATAAATCAACACATTTTGTTCTCAAACTATAATTTTGAAACGTGAAGCTCCCTAGACTGTTCGGAAGAGAAGGGGGCAGGCAGCGCGCTATTGCGGAAAATGGGGGGGAGCCTTGCCAGGAGAGATTCTTCCCTCGCTCCCTCCGGCGTAGTGTACATTGAGACATGAATTACGTCGCGCCAAACGGCCGACTAGGGACCAGTTTGCGCGATGGATTGCCCCGTTACGGCAGTCAGGCCCGCACTACAGTGCCAGGTTACGCCAACTGCCGCCAGCCAGGGAACCAACCTTGTTCGCACGCCTTGGAAACAGCATTGCCACACGTGCAAAATATTAACAATTTAAAAATTTTCATTCCCTTTTCCGAGTAAAACAGCGCTGAGCTCAATCTTCTCTCGCGTGAGGGTATAAAACTACCATATAGCAAGAGAGAGAGCGCGGAACTCTAATATAAAACAAAGTTTTCATCAACGAATTTAAAGTGGGAGTGTAGCGGGCGCGAGAAAATTTAAGTGTTTTTACAGTTTTTATAGTAAAACATTTTATTTGGTTCAGATAAATAAAATATTGCTCCGTTAGAAACAGAGAGTTCCATTTTCTTCACATTGTGACTTCAACAGTTGTTTAATATCTGCCATGAGCATGGCGGCATTAGGTCACACTTTTTAAATGAAGAGTGGTTATTACATTTCAGGATACCTTTCACAGATATTCAACAAATGTTGAGGTCACCATGTGAAGAAAATTAAACTCTATGTTTTTACTGAGCAACATTCTAAAAACTGTAAAAACATTGCCCTTAACTCACATTCTCTACACTCCCACCTTAAACCGCCAAGGACGATAACATCGAGAAGTTGTGCTCCAAAGACATCAACCGCCAACCTGGGGCGCTTGTATTAAGCGCTATTAAAACTATCATTTGAAATGTTAATAATAGGATTAATAATAATAAAAATAATAATAATAATTATTATTATTATATCATCCCTATTTATAATTCCTGTGACAGACCTAGTTTCACTGACAGCCATATTCTCAGCCAAGCATAATTTCACTGATAGACATAGTTTCTCAGCCAAGCATAGTTTCACTGACAGATATAGTTTCTCAGCCAAGCATAGTCTCACTGACAGCCATATTCTCTGCCAAGCATAGATTTTCTGACAGCCATTTTCTCAGCTAAGCATAGTTTTTTAAGAAGCATAGTTTATATAAATGGTATAGTCTATCCGGGAATTGAAACCCCTGCGAGTTTTATGTTAAGAACTACCAAATCCTAATATATTGTTTATTTTTTTAGTTCAATTTAAAGGTCCTGCCGAAAACTGTCACACGAATACATGTATTTGAGTGACTAATGCAAGCACACATTGCAGGACATAAAGCAAACAAAAATCTACTCAACGATCAAACTGGGGAATTAAAACCTATTTTCCGATCCATCGATTGAACATGCAAACTAATTCATTACAACCAAACCAACAACATAAAGTAAATATTACACACCATTAGCTATTACACAAGCTACATAATTTAAAATGCTAATATAACTTTAATGTTTTATGTTTAAAACACAGTGTTGGGGAATAAGAAATGTTTGCAAACATTTGTTGAAATAACTAAATTTGCTAATATCGACAGAATTAATTATTAATTGAAAACATTATTCACGGTTAAAATAAATACTCCGCTTTTGAACTACACGATAAAAATATTACAGCTGAACCGGTCTAAAACAGTACACAATATTTACATTACCATATCGTGACACATGATTTACAAAGGTTTAGTTAGTTTATTTCACCCCCGCGTAGTCTTTTGAACACACTTGAGAACTATACATTTCTCATCATTTCCGCTGACTTGTTTATTTTAATTTAACTTATAATACCTATTAAACGTAGACTCCATTTTCTGGAACGACTGAATATATCAGCACAAGATTTACAAACCGTGTTAATTACAAACTATTTACAAAATCTAATAGCCTATTTCTATCATTAATTCATCACTGTGAAATGAAAATTCCTAATTTTACCAACTATGTATTTTTCAGCCATGCCGGTGAATCGAACCCAGCACCTTAGCTCACGCCAATGTTCGACCATTCACCGTGTTCAATACTTTGTTCCCGTGTCCTAGGGCGGGTCAATCACGAGCACATATCATTTTAAATAAAAGGAAGTGAAGCTAAGAACGTTTTTAAACAGAAATTAAATATATTAAAAATAGTTATACTGTAAAGTAATAATTTTTCATATGAGTATGTAAGAACGTATATTTACCCAGAACCTGGTTTAAAAAGTAGATCACAAGGAAAGGGGTTACATTGGTAAATATTCTGATTACAATATTTACAGACCACGAAACCTTGACGTAAATAACACTTTTGAATCCAACCACCAAGCGCTGTAGTAGATTTGTGATTGTGAAAAGAGAAATTTAATCGAGTTTATGGTTTTGTTGTTATTCATTTGATAATATTTCTACTGTTAGCTTCATAAGAATGAATTAAACTGAAGTCTTATGTCAGATAGATCAATTTTTTTATTGGATCTGTTTTTTTATATCATTCTGCAAAAGACACAAAAATAAAAGAGAAATCGCGACATTGAACCTTCTGAAGGCAGGACTCAGATTTGGAGTTGATCACAAATCTTTTTGATTAGATAATATATATAACTTTTTTTTGGCAAATATTTCCACCTTTAACAAAAATCTACTCTATTAAAAAATTAAAAAATCTTGGCTTTATCCGGTCGTTTAAATATTAAATACTTTTGGAGCTTAAAGAACAACGCTAAAATACACGCCTTTAAATAAAAATATAATAATAGTATATTCCCCTTTTTAAGAGAGACAGCTCCGCACGCACGCACGCACGCGTTGTTCCAGCAGCTAGTGGATCTGGGATTACACTTATAGCGAACTATGAACATACTCTAACTACGCACACACACACACACACACACACACACACACACACACACACACACACACACACACACACACACACACACACACACACACACACACACACACACTCTTTCGCACCCCAAGGAGTACATTTTCCACTTCACAGGGATGCGAACCAAAGTTAATTATAAATGGCGGATGCACTGGAAGTGTCGTTGTTTTCTCCTACTTTCCTCGCGCTAATGAGAGTGTATTTTCACTTAAGTACCCTCATCATTCCTAGACCATTGTATTTAAGTAAAAACCTGCTGTCTAAATGTCAAGTTAATTTAGTCTGATTTTCCGGGAAAAGAGAGGGCGGGGTTTAAATCCCGGCCATAGTAGGCTACTGAGGGTGGGTATTTCTAAAGGGTTTTTCACCCTTTTCCACGTAAATGCGGGTATATTTACTGTAAATTATACCTTCTTTACCCCTACCTTATCATCGTCTCGTATTTATGTTTTTTTATGATTTATTGTGTCTAATTGCGTTATACATACAAACATACCTATGTATACTTTACATACATATAGCCACTAAGTATATCACGCGTATAGCACGAACGGGTAATTAGACGCGTCGAAAGAAAACCAATAAATAATTCAGAGCTCTTGTGTGTAACTTAATGACAGCAGAATAAATTAATGCTATTACTCTCTAGAGTCTAGAACATGAATGACACTTTTAAGCGTACAGGTATGCGCTTTTTAAGCCCACAGTAGCTATTTCAACGCTGTAAATATTGAATTGATGCTTTGAACATTGCCACACACAATGATTTACTGGTGTGCAAATAAACCAACGTAAAGGTCAGGCAGGCAGGCATACGTTCATAGACCGGAAATTGGGGATCACGACCATTCTGTGCGGTCATCCATTACATCCTCCGATGTTTGTTGTAACACCTCTGGTTTCGACGGTGTTTAACAAACAAACACTCACCTTTCACAAGAGTGATAAGATTCTCTCTAGACGAGGAAAGGTCCTGGCTTCAAACTGAGTACAATAATGACATGCCAGTCCTCAAAGTCTTATTTGTTATATTATAAACGTATCCCAACTAATGACTAGTTGGGATTTTCATACTTATTTTTAAATGTTTAAGCTACTAAATAAATTGATAAGTGTATTTCATCCATTCGGTTTTGTAACAGGTATGAAACCTGCACCGGTGACTACAAGATATGGGAAAGTCTGTTCAGCTTAGGAATTGTTTTCTGAAAGGCCTTTTTCCCTACCAGAAATCTATTATATAGTAGGATATTGGTGAGAAAAAAGACCTTTCAGAGAGTAATTCCTACCGTGAATGGAGTAAGCTAAGTGTTGAATGTAATAGACCAAAGGAGTATTGTTGTCCTAGACAGCCAAATTGGTTTATTTTCACTTAAGGACAAGCTCATGTTTGTTTCACTTCCTATGATACTATGAGCTTTGTAAACCGGGATGTCAAATTTGCGGGCCGCGGGCGGTTCGAACCTAGATTATTTGTTGCCGGCGGGCCTTATGAAGATCTAACATACAATGCGGCCCAATTTTGCTTTTTTTTTATCAATGATGTATAAATAATTTATTTAGAGATGTTATAGGCCTACATTGAAAAATGTCATTGTATCAAATCCAAAAAATATTCACAGATGATCCATTTTTTAAAAAAAATACTATAAACTGCAAAAAATTCTGTGAAAAAATAGAGGTTATATATATATATTAGAATTTTTCATTGTGATAGAAAAATAATAAGTCTGAGTTTTACTGAAAATGATGAAAATATTTTATTTTTTAATGCTGTATTTTAAATTTTCAATGTGGCCTCTAAAATCAAAAAAGTTAGACACGCTGGTTTTTTATGTCTTTTAGCACCACGTCCCGTCCGGGTTATAGACCTACGTTTGGCACACCCGTTGTAAACGAGCTAATCAAATCGGTTGAAGTTCCTCATCGCACATTTATATTTAGACTAATGGGATAGAAATTATGGTGGAATTTAAACTAGATCTACACGCACTTGCGCAGAGAGAGAAAGAGAGAGAGAGTGTGTGTGTGTGTGTGTGTGTGTGTGTGTGTGTGAAAGCATATTAGAAAAAACACCCAACCGGGTCTTAAACCCCGATAATCTGGTTTATTGCGAGAGTGACGGCGATGTGACCACCGATGCGCCCAAATTGTCCAGACGAATGAATGTCCGTAAGGAAGGCGCCAGTTTTTTTTATTATTAATTTGTTTTCATTTCCCTCAGAGATAAGTTGTGAAATGTCTGCGCCAACACGGATGACGTCCGTCGCGCTCAGTTTTGCGTGTCGGCGCAGTCCTGCGGACCATTAAGTAGCCGAACGGATGCCAAGTCTGCGTTTATCTAGCGTTAACCACTAACCTATATAAGCTATCATTACCTAAGAGTGTATACATTTAAATTATTATTTTTTATGACACTAATGGGTTTGTCACTTCCATATTCACACGAGAATGTAACAGCTTATTGGCGATCAAGGAGAAAAAAACTAGATTTGTACTCACCATAACAAAAACAAACAAATGCAAGTACATTTACTCTAAATTTGACCTTTCTCATACCTACTCATACATACATACATACATACTTGAGCCCTTCCCTTACGAGGTAGGCAAGAAACTGCATATGGCTCAAAAAACAACTCGGTACTTAATCCATCCTCACTAACTTTCTCCACACTTCCCTATCCTTGCATACTCCCTTCGCTTCAACAATATCCATACACAGAGTCATAATGTTCTTTTATTCTTAATGTTTTTCTTTTTCACACATTCGTCTACACTCTACAACATTTAGCCATGTCTTACATGGCCTACCCCTTCCTTCTGACACAAACACTCTACCTTCACATATTTGCTTCGACACTCATCCTCTCAACATTCCCAAACCAACGTAAGACGCTTATTTCACAATGACCTATTGGATTCCCTTTCAAACCGCACCCCTTAGACACCCATTCATTACTGACTCTGTCCATACGTATTTCTCCCCATACATTTCTTAGATATCGCATTCCAACCACATATTGTTCTTGTTTTTCTCCTGAAAAACCCACGCTTCATATCAATCAACACACTTTTATTAACTGCCATATTTGCCTCTTTCGATACTACTTTATTATTTGCGATAGTCCACATACATCCAACTAATCTCAGAGATACATTCAGCCGTCTGTCGATTTCATCATCTATCCCTCCATTTAACAAGACATTCTGCCCAGATACACCAAATCATTCACGTGTTTTAACAGTTTTCCATTTATACTAAGCTGACAATCATTTCCCGATCCGTCCTTAGCTTTGAAGACATGTATACGAGGATCCAAGCTAGTGTCTAAATGAGTACAACCCAGAAGGCTTGTTAAATGCAAACCATCTCTCTAGTTCTAATTTCAGCTGATAATCACAATCAGCCTAGACCCCGTGTGTTTAAAAGATTGTGAACCTTTGTCCTAGAAGTACTACATCCACCAAAAAGAAGTAGCCTTTATTACAGTTATTTCTAGGGGTCTGGGGCGTTAGACTCACACTGCACCGAGCCGTTGTTGATAGGGAGGTCGGAGTTTGAATATCAGTCGGGTAGATAGTTTTATAAACCTACGCTAATGCGAGTGTATTTCCTCGATGCTACCCTACACATCTATACCTCTTAAAACCTAACTCATTAATAATCCTTAAGTGAACGTATGAATTAAAAGCATGCATAATGAAACATTAAACTACAGCGGTTAGTAACAGTACGATGTCCTGCATGGATGTGCACGCGGGCAGATCTGGGTTAGAATTCCGAGCGGGTATATTTCCTCAAACTCAACCCGCCTCGTTCCGACCCCATTAGCGTAGTGAATATACGAGTGCATGTACCAAGACACCACATGACCACATGTGTGGTGGCAAAGCGATTCGGCTGCACACAGTTCAACAATGATGTGTGGTCTCGGACTGTAGACGATTGCAGTTGACCTCAATTCATACCGCTTCTTACTCCGAACATGATCTTAAATTGGCGAAGAGTTTGTACGAGAACGCTGTTTTGTGGGGATGCGCTCATAAAAGCCCCGGGAGTAAATACTGAGTTTGATAATATCCGATGACAGGCGGTGGGAGGAAGGGGAGGAATTATTAAAATGAGTTAAATATGGTAATCGATAGCTATATTAGAGCTTTTTTAGGCGTAATTGAAAACATTAACAGCCGCATTCACCCCACACCAAATAGCCATCGTCCCTATTATTCTTAGCCATTGATCAAAACAAGCGGCGGCTTAATCTTTGTTCCCCCTTTCACCTCTTCTTTCCTGTACATACATTTGTGGATACGTCTACGGGTAAAACTTCTAGTTCTTGTGGATTGATATAGGAATCTTTGATTTGACATCAAATCAAATTGAACTAATTTGGGAAACTATCAATTCGATTAACTTATTTCAAGTTTTGTTTCCTTGAAAATTAAAACGATAGAATATTACAGACGGTCATCGAGGTCAATATATTGATGTGCGAGTGCACTTACAAAAGTACGCCACCTATCCCTATCTTGAGCTAGTTCTATCCAGTCCACCTCATTACACCCTCTCTCTTTCAGGTCAATTCTAATGTTATCCTCCCATCTGCGTCTAGATCTTCCCATTGGGTCTGCCAGTCAATACCCTGAACACGAGTATAGAATCTCCCATTCGCGCTGCATGTCCTGACCACCGCAATCTACGAGAATAAATTACACATACATTAGCTTCGTGCTGTTTCCCGTTAAATATCTAAACATAGAATTACATAGTAGTGGTGAACCAATTATAACGACCAATTAAGTGACAAGTTTTGTTGACAAGCCCTTGGTATATTCTCTTTATCTTATGGCGCTGACACCATTGAATAGCAACATGATTAGTATCTCTTTCGTCGGCTCTGTAGTTTTGCTATCACTTGGCTTACTGTGTGTGCACTAATATAAATATGTTATTTATATAATACAAGTATATATATATATATCAATGTATGCAAGTAGGTGTTCATGAGTATGTACAAAAGTAGGTATGCATGTATATATATATGTGTGTATGTATGTATGTATGTATGTATGTATGTATGTATGTATGTATGTATGTATGTATGTATGTATGTATTGTATGTATGTATGTATTGTATGTATGTATGTATGTATGTATGTATGTATGTATGTATGTAGTATGTATGTATAGTATGTATTATGTATGTATGTATGTATGTATGTATGTATGTATGTATGTATGTATGTATTATGTATGTATGTATGTATGTATGTATGTATGTATGTATGTATGTATGTATGTATGTATGTATGTATGTATGTATGTATGTATGTATGTATGTATGTATGTATGTATGTATGTATTGTATGTATGTATGTATGTATGTATGTATGTATGTATGTATGTATGTATGTATGTATGATGTATGTATTGTATGTATGTATGTATGTATGTATGTATGTATGTGTGTATGTGATGTATGTATGTATGTATGTATGTATGTATGTATGTATGTATGTATGTATGTATGTATGTATGTATGTATGTATGTATGTATGTATGTATGTATGTATGTATGTATGTATGTATGTATGTATGTATGTATGTATGTATGTATGTATGTATGTATGTATGTATGTATGTATGTATGTATGTATGTATGTATGTATGTATGTATGTATGTATGTATGTATGTATGTATGTATGTATGTATGTATGTATGTTGTATTGTATGTTATGTATGTATGGTTATAATATGTATGATGTATGTAGTATGCATGGACATCCTCGTATTTATCAGGTCTATATGACCATTACACTTTTGAGTAGAGACAAGTTATAAAAATGTACCCACATTGCAAGAATACAGTGTGAGAAACTACTCAGGGAAAACACCTCGGTAAGCTAAGCTGGGATTCAAACCCTACCCTCTCAGTCACCAGGCGAGACGAACGCTATAGACTGCACATTAATCAATGCAAGTATTGTGTATCTAGTTTTCCCTTTAATCTAAGACGATTATAGGCTCTTTATTCCCATTTCAATATTCCCCTTGCATAGCAAATAAACCAATTTGGTAATAAGACTAAGGTAGGCGACGTTGTTGTTCCAGTGTACAAGTTCCTTCAGAGAAAGTCTGCGAGGTTGATCATATATTTTAGAAAATGTCGCTATCCGTGCAATCTGCACATGTCAGTGAGCGCTACTTTTGCACAACATGAAAGTTAAAAGCAGGAAAAAAAAAAATCCTTAGTGAAACTTTCCTTTAACGAAGAGTAACTTCCACGAAGGAGCAAGCAAGCACTATCACACTTTTTGAAGAAAGACGACGAGTTGACATTTACACGGTAGTAAGCAAGAACTAGAGTGTTTTCCTCCTGTGTAAGTAGGCATGCGACATGCTCAAATCCAGTGCCACGCGTTATTGTCAACAGTCAAGTCCTAAGAATACCCATATTTGGTTTTGACTCATATGAACAATGGAATTTTGTGGTGGTCATGTAAAATGGCATTTTTTCAATCTTCTATGGACGTTTCAAATAATCTACCGTATTACTTTTTTAAAAATTAGTACGTTTTAACACATGTATTATTTAATGGGGTAGGAATGTGGAGGGTATATCAAATAAATGGTTCGATGCACCACACAGACTCTCTTTTATCTATAAATAAAATACATTTACTAAAAAGCTCGTAAGATTAGTGAAATTGTATAAAACTAATAAAGTATTGCCAAAAACACTCAACCTAATGAGATAAATTGAATAATATACACGGTTACAGAAACATTTAGTAAAGAGGAACATCTCTATTCATTAAAGGGTATATCAATCAGTTTTAATATCAAGGTTCTCCATAAGATATATGTTTGCTCGTAGCTCAGAAACTTTTGGTTTTATAAAAATATATTTCAAATAGAATGTTTTGAGTTTTAAGAGTAAATTATTAAAACCTTACAACGATAAGTTATTTCGTATTTTAAATACTGTAGTTGCATAGATATGATCAAATTTGGAAACTTTCACGAATGTTAATTTCCATTTTGTTTGTAAAGTTAAACAATGCCTACATACAACATTTAATCAAAAATCATTAGAGCGGATTTTGAGAAAATTAATTTTATCTAGTTTTGCCTTTCAGTAAACCACCCTTAATTTTAGATTTAGATATCTAATTTCAAAAAATCCTCGGGGGGACCTTAGATGCCTACCTTGATATCAAGTTTCGGCTATAGTCCGAGATACAGACACATTGTATCACGTAAACCACTTTTTCGATTTCAGGGGGTCATGAAACGTCGACATCTACCCAAATCTCCGAGGGGTCTAGGGAAAGTAAAAAAGTTCCTCTCACATTAACACGTAGGTGAGATATCATGTATATCAAACCGAGAATCAAACCTCAAACCCCCCGTCCAAAACAATCCAATCTACTCGCTCAGAGAGTATGTTTCATTACAACATAAACCATATTACTATTATTATGTTCGTAGCTCTCTCTCACCAATTCCTATAAATAACACTAATCAGATAAAGTGATCGACTTATTGTATTTATTTTAACGATATTTTCCTGAAATGGCTCTCATGGCTTACATTTTCTAGCATAAGAAAATACGATTGAGTTGGTAAAAATAAAAAAGCACCAACATTTACTTGTAAAGATTGGATATTAATGTGTGGAAGAAAGATCCGCTTCCTCCATTGCCCACGGTCAGAACTGAACTCAGATCTCCAGGGTCAGGGTCCTCTAAATTATTCGTGCAACCAGTTTTGCCGGATTTATTGTTAATTCACTTCATTACTAAGTTGTTTTATAAAAATTATATATTATTTTTTCAGTTTATAAAAATCCTCATTAATTTATATTTTATTAAATATTCATCTTTAATTAAAGTAAGATAAATCTGATCATAAAAGAGTTGGTAGCGTTACATTTTGTATGGCACCAAAATGGGATATTAATTATAAGGTTGTAACCGTGTTTTATGGATTTAAATATAGCCTTCGACACAACTACAATGAGCCCTGTCTTCGAACAAGAACTGCCGCGCTCTGCAATTATCACGCTGGAAATCAGATTGAAAAGAGCTCAAGTACGTGCCCGTGTTGGATGTGGGCTGAGGCGCAAAGGACACTCGGAGGTCGTGGCATTACTAAGCAAGTTCCTGGTCGTATTCCATTGTCCCGGAGCACTTCTCTATACAGGGCGTCCCCCTCGATTCTGGCGCACGACCGCGCCAACTGGAATTACTCCGTGAACAACACGTCACAAGGGGGACTGATTGTAGGACGAGACAGACTGGAGAGATCGCAGAGGAAAAACAGCGATAAAAGAAACCAAACTTCCGAAGGAACGAGAGAACAACATTCAGCGATGTGGGATTCTCAAGAACAAAACAACGACATCCGCGCTACATTCTTAGAACCCAAGAGAAAACCGAGATTTAGAACGGTCACGAGCTAGTCTTGATTTGTTTTAAATTCCTGTTCAAGGTACAATCTGGATGCACTAAATAAAATATTATATCCGGATAGCATACGCTCCGTCTATCGCCCACTAAACCATAGCAGGAAGTTCAATGTTGCAATCAAAGAACACACACACATAAATCAGGATTTTATATTTTTCTTAGTATCAATTCCTGGGGCGGGCAACCCTGTCGATTTGGCCCTTGATATGTGGCGAATTTGAGTTTGCCATGTCTCACAGTAAAATATTTTTTCCTGATGGCGTGTGCTGGCTGTAACTTGATATTGAGGTGCAATGAGTTAAGATATTGAGCCATTTTTCTGTAGCTTGTCAGACTAAAGGGTTTTAAAATTTCGCGTTAAATTATCTTTCATTTCCAATCTGAACCGTTTTCATCATTCGCGCCTGAGGCAGTTTCATCTGAATAGTCAAAAGTGTACATGTTTTGAATAAACTTGTACAGAGAGCGTTTGTTGTTTTAAATGTTCTAATTTCTCAAATCTTACAAGGTGTGGCGAATTTCACTTCTCATTCACCACACCTGTGGATATGTTGCCCACCCCTGCTCTATTCCCATCGTTGTCTTGCACTTTTGACTAGACGATGTCGACTTTAGTCCATCTCCAATTAGAGAGCAAATTAGATCCCTCGCAACAAAGCGTAGTCGAGGGTTGTTGACGTTGCCTCCATCCGCACTTGAGTTCTAGGCCCCCCATCAAGTATTGACAAACGATTAAATTCCTCCCAAACCTGAAGGATTCTTTCCCCGCGATGTCCTACTCCAGTGGAGGAGCCAGAATGGGGATGAAGAGAGACGGGACAACTTTCTACATTTGAGTAACGTCCTTTCCGTCTTCTTGGCGATGTCCTTCTCCTTTTATTATCTGCTGGGATTTTCACGAGGACTCACGTGCGAGAGAAATGTTCTTCTTTTCTCAGTAGTTTTTCCTCTGAACTCGTTTTTCTTCGCCCTGGAGAGCATAAAAGAGAGAGAGAGAGAGAGGGGAAGAGTCGCCGACTCAACAAAAGCCAGCACCAGAGTGGTTTGTAGAAACGAGAAGAGTTTTAGGGGCCACAAAAAAAAGTGTGTGTGTGTGTGTGTGTGTGTGTGTGTTATAAAGGAGAATGGGATGGCCGGGGAAGCGAAGGAGTAATAGGGAGAGAGAGAGATAAAAGAAAAAAATAGGAGGGGGGAGAGATTGACAGCAGTTCATTTGAGCCTTGCGGTAATTCCTTGGTTTGTCGCCACCGTCAAGTAGAAGAAGAAACACGCTCATGGAGGAAATGAGGATTCCGTAGAGATGCTGACGAGACACGGCGAGAGATTAAACGTTCAAGGGGGAAGACAAAGGGCGATTAAAATGAATAGCCACGGGAAAAAAACAAGGGTAGATGTATTTCTATCTGAGAAATACGATTGTATGATTAAATTTAAACACAAACAGAATAATTGATAATATCTCTTAATAAAAAGAAGAAATACGGAGAAAAGAAAAGGCTTGAAAAGTTTTAAGGCTTTGCTAAATAGGTAGCTGTACAAATTGGGGTAAAAAATAAATAACTACAGTACGTAGTTCCAAAAACGTAAAGCATTTTAAATTCAAATATTTAAGACAATAAAAGGAGAATTCGGCGATATTCCAAAAAGTAGTTAAACATTTAAAACTAGATTATCCTGTTTGATGTGCAATATTTTAGCACCAGAACTAGGTAATGAGAGAACTGCATCTTATGAAAAGGTATGGTACTAAAACTAACCCACAAATTAAAGTAAATGCTTAACATGATCACGGCTAGTTAACGTCCAAGTAAAATTACATATTGTTTTAATTTTATTGGTGTTAAAAAACAGATAGTCACCTACAATTTTTTTGATGAAATATTTAATAAACGTTAGTTAAATGTCAGGCTAGTGTTTGAATCTCTGCTATCTATCCCCCCTCCCCTTCCTCACAAATAAATATTCCTTTTTACAACTTCTTTTTTAACAACATACCATTTTAAATTGCGATATGGACTGAAGGGATTATATTGCTATCCATTCCCCCTCCCCTTCCTCACAAATAAATATTCCTTTTTACAACTTCTTTTTTAACATCATACCATTTTAGATTGCGATATGGACTGAAGGGATTATATTAAACAGTTACTGATTTACTTATTCGCAATACATAATTTATTTTAAATAAATCTTGGCAGCCCAACACACTAATAAAGGGTTTGAGATTTTTTCCCTTTCCTGCTTTGAACCAATTATAGGAGACTGCTTGGCGACGAACTATTGCGATACCAGGAGAGGCATATTCTAAGTCGACAGAATAAACAAGAAGTAACAAAGACACAGCGGCGTACATTACCCTCCAGCAACCAAGCGTCGCTCGGTCCACGTAAGTCATGGACGCGTCACTTGTTTCAATCTCGGGCTTACCTGTAAGCAGACAAACAAACACACATAATTAGCAGCTTTGCAAGTTTGTGACACACAGTATCTTGTTTTCACTTCCCCCTTCAGTAAAGTTTAGGTAAAGTTTGAGGCTGACGCCGCAGTTACGCGGTCAGAAGTGAAAGCTTTCAAAAGTTGGTTCGAAGAAAGCAAGAAGAGTGAAAATTTCCACGTCAACAAAAAACACAAATAAGCTTACGTCATGAAAACTATTAAACATTACGAAATCAAATAATGTATGAACCACCTCTTTCTCTTTTATGTGTTCGGAGTTTGGTTGAAATGGGATTTAAGTTTTATTTAGAAATGTTGATAACATTTGACCGGGTTGATAGATTTTATGGGCAGAAGAAACAAAGATACGTGGCCCCAAAAGAGGAAGTTGGAAAATATGAAATCGATTTTCTTTTTTAACATTTTTTGTTTATTATCATTATTATTATTATTTAAATAATTCCCATTATATATATAATATATTTTACAGTGGGTTCACCGGTTATTTTTAGTTTCAAACAAATGCACTCTAACGTTGATAAGCTTAACTAAAACTTAGTTACTTTTGTTGTGCCACACACAGCAGTAATGTTTCAATTATTTTAACTACGAACATTCCTGACATAAAAATGATTGTCCAATAATATATCTAGAACTATACCTGGTGGGTGTCTTATGTGATAGTTACAGGGTTTGACTCTCACCTAAATCATAAATATATTAATAATATGATTTATTTTTATTCAAAATTATTTATTAAAGGTGTTCTCTACTTTAACAAGTTGGGGTCTCAATCCAGGTACATTTTGCTCATTTCTACGATATTATAAATTACAATGTAATTAAAAGGCAATCTCTTCACTATTGGCACTATGAGCTTGCCTGATCAGCAATAAAAATATTTGAATTAAAAATAGCCCAGTTTTATTTTTACAGCTACAATCCATTATTATTATTATTATTATTATTATTATTATTATTATTATTATTATTATTATTAGCATCACGTATTACTACCCGTTCGGTTTATACGCACTTACACTAATGTGTGATGGTAGGGTGATTGTGAGATGAAATGGAGGACTACAGTTTAACGTGGGATCCGAACCACGGTGGAGGCCTGGCATTCCTCACATTCACACGTTGTGATTAATACACGTCTTATCAGAGGTGAAGGAAGGTTTGGGCAATCATATAAATCTGTGTCGGACCGAGGATTGAACCCCGGACCCCCAGCACAGAAGTCTGACACCTTACCCCTAGACCACCAGGTCACCTAATTCCTTGTTGTAAGCTTATTTATGTTGCTTATAAGAAAATGACAACTCGCGTTGAAAGATAATCTTTTATGAGTTTACATTCTTTAATTAGCCACGGAAAAATTTGAGAAAATACATTTTCAGTTTTACCGTCATAAATCTAAGTAGGTATTTTGATGAAGTGACCCAATGTAGTGACAGTCTGTAATAAAATAACATAGACCCAAAAGAAACACGTAGCGACATGCCTTTAACTCATCAAGAGTAGGAAAGAGTTTAATGAGAATAATTACTCCCCTTTTCGTGACCAACGTTCTAGAGAACGTAGGGGGAAGTAATAAGTGTGTGTTGGAGATGGTTGGGGGCAAGGGAAAACCATTTCACGATTAAATTAAACTTGGCGTACGAGAGGGGTTGCCTAGTCCTAATGTGTGTCGCAATTATCAGCCGACCATAGATGTAGTTATAGAGCCCCCAGGGCGCAGTTTATGCCTGGTGGGTGAGATGGTGATTATTAGTTATATGCGGTCACTCGTGCTGAAGTGAGAGGGGAACAGCGCCTCGAAGTGACATCATGAAGACGCCGGCCATCTTCACTTCAGAGGATCGAGTCTACCACAGCCCATTTAACTAAGATTTCTAATTTTTTAAATAGGTGGACAGCTATTAAAGTAAATTAATATTTTTTCAAATGTTCTCAATAATGCTCACAGTAGCGGTGTAGCCACAGGGCGGGGGGACATCGCCTCCCCCTGGAATAAAGTTGCACCCTTATGGATTTATTTCACTCCCCTCTGATATTTCATTGTAGAAGGTGAAAGATGGACTTGCATTTAATTCCAAATGGCTTCTATGGGATTGCTATTTTTTTAAATGTCCAAAGAAGGACCACTCTAATTAGCTTCTAGAGACATCCAAAGTTTAAGATATTTGCTGGGAAAGGACCAATTCACATAGTTTCTAGAGACTTATAGCTTTCAAAAAATATCCAGGAAAGGGAAACACTTACAATTATTGATTCTAGGGCCATTCCAAATTTCAAAATTTTGCTTGTCAAGGACCACCTCAAATATCTTCTTGATGTATATATTTTTTATCAAAATTTCTAGGACAGAACTATTCTAAATGGCTTCCATAGGCATCCAAATTTCAAAAGTTTTCTGGGGGAGCACCACTCTTCTAGGGGCATCCAATTTTCAAGCATTTGTTGGGAGGGATTAGGGTGTTGGACTTACCCCCTTTTGTGCTCCTATTATTTGTGCTAATTGACCCCCTACACAAGTAAGGTTCAGCCAAACTTAGCTTTACGCGATGTATTTAAGGTACACGCCCTTTATTATTAAAGGATCAAATCTTTTATAAATGTGCTCTCTATTTGCCTTGAAAGATGACAAAACCAAATATTTTTGTTCCTCTGTGAGTTAACTTAAGGGTGACAGCGTAGAATCAATTAAAATAAGCCCGATGCTTTCAAAGAAAAGAGCGTGAACCTAAGCTCATATAACCTATGTTTATTTTAATACAAGTAGCAACAAAACCTCTGCTAAGCGTCTATATTTTGATCAAAAACTTGTTGGTAGTAAGTTGTGGTACTAGCACAGGTAATCAGTCCTAGAACAAATAAGTGAGGACAGGGAAGAGAACTCATATTTATACAAACTACGCAATTAGTGTTAAAACAAGCACTACTCCTGTCCACAGCCGGTCTCGTACAAAGATACATCTGCATTAAATATCACCGCTACTCACGACCAAGTATAAACCCGGGAAGGACTTTATCGCTACGATTACGAGAGATTCTAACTTAAATAAGTTGAGATTGGAGCTGGAATCTTGATTTATGTTATTTGATGTTTGCTACACCAAACAAAGTAACACATAGCCCTCAATGATTATTTGTTGTGGTCGGTTGATTGGAATATTTTTAATTAAATAAAATAAAAATATCCAAGGTTGTTTATGATAAGTTATTGAAAACAAAGAGAAGAATGGCTTTAAATACTATATTTTAAAAGTGTAGATAAATATTTAAAATCTAAATCGTTTGAACTAAAACTGGTGAAAAGAAGCGATAGAAAAGTTCATGAAGGTTTACAATTTTAATAAAGCTATTTAAATCAATATGAGAATAACAACAGACTAAGTCATTTTAAAGTGATACATCTGTCATCTGAGCGATAAGATTATCAAAGTGTTTTTTAAAAAATGGTTGCTATGTTGCTAACATGATGAAATGAAGAGGGTCAAGGAGCTACAGACTGTTTCCACTCTCAACGTGACAGGCACCCGGCGACTTCCTGACCCGTACTGCACAGCGAGATAACTCCAAGTCTCACGCTAACAGTCCCGCGGCACGCTCACTAATCTGCCGTAGATACCAGGGGGAGGAGGGTGGTGGTGCCGCGGCCACACTGGCGCCACACAAACACCGTGCGTGATGACGTCTGTGCTCTTCCAATCAATAACCCCCTACCCCAACTAGTCGTCATGGCAACCAGTCAGTCGAGGCCGGTAAACTTGAGGAGCCCCCGCCCCCCAACTTATACCACGGAGGAGATCAGCTGATCCACATCAGCCAGCTTGGGAGCAGGGATCACACCACAGACAACCATCCACACTAACTGTCAACATCGATCAGTCGTGAATTATGGAGGGAGAGCTCAACACGGCCTTCAGGAGCTCTAAAGTGTGGTGGGACGTCCAATGCCGACCAGACAGACATGCCTTCCTTGAGTCTTGTTCATAGGCTCAAACACGGTGGCCTTCAGGAGCTCTAAATGCTGGTGGAGACGTCCAATGCACACCTAGTGAGATACATGGCCATTCCTTAGTCTTGTTCAGGGCTCAAACACGGGCCTTCCGAGCTCTAAATGCACTGGAACGTCCAATTCACGGTCAGTCAGCAGACACTGGCCATTCCTTGAGTCTTGTTTCCATGCACCCAAACACAGCCATTCCTTGAGTCTTGTTCATGACTCAAAACAAAATAAAAGGAGTATAAATATATACATGCTTTAAACTTACGATTCTAGTGGTTTCATGTTAGTTTACTATTAGGCCAGAGTATCAAAATATATCCGAGGCTGAGTGTTCTGGAGGATGAATCAAATCGTATTTAGAAAAAAAATTTTGCGTGGCGGTTTTAATATAACAATGCCGTGTAGTAGCCTTTGTTGTGTGAATATTAAATTTACCACTGTTTGTCAACATAAAATCACCACTCCCTTGTATGTAACTGCCAAATTCCAATACATCGTCGATACATACACACGTAAATCGCCAAACCAAACAAGGGAGGCGATCCCTTAACACCGACGTGCGCGGGAAAAGCACGCGCCCCGTGCGGCAAACAGCGCCAAGGTAAACAAAACAGTCGCGGATTTGTTTTTCGACCGGCCCGGAGCTTATATCCGCATACTGATTGTCAGCGTTTCACCACGCCATGTTTTTTTCTGTACGCCAGCAAACCCTCCTGGAACGCTAGGAGAGGATGGAACTTAATTTAATTTGAAACATTTGCCATGAAAGAAACCCTCCTGGCATTTCGAGTCTAGACTTGTAAAAAAATACTTTCTTGATTTTGTTTTATTGTTACATTTATTTACCTACTTACATACTTAGTACACCCCGTTTTACTAACCTTACGGGTTATCCGCATATATACACTATTAGGATAAGTATGAGGAAGGTAGAACTTAGAGTAAATATATCTGAATTTGCAAGAAGGGAGAGTGGAAAACCATTAAGGAGGAAAACCACCTTGATTGGATTGGAACCCTGAACTCCCCGTCACCGGCGAATCAAGCCAGACGAGGTTTAGTTATTCTGTGCTCCCAATGATGAGCGTCGTAATATAATCAATGACTTTAAGGTGAGATGGAAGGGGACGCGAGAAAAGGCCAGTGTTTTTTTTTCCACTTTTTATAGTAAAACTTTTTTGGCCAAAATAAATAAAATATTGCTCCATACAAATATAGAATTTAATTTTATCTACGTGGTGATTTGTTGAACATGTCATGAGTATGGTGGCATTATCCAACAAACATTTTAAATGTAGAGAAAAATTTGTCATTAAATTCCGGGAACAACCTTGACATATATTAAAAAAAAAAAATTGAGGTCACCATGATAAAAAATTAAATTCTATGTTTGCACTGGAGCAATATTTATTTATTTTGGCCAAAAAAAGTTTTGCTCTAAAAACTGCAGAAACACTGGCTTTTTCTCGCGCCCCTTCCATCCCACCTGAAGAGGTAATGTAAAAGAAAGTAATATAATAAAATTTAGTAAACATTTGCCCTGAGAGAAAATGGAAATATGGATAAAAGAAACTCAAAGTCCACTGGTAATTATACTACTATAAAGCCACATGGCTGACTCACTGACATTAATGTTTACCCACTTCCAGATGAGCTAGAAACTTGAAATTTGACAAACTTATAGCTTCTAGCCTGTAACCGACAGGAAAATTCCAAAATTTACAAATTTTAATCTTTAAGCCCCCGAAAAAAATTCAAAACGGCGGAGCAAATTTAAAGTCTGTGCGGTATATAGGCCTACAATACAATACCGGTAACTTTAAGTTGTTACGTTCAAAACATTACATTAGTTTACATCCACTTGCAAAGAAAACTCACTGGGAGGAGCCCCCAACGAGCAAAGTGAGTCAAGCTATAAAGCTTTTACTCTAGGTAGCTTATAACGGTATTCCACTAATTTATAACAACAGGTATGTATGTACCTATCATCGTTTCATATATCAAATCGGTGCTTTAATCTTAAACGAGCAAAGCGAGTATAATGTATGCTTGGTAAAGTGCAGCTTTACGTCAAAGTTTCACGCTAACCATTAACAACGATTCTCTACCACACTAGACGAGGGATTGATATGCTGCATACACATTTTACTTAACAGCATTCGGACTAAACTAGTACACTAATTAATTTTTTTCAGAAAGGTGAAATTTCACTGCAAAGTATCACTCAAATATCTTAATTAGATCAAAACGAACTAACACTCACTTAAAACATATTCCATTTACATGAGTTGTCAAAGCGATAAGGAAGAAAAAGCGTATGCAAACAACCTTGAGATGCGTAATCAAACTGCGTCCACCACTTTTTTTATTTTAACGTTAACATAATATGATTTAAGGTAGTGAGAAACGTGCTGTGATTTCTGAGACTGGCAATTCAAAATGCTAGAACAAATATTGTTGGAAACCTTTCACGACTAACTCATGGTTATATCAACTACTATGGAGGTGTTTTCCTAACAAAACCCTAAAACTTCAACAAACGTGTGATTTTTTTTAATGTAACAATGTAATATTGTGGAAGGTTTTTAACAATTTTTTTTGGAATTGTGAACTATAAATTTCGTAAAGCACATTAATTTGACACGAAAGATAAACTGCACAAATATAGCATCGCGTCTTACTACCCGTTCAAGTACTACTCTTAAGTACTAATTACGCTAATGATTTTAGGGATTAGGAAGGTTATATTTATAGGAAGTGTACACACATTTACGTGGAGGGAGAGTGGAAAACCATTTAGGAAAAACCACCCTCAGTACACCCGACCGAGATTCAAACCTCGATCTTCCCGTCATCGACAGCCTAGTCTACTGCCAGAGTAGCGCGTTAGATCACGTGGACACCGATGCGGGTCTAAAAATAATTTTTTTAAATGCAAATAGTGTAGGCTCGACCTTAAAAAATGGCATAGGCCAGGGTCGTACCCAGATTGTATTAGTCGGGAGGGGAGTGCCTGCCAACAGTGACTCTTGGTTAAGTCCCCAACCGGATAATTTCTCTAACATTGAATTGAAGCAATTTAGTGTTCTCAAACATAATTTGTGTTGTAAGATTTTAATAAGTTATGAGCCTAGACATTGATGAGACATATTCTCGGTCCCTCAAGCCTTGGCAGCTTACCAGTCCGAATGTCTGACGTGATCATGCGCACTGGTGATCTTCATCGATCGCGCGAGGGAAACAAACGAAACTTTGCACGGAATACAAACTAATTAAAGTAAGTCCTGCACGGCTTTGTTCGAAAGAAACTCACAAACTGTGGAAGTTACTTAACGTAATTACAACCTACAAAACTCTTGTTATTTAAAGGAGCAGTATTTAAGCCAAATAACAGTTTACTTAATTATAAGAAATAAAGGTTCAGAGACTTAATTTGTGAAGTATGAGGCAGATGCCCCTTTCTTCTGATGTAATTATACTAATCAAGTAAGTTTTTCCTAAAGTTACCAGCACTGTCTTCAAATAAATAAGAAAAAAAAGGGTTCGGTTTAGTCAAACAATGATGCCGGGATCACGATCATAGTCAAACAATGATGCCGGGATCACGATCAACTTAGCGTTAACTTAACGTAACTTAACGTAACGTTAACTTAAAGTTAACTTAACGTATGTGTGATCAAGATTCACGTAACTTAACGTAATAACTCGAGCCAAACATCTTCATTCTCGAGTATGATCTGTGATTTGTACTAGTTGTACAGTGATGATCTGTGAATGTTTACAGTTTTCAATGGATATAATAAATATCTATTACAAATTTTTTTGGATAAATTTAGCTTTCCTATTTTAGTGTAATTATTTTGTTTCAATGTTTGATCACTAGAACTTACGCTAAAGAGTAAACATTAGTCATAATACCAACAAATGAGTTACTAAATATCCCTGATGACGTCACTCGCATAATGATTGGCTGGCTAGAACACGTGATACCCTTCAAGTAACGTAAAGTAAAGTAAAAGACCTCCCAGGACATCTCTTACGTTAAGTAAACTGCAAGTCAAGGTTAAGTTAAGTGCATCGTGATCGCTTCCATTTAAACACACAAGGAGATTCTTTACGTTAAGTTACGTTACGTTACGTTAAGTTAAGTTTAAGTTGATTATGATCCCGGCATGAGAATAGGACCATACTACGTGATCAAAGGCGTCAATCTCGTCTTGTTTGATTGTGAAGGAGAGGTTGAGATTCTAATCCTGGCAAGGTACACCGAGTTAGTTTTTCCAAAACTCTTCCTACATGCAATTGTGGGTGCACTTACTTCAATTTTCCCTCGTTAGTTTAAACATGCGGTTATCCCAGACGGTTAGTAAAACGCGGAGCACGGGATAAAACACTATTGGGAAATCTATTCTGCCAACACTAGAAATTAATAATTCTTTCTATTTGAGTTTTATATATTTATCACCGCGTCTTACTACCCGTTCGGGTTATACGCTTAAGTACTAATTACGCTAATTGACTAGGAATTGGGAGGGTTGAATTTAGAGGAAGTGAACCCGCATTTGCGTGGAGGGAGAGTGGAAAACCATTTAGGAAAAACCACCCCAGTTCACCCGACCGAGATTCGAACCTCGATCTCCCCGTCCTCGGCGGTCGAGCTCAACACGACTAGCGCGTTAGCCAACTAAGCCACCGAGGCGGGTTCTATTTGAGTAAACTTCACAGTTACGTATTGATATTTTATCCAAATTTAAATTGATGAGGGAGGGAGGGAGGCGGGGATAATTTATTGTGGATATTATTCTTGTACTTTTTTTAATTGGAAAGTTTAGAGACACGTTAATTGTGTATAACGGTACACTTTTTAAATGCTTCCAACTTGAGTGCGCCACTGATGTAAAATACACGTCTTCATTACAAATATAAAGGAATGTAGAGTGCAGAATGTAGAATATTGAACAATACTACCAGTCCATAAGGAGCGTGCCCTACAATCTAATAATGGATGTTACTAACAAATAGTTAAAATAATTTTTAATCCAACCTAGATATCTATAAATGTAAAACATCCAACCCACAATAAAAAAGAAATCAAATAACTCGTAGAATTGGACAGACACAAATTACAAGCATTCCTGAAATAAAAATAAACATATTTCAAAGCTAGAATAAAATAACTTTTATTTATTTGATTTACTCAAGTGAATAACCAACATGTAATGGGGTCAAAGATACGTTTAGCCCGAAAGGATATTTAGACGTGACACTAACTTTTTTTTTTAACATTTGACCAACAAGACGTTTTAAGAGCTTATTTCAAATTAACTTCATATTTAATTATTTTATTATTAAAGCTTATCGAAGAAAGGTTCGAATATAACATTTTGTAACTGTCGCAAACAAATTACACACTTGGCCACATCCAAGGTTGTTGTTCAAAACACACAAAATGAATTTGTGGTGATAGTAATTTCAAACAAACATCGTAGTTTCATTCCACCGAGCCTATTCTTTTATTTACCTTATTGTGTTTGTGCTCGCTTCCCATTGTTATCTAAAAGTGTGTCTCGCTCAAATTGCTCTTCATGACACAAATATTGTTCAATTGTTTGAGGAAAAGGGGACGAACAGGATTAAAAATACAGAATCATAATTACTTTGGAGAGAGGCTGAAAAATAACTGTAAAAAAATATCAACAATAGTATAACCGGTCAGCATTAAACTTGAGCCCCCAGGTTCGGTCAGGCACATTATTGTGTTGTCACTCCTGCGCGATAAAAATATATTTAATTCTGGGATGGAGGGTGAAGAAGAGGGAGTATTAATAATTTGGACCATATATGTGACAATTTAACTCCTTGGTTAATTGTTACAAATTACAATTTTATACAATAATAATTCCCCACGTAAACAGGTTCTTGTTATTGCAATGATGAAATAAATTGAAAGATTAAGTTGAGTTAATCTAAGAGAATAACAGATGACAGCCCCCAACGCTAACAGGACCCGCTGGACTAACTGGACCATATTGTAATATAAAGTTTCCACCTTGCTCCGTGTAAGAGTTCAAACCAAGCTCTATAGCAATACGGTAGAAATGTATACTTAACTTGTTATTAAATATGTATTAGAAACACGACATTGAAACAGAAACAAATGGACTAGTTGACCGACAAGTGAAAGGGATAGTTGCATGCAGAATATAAACGAGAAAACAGAAGACACGCAGACCCAACTTCGTTTTAAGTTGTTTATTTGTGTGTGTGTGTGTGTGTGTCTTTTCCATATAAATAACATTATTATTGTATGTCATGATTGTTTGTATCTCATAGTTTTTTACTTGAATGATAAATTTCAACCAACCTTAGTACAAACACACCTTTGGTTTATAGCTACATTTTCAAAATCTCTCTCAAGGTCTTTATTGCGACCGTCATTTTAATAATATTTTTAATAAAAGTTTATAGTCTTCATTCATATTTTAGTATTTATTCGAATGTGCTTGATACTGGTGATTTATCTAAGCTGATACAGCGCTATTAAAAAAGTGTAGTTGCAGCACACGCTGAACTGAATGTTTGTTAGAAAGAGGGGAGACTCATAAGAATACGCTGTTAACGTTTCAAAATATAAACTGGTACACAGGGTGGGGAAAAATTCTGTCTGACTGAAATAATGTATTATTTCAAACAATTTTTAAAAATGTTTAATATAAAAGTTTCATGGTAACCAGGGGAACGTTATGTGGTAGGTAAGTAATAATGAATGAAGTGATAATTAATGTTCGATGTTCTATGACCTTGAGTTACTTTTTACTACATCTCAGCAACCGTTATCACACTGAAGTTAAAAAAAAATACGGCATCACATTTGAAAAAAAATATGGTAGTGACCTTAAAATCTTTTCTACACCCCACCTACAGATAAAATGTTTTTATTTCATAACGCTCTCCTTGGTACCACACAGAAACCATTTTAACATACTCTCTAAAATAGCAGAAATATTTTTCAGGTGGACAAAGTTACTTCCTATATGTATAAAACTCTAATTTCAGTGATTCACTAAGTGAAGGCAGCTTGAAAAGGCTCTATTATATCAGCCAGTTGTAAAAATTACCCATAAGAAAATATTTTGGAAACGTTTAATACTCTTTTAAATCGAATGTTTAGGCGAGTCATTTAATCACAGCATAACACTCTTAAGAATCGACGACTCGAAAGACGGTTGTCATAAACAGACATTCAAAGTTAACGCCAAATGCACCGTTGGTCACACGACCTATGGCGTCAAACTCACAATAGACTGGGTTGTTGGTGTTGGAGAGCTCGAGGTTAGAATTCTGGCAGGATGTATCATGGGTGATTTTTCATTTATCAGTGTAGTTTTCCAATCCTGTCTCCAAAAGAATAAGGTTGAGTTTATTCTGAATAATATTTCCGATCTCTGTCTCTTGGAATGCCACTACCACAGCTTGATCATAGCGGTTAAGCTCACCAGATTGTACTTTGTCTGCTCGCTAATAAAGCAAGTAAAATACCTTGTGAAAAACACGAGACATCGCTCGCATTCTCATTAAAATTTAAATTTAACTGCGCACTATCACGATTGGACCGTAAAACTCAAGGCTTTTGAGTGGAGTAACGCACTCTCAAGAGGAATAAAGAGCCAGCCAGTTTGAAGGGAAACTTTTGGCCGAGTCGTCAGCGCGTGTGAGAAGCTAACAGGAGCGGAACTAATTTACATAATCTATTTCCGATATTTGTGTTACTATTCTTACAGCTTTAAATATGTTGATATGCTCCAAGTTGGTTTCGAGAGGAGCAACATATGATGCGCCCACCACCGACTAATAAAAACCACATGAAAATGTTCCCTTTAAAGTATTTCATGGAATTCAAGACAAGCTTTAGTTACCTTAAATTCCACTAGAAAACAATACTTATGAATCCCCGAAACTTCAAGAGCTCCGCTACCCAAACTTTTGCACATCGATTTTCATATTCAAATACCGGGAAACCGAGCTTGGGAGAGCACCAAAGTAAGAGAACACTTGGAGCCCTAAATTACTGTAGAAATACTTCCAGTATTCTGAGTTTTATTATCCGCCCGAGATACCAGCATATTTACATTAATGGAGTAGGAATGAGGAAATGTAACAGAATTTGCGTGGATACGGATTAGAGAAACATTGATTGACCGGAATCAGAATCTCGATGCCAACTTCAAACCATGAAAGACGAGAATGACATCTTTATCCGCATGCCCACCGGTGCGGGCCAGTAAACATTATTATAGTAAAATCAATCATATTTTTCGCCTAACTTATATGAGTATTATAATGAAAAATGTGCATTTTCGTACAGTCCCATTTTCATAGGAAGAACAGTAAAAATAATACAGATATTTTGTGGTTAATATTGATAACCAGGGGCGGCGGAACGGGGGGGCACAAGGAGCACTGCCTCCTTGATAGAAGCAGGGGGGCAAAGCAAAGTTTGCCCCCCCCTTCTGACATGTGCTATAAAGATCCCAGTGTGGCCTATATAAATTGTGGGAAATCGATTTAAAAAAAAATATGTTTCAATAGTTTTTATACCTAAGCTAAGACAATTTGAATGAAGCCATAGCTGAATCATCGTTGTTTAAATTACGCGCCGAGCGGAACGATTTAACAAAACTTTATCGCGCCAAAATCATAGTGATTGAGCATGCGCCAAGCAGTTGGTTACAGACCTCGCCGAGTGGAGTGTTATCTTATAGGCATTGACAATATCTATCATTGATGTCATCTGCAGGTCACACGACTCCATTTATAAATACGTGGAAGTTGATATAGTAACGTCTCTAATTGGACTGTACTTAAGCCAGCCTAAAATTAATTTACCCTGAAGTGAATTTCTATTAACAGATTAAAAAAGCTATAAAGCCTACTTTAATGCACCCCAAACTTTATTTTATGCAGCAATCAATTTCGAGAGATAGTCTTAATTTTAACATTTATAAGATGAATGTAATCTTGTGTAAGTGTTGCCTTCTCTACTTTGATTTTAATATCGTCTAAAATTATCCGACTATAATATACAGCAATACACAATATTCATTATTTTAGTTTTTATTAGCATGCCAATGCTATTAAACGGGTGTAATAAAGTTACATAGATGAGGAGGGGATGTTAGAGGAAGTACACCACTAACGTAAAAAGGCGATAAGTAATTCAAAGTAATAAATAATATGTGTAAAACCAGCCCAAGTGTATTCATCCGAGAGATTTGAAAATGACCACGTCACCGATAATTCACTCTATTACGAAGCTGACGTCTTAGAGTGCGAAAACATCAGTGCCGTTTGGTATTTGTGATTTGATAAGAAAAAACTGAGTGAAAATGTAATGCGATGTTTATAGAATGAATAGAACCCCGTAAAAATGGTGAGACGCGATAAAGCGAGAAGTGCCTTACAAAGATGGAATCAAGTACTTTATCTTTTGATAATTTTTATATATGATTTACAATGTTTTTGAAAAGCGAAATAAAACAAAATTGTCTTGTTACACGAAATCCTCCTATAAAACGAAATAACACCGCAAAAAAACTTTTAATAAACATGAAATTAAGAAGAAATTAAGCAGAAATTTTGACCATGTTGTAATTTGATTAGTATTTTGTTGTAGTGTAAGCAAACTTTAGGCTACAGAATTGTGAAATATGCAGACAAACTTGACAAATTATTTTAAAGTAAATATATAAGGTTTAAATAATAAATTTTAATTTTGTATACATTGTTTCAATATGTAAATAATACGTAAACACCTCAGATAACATGTGATTTTGAATAAACACGAAATAACACCGAAAAGTAAGATTTAAAAAACGAAATTTAACTAAAAATAAAACAATTTTTTACGGGGCTCTAACAAGGTGTAAAGTTGGTCTATGGACAGCTGATCCCGGTGGACTAGCGAGTTCAACTCCTCCCCACGATCAGGGAACACACTTTCTCCCATTCAACGCTGCACAAACCTGTTTCAGTTGGTGTGGCCATGACAACTCGCTGTAGAGAAGACTGCAAAGACACTAAATTAGTCCCCATTCTGTTGCGGTAATGTTCCTCTTGCGGCAACAATGGGGATGAAGGCGGATAGCTAGGCAGTTAACCGCGAGAGCTCTACTAATTATACTCTAGCATGATTTACAGGGACAAGGAAAAACTGCTAGCAGCCCCACACATGTAAGTCCAGGAAACGATGTTGTACGAATAGTCACACGAAATCAAGACATGTTCCAGTTGATCATCCTATAGAAGAGAACAGACAGACACTATTTTAAAACGCGTAGTAAATAATTATGCGTCCCCATGGTCAAATGGTCACTTACAAATTTTGTTGAGATCCGGGTTTTATTGCAAGTGATATATTATAATTCTCTAGAGATGAGTGATTGGCTAAGTGTGTTGTACTTTTATTAAGTCGTGGATTAAAGTAATTAGTTAATATTAAAAATCTTAATAGCAAAGATCAACTAGTAATTATAGTTACAAGACAACAAAATAATACAATTAAATTTAATCCACAGTATAATTTTCACAGAAAAGATCTGACAGCTAGCAAAGTTAGTAAATCTACTTTCACATCAGTTAATATTATCTGCATATGTCACTTTTGATAGATATTATCAATACCTATAAAATAACAATAATAATAACGTAACCCGCCACGGTGGCGTAGTTAGCTAACGCGCTAGTCGTGTTGAGCCAGACCACCGAGGACGGGGAGATCGAGATTCGAATCTCGGTCGGGTGAACTGGGGGGGGGGGGGGGTGTTCCTAAATGGTTTTACATTCTCCTCCACGCAAATGCAGGCTCACTTCCTCTACATTCAACCTTCCCAATTCCTCATCAATTAGTGTAATTAGTACTTAAGCGTATAATTCGAACGGGTAGTAAGACGCGGTGCTAATAAAAAATAAAATAAAATGTTATCAACTTTGGCCGTAAAAATTATTTTCTAAAGGGTCATTTCCATGAACATCCAACTCTAAGTTTCTACACAACTCTTCCTGATAAAAATGAGTACTCTTCTAAACGAATGGAGCTGCATAATTTATTTCTCAATTGAGATGAACAAAATCAAACCTGAAATAAATCGGTAGGAAAGAAAGTCTGATGGTTTATTTAACGATACGCTGTGGCCTAAAATCCAGTTGTTGATGTAGTTCATCCTAATAATATCTAGAGCGTACTTGCCTGAAATTGTGAATCGAGACATCCAAATACTATTATAGCTATGAGTTATGATTGTTCCAACGCAGTATTATAAATTAGGTTTTTGAGGACGGGAACTACTACTATCCTCATGCCCATAGCAATTTTGGATATTTGTTCGCGGCCCACATCTCACGACCTGTCCAGGGTTGCACAGTTACAATAATGGGGTAGGGATGCGGAAGGTAGAGCTTAGAGGGAATGAATTACATTTGCGACTAAGGGAGTGTGGGAAAACTTTTAAGAAAAAAAGAACAGCTCAGTAAATCCAACTGGGATTTGAACCTTAACCTCTCAGTCGCCAGCAAACCATTTCAGACGATATTAATTGGAATTTTTAAATCATATTAAAATACAACTTTCAGTCTTTATTCATTATTAGCTGTAAAATGTATCTAATTTCATGTACACGTGATCGTTCCCAAAGATTGCAAAATGTCACCTCTGAGAACTGCAGACGATCCTTGGCACGCAACCCTCCCTGCGACATAAAACAGGGCGGAGACAACAAGTCTGGTCTTCCTTCAGCTGTGAAACATGCACTGGTTTTACACCCGCCATCAAACTCGCTCTCAGAGGACGGGGTAAACGACAGATAGGTGTCACGAAACACGTTACTTTTCTACAGCCAATTTGCTTCTATACTCTTTTACTGAAACTAAGACTACCCTCAACAAGAAAATAAATCTTTATACTCTATCTTGAGGTAACATAAAGATTGATGAGAAGTGTAAGAAAATATTTGAACTTTGATATTTATCCTAGCTTAGCTCTCTCTCCCGTTTTCAAAAAATACAACACCAGTGACCGTTATATTGTGGACGACCAGCATAGCCACCCTACCCCCCGTTATTTTGGTTACTCAACACATTCATCGTTCACAGACCCTCCCTCTCTCGTCATTGACTTTCATCCTGTTCAAAAATATAATACCCACAAGAAAATTCACATCACGAGTTTCCACACTGAGGCGGAAAAAAAAAATGTAGGAAACGAAAAATCAGGACCCTATTTACAATTTCAGACGTTACGATCTAGAAGCCATCCCATCGAGCCGGGATTATATCACGGCAAAAGAGAGAAAGATTGGAGGAAGAAAACTTTTTCCATCCACGAACAGCAGTATGCGAAAAGGGGTTGGGGTGGGGGGAGGGGGGGAACCGACCGGCACAGCAGCATCAGCAGCCAAAGCTTCAAAAGTTTCTCCACGTCGTCAGTGAGGATTGGTGCGCCCTCGCCCAACCCCAAGAAGAAGCGGGGGATAACACTGTAACAGGCCGGGAATACCAAAGTGAGTGAAACCCCCAAAGTTGCACAACTTAACCCGTCTAGGAGATGCTAGCTTTTTTTTTTTATCGCTCCGACAGCCATCAAGCAACCTTCCCTTCTTAAATCGGTCTTGATGTATTCTTCAGCCTCCGTGAAGAGGAATATTTGACCTTTTTATAAAAGTCTCCTGCCCCAACATAATCTCTCGGTCTAACCCTCGCAATGTTATCTGATTAGCTGGCCGTCCCTAGGTAGGACAGACGTCATCATGAATTTTTCATAGTTGAAAGCCATTTCACATTCAATGTATCAAAATGGGGCAGAAATGTCAGATAAGCGTGGATATAAATCGTTTAAGGCAATCGAAAGAGTGAGCAAGAGACTAAACTTCCCCTAATTTTTACTTTCTCTAGCAGAAATACCGATTGAAAAAAAAATTCTTCGTTACAGGAGTAAATTACAGCGAGGTTTCAAACTTTATTTGATTATCGCACAAGAGTTGATCTAAAAAAAATCTGTCAAGTTGAAGGAGATTAATGGTTTCATCAAATCTTTTCCGAGGCTACTTATGAAAGTCAGGAAAGATTAAAAAAAAAAGGGCATATAGATTTTGAGTGGAGGAATATAAAAATAAAAATTCTTTGAGAAATAAAATGTATTGGAAATGTTTAGTTTTTATTGTACCACGCAACCGTGATATCCGAATTTAAATACACTAGTGTGGTAGGGACTAGAGAATGTAGACGAGTAAATGTACCCGCATTCGCTTGATAAAAGAAGAGTGAGAAAATAATTTTGTTAAGAAATACCTATGTTACATCTGGCCGGGACCGGCAAACCGGAAGTGACGAACCTGATGTTTAGTTCGTGCGAGTAAATGTTTAGTTAAATGTTTATTTATTCATACTTTCTACTATTTCAAAACTTTAAGAAAAACTAGTACAACCATTTTGGGCCAGCTCACCAATTAGGTGTAAACGGCAGTGTTATTGTGTACGCTGTGTCGTGACTTTTCTGTTGTCAGTAAAAAATAAATAGTACGGTGCACCGCAGACTTTCTCTCGCTTTTATCTTAAAACATGCATTTACTTAAAACTCGTAAGATTTGTGAAAAGAAATAATAGGTCTGTACATTGTTGTAGAAACACTACCCCAAAGATCATAGATGAAATAATATACACTGTTACTTACTTTGTGGAGTTAGGAACTAGGAACACTGTTACAGAAAAATTGAGAAAAGAGAAATATCTTTGTACATCAAAGAGCATAATAATCAAATTCATGTTCAAAGACCTGAAATTTACAATGAAAGTTATTTCGTACCTCAAATAGTTGTGGAGAAATGATGAAAATTGAAAAAATTCCCCCGCGTAAAGTACCCTCAAAGCCATTCCGATGATAAAATGAGAATTGCCTTCTTGTTTATAATAATAAAATTTCTAAATATAAAATTATTTAATCAAAATCGCTAGAGCGAATTTCGAGAAAATCCATTTTATCTCTTTTTGCCTTTCAGTAAACTTCCCTTAAATTTAGGGTTAGATATTTAATTCCAAAAACCCCTCGGGGGGGGGGGGACCTTTTGAAAAGCCCAGATATCAAGTTTTAGCCAAATTAGTAAAATAGTTTCGGCTCTAGACCGAGGTACAGACAGACAGCATTGCGAAAACAGCTTTTTTGGATTCAGGGGGTCAAGAAACGTCAATAGTTACAAAAATCTCAAGTTCGATTTTTTCGACGATCACAATAGGTATTTTCTCTTCAAGGTGTCGAAAGAAAGTAAAAACGAAAGTAGGCCTATATTTGTTACGATTAACGTAAACTCTAGCGATTTATTTAGAGCACAATTAATATAGAGTGTAGGGGGGAACGCAGGGTCGGTAGAGAGAATACTGTAATAAATGATGGAACATGATACCCCAACATAATCCCCTTCCAATACTCTGCAACGGACCGCTATTAATATTCCTGCGAAGTTGGTCCAGTAGGGCAGGAAAAGTCCATCGAGGGTCCCTCTTGTTTGCGGTCTAGAGAAGGGGATGAGGGTAATTGCGTGTCATGTCGCGCTGTGCGTGGTGCCAGTTGAAACGGACACATCCGACACGGCTACGGTTGCGTTGTACGAGAAACACTCCCATTTGGATAGGAACGAACGAGTCTGTTTGCAAACGTTACTAAAACAATGTTTGTATATGTTTACGTCAAGTTATGTGATTTGTAGCTGCCAATTTTTGATCGTTTCAATACGTATAAATAATACCATTAATAAAGTAAAATGTTATCAAGGTTGACCATAAAACATGTTTTTATTACGAAAAGTACCTTCTCACTATAATCCAGCTATAGGCGAGTGGATGGCGACAAACAAACAAAAATATACTTTTTAAACAGGGCACATAATATACATTACCTAAGCCCACTAGAGAAACCCTAGCATAGAAGCGGGTGAGATTGGGTGCCCCCATACTTTATAGTCCTAGGGTTCTTTAGACTGCACCCTATACTATTTGAATATATACTGTAAGGGTACTGTATAGTCTTATTAGATTACTGAAACCTTTATCAATTTTTTATCAGTTTAAATATTAGTGGTGTTTGTACTGTGTATATATAAGTTGAAATTTCAAATAGTTAAAATTATGGTGTGACCTGTTATTTTACGAGTGGACACTTGTAGATAGAGCCTTTAAAAAAACGCAAACTTATTTTTACGGTCAACATTGATAACACTTTACAATATTATTATATTATGACCTTATTTTATGAGCTATCCCATAGTAAAGAGCGCTCGCAAAATTTTTCTTCAGAGGGGCAAACCGGGGGGTATGGAATATCCCCCAGTATGGCGGAGGATTTTGGGCCCTCACCCGAAATCTAAACCTAAAAAGACGCTTTTTAAGGCAATCCCTGTTTCTTGATAAATAAGATACAACATAAGAAAATTGTTTCAAACTTCTAATATTTATGGAACCTCCCCTGTGGGCGCCCCTGCCCATAGTGGAATAATACAAGGCGAGCTTGTAAGGTAAACAAAGGGTACAAAATCAGATTACTAATATTAAAAACACAAAATATAAATATATTGTAACGTGCTAAGTTTTATTATAAAAATAATAATCCTACATAATTGATGCTCTTTAACAAAAACGATTTGCTTGAAATGGAGCAAACCCTTTGTTTTTCACCCGGCAGAAGAATAAAAAGCTTTAAACATTCTAGGCTACTGTTTTAAGAATCATTATAATTGGATAAGTTTCAGATGGATGACAATTTTATTTTCCGTGAAAGTATGAATACGATACAAAATGCAGCGACAGAAATGTTTAACAGCGCGCACCGAAACATAAAGGAAACACCGCCGCTTGTTATCATTCTAAACCAACCAAACGAGGAAAATTCTCTTTCTTAAGACGTTTTGCTCATTTCGTTAGAGGTAGGTTTTTTTTTCTTTTCTTTTGCGAGAAGTTCTGCAGTGTTTGTTCTTGTAAAAAAAAACTTCGCTGTAACACAATCAAAATTAAAAAGAGAAGCCCAGGGTCTTTTGTAAGACTCTTCCACGTCCCGTACTATCTGCTGACACCGAACACTAGAGGCCCCTCCGGGCACCAGCTCGTCAGTAAGTTAGACGCTCTGGAACAAAAACAATACGCTTGTTTCTCTTTTTATCTCTCTTTTAAACATAGAACGTTTTAAGATTATCGTACCACTACTTCACTGATCTTTTCCCTGTTCGTTTTTCCTCACAACGCCTTTATATATATTTATATATAAACCAGAGTTCGATACCTTATATAAGACCGGATCAGTGGAACCGCATCGATCGGGTCCTCTTGAAAATGCAAATATTTAAACTGATATCTCAGGGACGAACTAGAATAGCAAACACACTTTTTTTTTTTGGACAGACCTCTTATCACGTTTCTTACTTCCTTACATCTGTACTCCACGTCTTTCTATCCGCCCGGTCTATCCAAATATTTACACTAACGGGATAGAGATGAGGAAGTTGAGATTGTAAAGAAAATGTACCACCATTTGCGTGGAGGGAGAGTGGGAGACTTTTTTATGAAAATAAACTCTTTACACCTGGTCGAGATTCAATCCACGACCGGCAAACCGGTCGGTAAAATTTAAATTTCAAATTTTGATTAAATTTTACTGAAAAAAGTTTTACGAATTGAAATATTTACTTTTTTATTTAAAATTTTACCATAACGGGTTTGCGTTTTTAAACATATAAAACAACTGGTTACGGATCCTACTGCATAATTTGAGGCGTCCTCAAAAGCACAGATTAAATTTAATCAAGTATCGACACATAATAGCTATTTTATTGATTTCATTAAATATTAGTGATGAGGTGTCACATTTTGAGGAAAACCACTAGTCGTATTTATGAAAAAAACACCTGTTTGATTTGACCAATATATTTTTAAAAACATCTCACTTTTCTAAATTAACATTTGCAAATTTGAAAATACGAAATTTTAATAATGTGATAAGATTGGGAATTTAACCAGCGACAGTATGCGAACTATCTCAACTGGTCACCCCTACTATGGAACTAGCGACGGTCTGTGAACTATCTCAGCTTGTCACTCCTACTATGGAATTAGCGACGATCTATGAACTATCTCAACTGGTCACTCCTACTATGGAACTAACGACAGTATGTGAACTACCTCAGCTTGTCACCCCTACTATGGAACTAACTCAGCCTGTCATACCGACTGGTGAGACATTCTAGCGCAACGTTGGCGACCCTGTGGCTGAATGGCGTGTTGGAAAAGAAGGGCGGTGTCATAAAACTAATGAAAAATAGTCTTGGAGGCAGTTTGCGAGCGTAGGAAGAAGGCGACACACGCACACAGCGAACGGCACTCGTTTGGAGACCAGGCAGGGGCTTACAAAATTGGAATCTTGACTGAAAGATTCAAATCAGTCACCAATACTTTTTTTTTTACGTCCAGGACCACATCTTATTTTGGTTTGCGAAATTTGACTTTAGGCAAGGCCAAAAAATTAATCACGATAACTTAGTTTGATGACCTTGAAAAAGTGATAGATTAACGGTATAGTATACTTAGTTGTGATTGTCCGAAAATGATTTAGAAAAAGTCGCTAGTAAGTTAATTGGCCAACGCGTCCATATCCACATTCACGTAAATGTGTTTAGGAAATTTTAACTTTTTGCCACGGTTCTAAGTAAAAAAGTTTCAGACAAATGTTTAAACATAATTTAGAGGGGCCCAGTTTAAAAGACTCAAAACGTTACCGATAGGTTTATTGAGATCACTTTAAAAAAAATTATATCCATTTTGTTTGGATACTATTCAGCCTTTGATTTGGAACATGATCATTGTTTACTCTAAAAACTAGCTTTTGCTCGTTGGAAGCCGAACCAGCTGTTGGGCGTGATCCTAGAAATGTAATGCACCTGTTGGAAAATGAAAAAATAACTAAATAAACTTAATTTATGAGTGTTTTTTTTTAACAAAATCTAATGTTTTGCAATCGTTCTAACGTAGAGTCACTTCTAACAGAAAATTTCTAAGGACAAATTGATATTTAATAGATAAAAAACCTTTCAGCATTAATTTTAACTCCTTAACTGGTGTACTGAGGGAGTTTTTCCTTTCATAGTTTCTAAATTTCTCTCTACGCAAATACGAATACATTTTGTCTAAATTTTAACATAACATAACTATACCTACTCCATTAGTGTAGTTAAATGCGGATAGCCTTTGCGGATGGTAATACGCGGTGCAAATAGTAATAGTAGTAATAAAATTATTTGTATATTTGTATTTTAAAGTGAAAATTAAACGCAAGAGTTAAACTAGGAACAGTCCCTCGCGCCTGATCGAAAGAACCAAAAGCAAGCGACTAATTGCAGCACTGTTTTTAAACCACTGATTTATTTCATTAGTGTCCGCTAGATTTACACAAACATTCCAATCGTTTATTTAAACCGCGGTAAAGTATTCGCATTCGCTGGCAGCTCGCCGGTGACAGATGTTCTTTACCCTCGAGCTAGCAACACGTTTGCACAGCGCGCACGCAGCAACCTAATCGTATGCTGGAAATATTTATAGCTTCGTTGTGGTTGTTATTCTTTAGATCTAGTAACATACATTTTAAATAGCAACTATCGACGTGAGTTGTAACAAAAAATTAACAGATTATTATGACAACAACTAAAAGTTATCGAAAAATATTGCCACAAAATCAAAGGTTGATCGAGAATATATTAAACAAGTAATCGAAATAATGTAATTAATTTTTGCCACTTTTTTATTTATTGTAATTTTATATTAATTAATTTAAAAAATGAAACAGTATGCGTTACTAAAGACTCTTCAGCATCAATGGTCACGCGGACTAAAGTCCAAGTGCATCTAGTAGTCCAGTTTGCCGGCGACGGGGTATTGGGAGATAGGGGGAGCTTCGATGACAGACCGGGTGCACTGAGGTATGTGTAATAAAATCATTGTATAGTATGAATGAAAAAAACTGCAAGGAATATTTGGAAAACAATGATGACTAAGATAAAATAGGACTAGACAAAGCAATAAATTCAGCTCTTCTCAAAATGATCAACTAAGCATATGTTTTGACTTTAAAAGGCTATTTCAGCACCATATTTTAATTTTCAATATTTCTTGAAATAATTTATCATTTTAAGTAAAATTAAGTACGTATATACTTCTTATAAGTAAAAAGATGTACACAAATCATTATGACTATTTAATTAGTATTTTTATTTTTACAAATAATCCACTTTTCCATAAATATATTTGATCTCCGTGATGACATGTTATTTTCAAAGTTGGAATACATTTCAGTGTCATTACTAAGAACAATTATATTAATTACACCTTTTAAGATGCCATTTTTTTTTAAAATCCATCTCAAATTAATTCCCAGTAAAAGTGAAAAAGCAGTTCAGATGGTTAAACGCACCCTTTATTAAAACACATTTTATGTGTTTGAACTACTACGGTTGAGCTTAGTGTCTCATATATATATATATTTCAAATTTATTCTCCGAAGACCTATTATTTCTTATTAAGGAATATAAAAAGCAAAAAGTTTACTTCCCAAAACACATATGCAGCAAACCGTGTTCCCACTCCTATGCATGTTTTATATTTTGATTCCCCCTTTCCCATTTTCGACATGCCCGTTTAGGCAGGTCGTTGTTTAGTGCCACCCATTGCGATACAATGCCCCCACCCCCCTCTACTCAACCCATCCTATTATTTTACTCTTCTTTTTTTTTTTGCCGACTTCAGCGTTTTTTTAAAATCCAACCAATCTAAATTCATGGGATGCGAGCTGGCCAAGTCAGACGTCCTTTATCCGCCGTCTTCCTCAGCACGCATCACATAATTAACTTTCCTACGGACCAGTGCGTGCGCGTGCTTTGCCCATTTTTAGACAACCCATCCGCTACTCACACTGCACATCACATATCGCAACAAAGATACACACCGTGTGTGTTCACACACATTTTTAAAACACACTATCGAAACATTTAATAACACAAATCACACTCATTTTATTCAAGATAGAAACATTTAACTCGAGCTAGTTTTGGTCGGATTAAAACTATGAGCAGCCTGTACCCTTTTCTCGGACCTGCATCACCAAAGCCTATTATTATTATTATTGTTATTATTATTATTATTATCATCATCATCACCGAGTCTTACTACCCGTTCGGGTTGTACGCACTTACACTAATGTGTAATGGTAGGGTGATTGTGAGATGAAATGGAGGACCTACAGTTTAACGTGGAATCCGAACCACGGTAGAGGCCTGGGCATTCCACACATTCACAAGTTGTGATTAATACACGTCTTGTCAGAGGTGAAGGAAGGGTTTGGTAATCAGATAAATCTGTATCGGGACCCAGGATTGAACCTCGAACCCTCAGCACAGAAGTCTGACACCTTACCCCTAGCCACCTACTCAGAGGCTATTAACTTCTCGCGAAGGGGAGCTTTAGATGCCTTCATATAGACATTTAGATTATTTTTATACAACACATAATATCTAGTTTTGTTTCAGGATAAACTAATCCTCCAATATAATAAATATTATTATGCCGTTTTGGTTTTATTTGGAGATTGGTTGACCCTCTGACATCTGAATGTGGATTATATATAGGGAAGAACCTCTGGTTCTAGGCGCTAAATATTTCTAGCCCAAGTCTTTTTAAGGTTTAATTTTACTTAAGTTAGGGACTATATATATATTAATTTAAGAAAATGCATCAACATTTGAATGGTTCCCACATAGTTGGTTGCCCATACGAGATGAAAACTTGGACATCCTAAGTGAGAATCAGGCCAGCTATACCCCGATTTGGTTGGAAGAACAGTTTAGAAAATTCAAACATATTTCTCTGCGGCCGACATTGATAACATTTTACTATTATTATTATTATTAGTGTTATTTTATAAGTATTGATAATATCTATCAAAAGTAACAGCTGCAGATAACATGACTTACTGTATACAGCGTCTTACTACCCGTTCGGGCTACACGCTTAAGTACTAATTACACTACTGGGTTAGGAATTGGGAAGGTTGAATATAGAGGAACCAAACCCGCATTTGCGTAGAGGGAGAGTAAAAAAAAACATTTAGAAAAAACACGCCAAGTTCACCCGAGCGAGATTCGAACCTCAATTTCCCCGTCCTCGGTAGTCTAGCTCAACACGAAACTAGCGCGTTAGTTTAACTACGCCATACGCGGGTATTAGTTGGTGTAAGAATATATTATAATTGTTTTAGTAACTTTAGTAATTAAGAGACACTATTCTTCCTACCAAAATCATACTAGAAGCACTCGCCGGTAAAATAATAGATTATCCGGTAAAGTTATCGATGAAACAAATACAATTAAAAACAGTTACGTTCCAGTCGAAGCAAAAAGATAAGCGTATGTCTCAACTGAAACCCCGTCACATTACAGCAGCCAGGTAGCACTGAGACCACCATCCAAAATGCAAGTATTTTAATTAAACCACGAAAACCACCGCCGCGCTTGTCATATCAAAGTAATCGCTGCGCAGCCCAACAACAACGTCGCTCGCAGGAATTCAGTTCCTGCCACTGTAACTGCTCAGTAGACCCCCCCCCCCCCCCTCGGCCCCAAGCACCCGACTGTAAACAAGCACCTGTGTCGATCCATATACTCTGTTCCGATTCAACTTGTTAAATCCGATATCGCGAGCAGGCACAAAGCCGTTTCAAGGACTCATTGAACGAACGTTATGATTATAGGCGGCAAGGATGAGGATGTTAGTATAGCTTAAGTGCACCCTCATTAGCGTTAACACATGCAAAAAAAAAACACCCATAATAAACCTGTACGGGATTAAAATCTTGACCTCACCGACACCAGCTAGCCAGTATGTTTCGAGACTGACAGCTTAGGCCGTGTGACCAGCATTCATAGTTATACAATATTTTTTACAGGTTTATATCTAAATAAATTGCTGATAGCTCAGTGGTAATTAACTATAAGTCAGCCCCAGTCATGCACGGCGGAAAACTTTACGAGACGCGGCCTTCAATCGACAATCATTTTCATAGACCCGCCGTGAACATCGATGACAGAATAGCAAAACACTTGAGAAATGTAGAATTACAAACGGGATTAAAAACAGTACTGGAATAAACGTGACTTTCTTTAAAATAAAATAAAACAATGACTCGCAATGGTTGATCAACCAAACCTTGCGGGGTGGGGGGGGGAGGGGGAGGAAATACACGCGAATTGTTATCAACAAACCACAACTTTCCCAATAACACGTAGTGATTAATTGATTTTAATTCCTTTGCATCAGCGAATTTCAGTAATCAAAACATCAGGAAGCTCCATCTGTCGGCGGCGATACCATTCCAAAACAAACACGGGTCCCCTGAAGGCGATAAACCACTTTCAGAGTGTTGGAAGTGGTTAGAATCCACGTGATGAAATAGTTTCACAACGACAAGTAGACTTGTTACTCTTCCTAAACCACGTTTTTCAAAACGCGACCAGTCGATTCAATCCGGGAGAACAGGGGTGACGTTAATCCAGGGGATAGTTTATATTATAGAGGAGAGGTTGGAGCGGTACGTCCTGGAAATGACACGGTCTCCCAACTTATTAAACACATCTCCCACAGCTGTCGCTATATTTCCGAGTCAAATAACGCAACATTTACCTTGAAGCGACGTGCGAGGCACTCCCCAAGCACTACCTTATTTGTCGGCGCTCGCTTGCGAACAAGTAGGGAAATGAGAACATCGCAGATTTATGGAAATAGTAAAATAAAAGCCCACAACAAATACACAGAGATAAATATAAAGAAGGAAGGCGAAGGACAGCTGGCACATAATACTGTTGAGTATCGCAGAGGCACAGGGGCACACAAGAGAAATAAATGACGATAGAAAGGGTGATAAAGCATGTGTTGGGAGGAAGGGAGGAGCGAGAAGTTATCCAGACGGGAGATATTTTTGAATTACGACCCCGGGGGGGTGAAGGGTACTTCACTCCGCTGCGGTGAATAACTGCACACCCTGCAATACGCCGCACAACACCGAGAGACAAAAATCTGCCGTCCTCGGCAAATTGGGGCGATTCCGGGTCGAGTGGGAGGGGGCGTTCCAAAACCATCCAAACCGGAACCAATCACCCCAACATATTGCGCCGCGGCTGTATGTTATGATACAAACAGTGTGATATTTGGTAAACTATATTCGATACAAACTTATGGTTCACTAAGTCATGAAGGGTTTAAGAATGACTTATGTTCGAAGATTCATTCAATGATTCACTCACAGAGAAAATTATTCAACTCGTAACATAATTTTATTAAAACCGAATATTGGATTGTGATAAATATATTATTACTGAACTTTGGCATTAAATAATATAGGGTATGTGGGTATTTAAGCTTTTTAATGTTTTACCATATTTCCACTGGTTGTTCTCATTTCTTTACTGTATGGTGCAAACTCGCGGTATTTTAAAAATAAGGGCGCGCCATTTTATTGTGTGCAACGCAACACGTCTTACTGCCTCTCCGGACGATCCGCATATTTACACCAATAAGGTAGAAATGAGGAAATGTATCCACACTTGCGTGAGGGTGGCGGGAAATTAAAAACTATTTATAGAAAAACACTTTCAGTACGCCCGACCAGGATTCGAAGCCCGATACGAAATGGACTTGGCAAATTATAAGAAAATAATTCCTTCCAATTGATTATAAACGGTTTGTCCTATCTTACTGAAAGTTGCATTGCTCAAGTCAAACGAAACACTATTATATTTAAGTGGTCCTACATTTTAAAACTATACAAAAAAAACAACTGTAAATTATTAAGTATACGGGATTCTAAAAGTTTTTTTTAAATTTAAGCTAAATCAACGTAACGTATAAAATATAACAAGAGCAAACAACACCTGACGTGGTGCGTGGTGTGTGTGTGTGTGCGCGCATCTGTATATATAATATATATTGAACATTAATATGTAATAATAAATATATTTAATAACCACGATTAAAGGGCTGAGTGAAGTAATAAATTACTATATTGTAATGTTTCACATTTACCGAAAATTCCACTTCTAAGAGGTTTGAATTTGAAGCTTGTATTAAATCGATAAAAACCCACATGCATACGCAATTAAAACTCTATCAAATATTGGTAAACTTGTAGCCGTTCCCTTGGAATCAGTCGCCAGAGCTAGACCGGTATAAAACTGTGGAGTGCGATTCTCTCTCTCTCTCTCTCTCTCTCTCCACATCAGTAACAAAGAACCACCGGATCATAAAACAGAGATTACAACAAACAGTCCTCGCGTAACTTCATCGCTTTCTTGTTGATGAAACGTTCAAACTAAATGAATAGAGAATTGTTCGGTCATTTCCAGTCGCTGTGTGTTGTCTGTCGTTCTTTACCGATAACATGCGACATTTTAACGACTGTTTTTTTTTCTCGCTCTAGTTTTCCCACTATTCCACTCGTTCATTCATCATCATCATCATCATCTCTCTCTCTCTCTCTCTCTCACACACACACACACACACACAAAATAAATAATTAATCTTCCCACAGTAATTTTTTCAACTAATCGCATACCGGGAAGGGAGAGAGAGTGGGGGCCATACTAAATTAAACATGTAAAATAAACATCTGGCCAGTTTTTATAAACGAGTGGGGCGATATTAAAAACTAATCAAACGCGAGCTCGTTGGCAATCAGTGTCGTTTCCCGCAACCTTATTGAGTACAGATTCTACATATTACATTGCGTGATGCATATGTACAATTCTAGAACAGGTGAACTGTAGGAGAATCGAACTGAAGAAAAGTCAAGCTGAAGGAGAGTTGCGTTTCGCGACTAACAACAACATTTTGCTGACTTTCACCTCTCCCTTCCAAGTACTCAGAATATTTATTACCGTCTCGCTACGCACTGATCTCTTTGCTGAGGACGCCTTCCGTTCTGCTATCTTGCTACCCCTCATCGCACGTGTGCTCGGCGGGTAGCTTCAGCCCTTATCATCAGGCGCTACACCCACTAACCGTAGAGACGACCTTGGGGACCTAATGAGGACACAGCATGCCAAAACGTTGTACATTGCCCGAGGTGTAATAGTCCTTTAACTTTTATAATTATACTAACGTATAGTATTTAACTGGACAATTTACATCTTGTTTTGAAGTTGTTTAGTTACCATTCTCTTAGATAATGTATTAAGCTACGTAATAATGATAATTTCAGATAATTATAGTTTTTCAGTATCTACTTATGTGAGAACATAATCTACTTACACTTTCAATAACTTAATAAATAAAGGTGAAGGTAGGTTCAAATACCAGTTGGGTTTTGTCAGTTCTTTAATCCCCCCTAAAAATAAAGTTGCTATATTTCCTTTTATCTGTTCTTCCTATTTAATCAAGTATAGTCCAATTTTCATATGTACAGCTACTTCCATGTATTCATCCGTCAGGTAATGTGAACTGCAGCTGTCACTTTTGACTACAAAATAACGCTCGTAGAATAGTAAAATGTTATCAATTTTTAATGGAAAATGGTTTGTATTTTATAAAAGGCCTTTCTAATTAAAATTGGACTGTGTTTGTAGTCAATATATCTAGTGTATCATTACCATCACAAATTTATTACACCCATACTACAACTATAATTTCATTTTGTATGTCAGATGACATTATTTAAGAATAATTTATCTAGAATTTAGTTGAAGGCGAACCTAAAATTTCTCCCAGTGTGCTAAATTACTACCAGCTCATTTGCAAAGCAGTGACCCAAGCCCGTGTTATTTCGAGGCTGCATCGTCTTGGATGCTCGGAATTCTCCCCCCTCCACGCCGCGGAGGTGAGAGGAGAGGCATTCCAACCAAGTTTCGGCGACACTAAGGCTGGTCGCATTGTTCTACATCGTGAGCAGCGCGGCGACTCGTTATCACGACAGCTAACCACCGCGTTACTGTATTATTTCACTGTTTTGTTTAACTTGTACCAGAGCAATGCCGTGGTCTTATAGCGAACAATGTGCCCATGTGCCCCAATCATACACCCATTCGAACGGGAACGTATAATTTGGTTACGTGAGCCACGTCCTACTATCCATCCGGGTTATCCACGTATTTACACTAATGGAGTAGGAACGAGAAGGGTGAATTTATAGGAATTATTCCAGCATTTTAGTTGAGGTATAATGGAAAACACCCCTGTACACTTGACCTCACTGGCAAATCAGACAAGACGAAAATGGCGCCTTTATCCAAGCGCCCATCGGCGGATCCTAGCAAGGCCTAAAGGCAAATTTTTAGACATAGGTTTGTAGCAGCACAAAGTTTAGTGGCAGGAATTTAAATCTCACCTGCTCCACTAGCCGAACGGCCAAAAGGCGTAACTCTCGTGTTGGACTGGCCTGCTGATGAAGGGGAGATGTGGATTGAGTCCTGCTCGGATCTACTGAGGGTGATTTTTCCTTAATGGTTTCCCATTCTTCCCCCACGCAAATTCGGGTAGATTACCTCTAAAATGATTCCTCCTTACCCCATTAGAGTATTTATCATATATGCATAACCGTAAGACGCGGTGATATAAAATGTTAAATCCGTGGGCAAAAACTCTTTGTAGTTCATAGGCCCTGTAAAACAAATTTGAGTTTATTTATACAAGCTAGAACCTGTAGCTAGCTTTATAACCACTTCGCTCACTTGGGAGCGATCAATGGTCTATTGTCTATTACGTACTTTATTATTTCTAAAGAGATTCTATTTTAGAGTTAGTATATTTACGGATTAAAAACAAAGGATTATTTGAAGCTACTAACCCCATGTAATCCAAATAAGCTGGTATTCCTATAAAACAAACACGGAAAATGTTGAAACAAAAATTACGGAGGCACAAACGACCCCCTTTTTTTGTACCCCTTCTACCTTCCTCAAGACCATACTGCGCAAGACGCCGTCATTAGCCTTCTAGCGCTAACTAACGTCGTTTCCGCTGATTAAAACCAGGCTAATAATTAAGTTAGCCTCTCGTGCGGGCACTTCCTTCAAGGATTGTGTTTCAAACACAAATTCCGACGGTCCTTTTTCCATTTTGTACCACGCGGCCCTAGCTCCCCTACAATGAGGGGGATGGTGGGGGCGACTGCTGTTTGTATCCTCTTTATAGTACGGAACACGGGAGAACGTTGTAGAAACAGAAGAGGAACCAGATCTTCAAATGTTTCCCTCTCTTTCATAACGAATGTTAGGTTAGACTTGCCTTCACCCTCCCAAGCTATTCAACCGCACACGTTTTTACCCCCTTGCGCTAACAGGTTCTTTTATTTAAAAAAAACACAAAGGAGCAGAGTTGTACGTGCTGGCTACACTTCAATTAAAAGGTGTGGGTTACCATGGCTTGCAGCTAAAGAGGCGGCTTCTAGACGTGCCAAAACGGACTTGTGTAAAAAGAAACAAGGTTGAATTAATTTTGTTCGAGGAAGATGAACCACTTTTCTAAATTCAATAAAATGGGGTAAGAGGGGACGTTAAAAGAAATGCTCCAAGTTGACACATTTTTTACCCGCATCGGTAGGCACGCTGACTGGATGTCAGGCTCGTCTAGATGGGTTGGCCGATGAAAGGGTGGTCGAGTTCCAAATCCCGGCCGGGTGTCCTGAAGGTGTTATTTTCCTAAATGGTTTCCTCAATGAAAAAGCTTATACACATTTACTCTAAAATTCTAACTTACTCATCCTTTGTCCATTATTGTAATTAATACAAGTCAAACTTCCAAATATCAGAGTTAATAGGTACAGGAGAATGCAAGAATAATTTAAAACAGATACCCAATATTTTCCTTCATGTTGACATATTAGATGTATTTATAACATGGATAGTAGTTTATTAGTTATAAAACAGTTTTATACGGGTAGGCATAAGTTATGCATACAAATACAGAGCAGCTTGTATAGTATTATTTCCTCCTCCATCTGTTATGTGAAGTAATTGTGTATTATTGTCTGCTTTAACGTACTGTTGACGTTTTTTGTTGTGGTTGTGACGAACACGTGGTATTGCTGAGCTACTTCTCTGATGGAGCAATCCGAACACTGCTCGGTATTGTAATATTTTGAGGAACCTTGCACGGATAATCCACAAACATGATCACCCGAGTGCGGATAATTGGGAGTTTATTGTATATATGCGTTCAGCCCGAACGGGTACTGAGATGTGATGAAAAGAAAAATCCCAAACTGATATTAAAATGTGAGGGATATAGTTTTTTTTACTACAGTACAATTTAAGTTTGTTTGGATTAATAAATAAAATAGATTATGCCTGAAATTAAAATGATGGAAATGTCCCTACAAACACAACAGGAACATTTTAAACTAAAATATCATTTAGGATGTTTCGAATCTCGTGATTTTTTTAAACTCACTTCTTCCTTGTAAAAAACTGAATGTATTTATTTTGGGAGTGTTTCAGTGATCCAGTGCAATACAAACAATATTTACGAAAAAAATAAATTCCAATAAATGGGAAGAGCTAAACTAGCTTTGTCACACGCTCATTGCCGTGCAAAGTGAAATGAAGATTTTTATTTATTTTTACAGGTGGTTATTACGAGTGGCCGCACTTGTAGTGAAACCCGAATCGATCATAAACCCACACATAAATACCAGAGGAATGATTGGTCATCGCCTGAAGCGCAGCAGCTCAACGATTAGGTCCACAGCCGAGGTTCTACGTATATTATTAGTAAATTCCAAAACAGTCTACACCCTCTCACATTTCTGTCTTGAATCGCTAGACTTTATCTGCGCCTTGAAGAACCTTTCGGAGATAATTTAAAAAAAAATAAAGAAGCCAAAATTGAAAAAAAAATTATCACAATGTAAAATGTGAGAGGCGAAGAAACCACCTCATGACGTTTACAAGCACAGGAGTAGAACTAAGTTAGATTAGGATTTTGTTAGGAAGAACTTTTAGAAAATACAAACGTATACTTTTGCGATCAGCAATGATAGAATTTCACTATATTTTTATTTATAGGTGTATTATTATTATTATTATTAGCACCGCGTCTTACTACCCGTTCGGGTTATATGCACTTACGCTAATGTGTAATGGTAGGGTGATTGTGAGATGAAATGTAGGACCTACAGTTTAACGTGGGATCCGAACCACGGTGGAGGCCTGGCATTCCACACATTCACAAGCTGTGATTAATACACGTCTTGTCAGAGGTGAAGGAAGGGTTTGATAATCAGATAAATCCGTGCCGGGACAGAGGATTGAACCCCGGACCCCCAGCACGGAAGTCTGACACCTTATCCCTGGACCGCCAGGTCACCCTGTAAATGTAGTAATGTCCGCCTCTGTGTTCTTGTGGTCTAAGTTCCTGGCTATATATCCAGAGGTCCTGGGTTCAAGCCCCGGCGCTTACAACATTTTACTGTGAATCAGTGGTTCTAGAACAAGGTCAAACTCAGCCTCGTGAGAACAAATGAGGAGTTACTTGAAGACAAAAAGTAGTAGCTCCGGTCTAGAAAACTGAGATTAACGGCCGAAAGGTATATTGTGCTGACCACATGACCCCCCTCTATCCCAAATGTTGGCCCTATTGCCAATGGCAGCGGCCACTCGGTCGGTATAGCTCGCTTGTGGGCTCACACCATGGAGAAAGATATGATGATGATAATTTACAGTACATCAAAAGTGCCGGCTGCAGATAACATGACCTGACGTAATAATAGGTAAAACCTTGAAAGTAGATCCAGTAACTATTATAACTGCCAGATAAGATACTTCCAATTACATATGGACTATAGTAGCTTTGAAATTATCGAAAATGTCAAATAAACCAACGGATTGTCTATATAAAAAATTATGGTACAATGGTAGGATTAAAGATTTTTTATGTCAAAAGTGATAATCCTAAGCTTTTGTTTTGGCGTTAAACTTACTGTCCATAAAAAAGCGACAGCTGAAAAAATGAATTGATGTATGACTAAACGAAAGTAGATCTTGTAACTTTCAAATACCTACATATAGTCACCGGACACGACACTAGCCGCTGAGTTTCTCGCAAGGGTTTTGATTTGAGTGACAAGGATATCTTCAAATATTCTAAGTAACAACAACCAGATAAATTATCGTTCCAACAAAAGCATAACACTCGATAAACCATGCTATGGAGTTCACACAAGTTGGGCTTTGTCGGTCCTATTGTCCCGTAAGGAGAAGGGGAGCTTTTTACTTTTTGGCGAACGTTCGCTAAAACTAGAAAGTTTTATTCGGCCTATATGTGTCGTTTGGAACGTAACAATTAGAAAGTTTGCCCTCGCGTGCCTGGAAATGTCAGCCGATAATGGTACTGAGTTTCGTTATTTTAGTTTAGGGGTGTTTTGTTTTTGCCGCGGTAAGGTACGTTTCTCTAGAGTCTAGAGAAAGCCGCCGAAAAGGACTGCTATAAATGTTTAACTATGAAGTAGTTTCCTCACAGGCGGCGGCCGCATGCGTCTGTCATCAACGACTACGGCCGCGACAGCCCTACTTCTCTCGAAGCAGTCTAGCCATAGCCGCACGAGTGTTCTTAAAGCTTTTCTTTAGTGTCGTGAATGAATTTACTCAACACGAGTCAAACATATTTTTTACAGTGATAGGATATCAGAAGTTGGTGAAAATATTTTGCAAAACATACCTGGATATGATAGCTAATTTTTAATCACAAGTGATTGGGTACTAAACTCATAGTTAGTTCATCAACCTTGAGATTAGTTTACTGGCCTACCATGTTAACTCTTCATTACTGAATACCTTTCCAAAGTTTCTTTTCTTAGCACTCCAGTATTTAACACCATAATATTTGAAACATTCTTCTGTAGCACCAAATTTCAAATGCTTCTAATCGGTTCTTTCAGTTGCACCAGTGGTTCATGTTTCGCATCCATAAAGTGCAACGCTCCAAACATAAGCCGTTAAGAACCTTTTACTGATTTCCAAATTCATGCTAGTCGAGGTTAGTTTTGTTTTCTTGTTATAGAAAGCTTTATTTGCCTTCCCTCAGTGGCGCACCCAAGGGTAGAGAGGGAGGGGGCAAATGGGGCAGATACCCCCACCGTCCCGGACCCGAATAATTTAAATAAAAACTTAAAATACATCAAGTTGAAATATAAAAACGAGCACTGAAGATGTTTTGAGCAAATTTAATCTAAATTTTTTATTCTAATAAACAACTAATTTCAACAATATCCCAAGTGAAGAACACTCAAAAAAGTTTCTAGAGTCATATAATTTTTAAAGATTTGCCAAGCAAAGACCACTCCAAATAGCTTCTAGGTGCCTCCACATTTTTTACTTTTTACTGGAGTGGGTACTTTGACTCCCCTTTAGGTTGGGAGGCAAACCTCTTAAAATAACTGTATTTTGCTAACCATCCCCTCCAACCTCCTCCACTCTGTCCTCCGAAATCTAACTATGGCTACAACCTTGATTGTCTCCCCCACCTCCCAAATATTTTTTAGGGTGCGCCACTGCCCGCGCGATTCTACTTATAATATATTTCTCGCTTCTGTCATGTTCGGTTATTATACTTCCTAGATGGCTGAACTCCACTACTTGCTGTAGCATACTTCTTACTCCTTACTGAACTCCATTGCAGAAATTCCTTTTTATATATCTTTTATCAAACAAGGATCTAGTTAAACTGATAAATGTTCTGCCTTCTGAATTTGTTCGTCTTTCAACAAGTGTCTATTATTTAATGTTGTAAAATAGCCATCCTTCTTCCAGTCTTACCTTAAAATTAGGATACACATAAGCATTCCCCTCATCTATCCACAATTGTAATATTTGGTCCATCATTCTTAGTGTCTTATAGCTAAAAACGAAACAAATCAACATTTTCTCTCATCGCGACGAAATAATATAACATTCAGAGAGCAATGATCGCATACGACGGCCTTCTAAAAGGAAATGTACCTTCACTGTAAATAGAGTTGTGGTCCACGTATTCTTATCTATTTATAATTTTCCATGCAGAAAACATTTGTTTTATCAGCACGTCTTACTACCCGTTCGGTTTATTTATTTACTAATTACGCCAATGGTTTTAGGTATTACGAGGGTTATATTTAGAGGAAGTGTACCCTCATTTGTATTGAGGGAGAGTGGGAATTTTTTTTTAAAAAACCTCAGTACACTCGACCGAGATTCGAACCTCAATCTCCCCGTCATCGGCAATCTAGTCTACTGGGAGAGTAGCGCGTCAGACCATGCGTCCACCGAAGTGGGTAAGAAAATATATCGATAGTTGAAATGACATATTTTTCTTTGTAACTCTACGATCTCTGTGGGATTATTGCCGCGCATTAAATAATCGATAGTTCTTTGATAACGTCTTGGTGGCAGTCTCTGCAATCCGCCACTTGAGCTAACTTATATAGGGAAGAACTAAGGAAAGGAGGGGGGGGGGGATTTTAATAATATGTATCGACGTATTACAGGAGAGAAGATGTAAAAATATTAACAAGTAAAAGTTTCCACACTAGGTTTTACGGCTCGTAGTAAAACTCGGTGACATTGGGTTCCCTCGACCAGCAAATAAGGAATAGGTGCACAAATTGATGATATATTTGTCGAGGAAGTAGGCTACTATGAAACACAAGAAAAAGCGTTTGACATTTCAAGACATACGAGGGTTGGCAGAACCCGTTTCCACAATGTCGTTTACCAAAAAGAACGGAAAATAAAAACAATGTAATTTTATTTGCTAGTTTTTGTATCTCGAGGCTTGAAGAAGTAAAGGGAAGACTCTAAGTGTCAAAAATATTGCCAAGTAAGAGAAAACATGCACCAAGAAGGCGTGCAACATAAATACAATAAACATATTATCAGTAAAACATATGAGAACTCGTAATGACCGGACGGAATCAAGCGTTAGCATCAGCTTTGATTCTCTTTTGGAGATTCCCCGTGCAGTCAAGGAAACCAAAAACTGTTCTTAATCAATGTCTGAAATACGACAGCTATGGAACTTTTTTTTTACGGTGATTGGTGAGTTGTTAAGTTTTTGTACTAAAAGCCCTTTAAAGGGTAACGTAATATTTTAAGTTAAATTAACATCCAGAGATTATCGGCGTCCTTTTGCACGCGATTATAAACCCCATCAGGATGATAAAAAAATTGATATAACATTTATTATTATTATTTATTTGGGGTTTTTAGCGTTCACTTTCTGAACCAACTGATTATATCAGCACATGAATTATAAACTAGCTTAAATATAGAACAGACACAACACCCAACCCCCGGCGGTTAATTCCTCACTGTGAAAGAGGAAACCTACATTTCATCAATGATACATTTTTCGGCAATGCCAAGAACTAAACCCGGGACCTCTAGCTTAATAAGAAGATAAGCTACCGACTAATCTAAGGTGTCAAACTACTATTATTATGAATATTGTGTTTACAGGCACTTAACCCAGGTGACGTAAAATAAACTCGGGACCACACCCATAAACATCCAAGCACCCCCATTCCCGCCTTTTTCGAATACGGAAATCTAAATCTTCCTTTTCAATCCCACCAAAATTTGAGCCCAAACTCTCAGAGGAGGTCGAAACTAACATAGCACAGAAGCTAAAACAGTACTAAACACCCTATTCTATAGTGACTGACGGGAAATGTCAGCCTCAAAGAGGTACATCACGGGGTGGCAAGTGCCTCAACGTTCACGACAGAATGGAGGGCAGTTTGTCGCTGTCCCGAAACCCGGCCCTCGCCAACGATGCGGACGACAGGACGGGACAGAAGGTGTCCGACAAATGACCCGATACTTCTCTCGGGACGAGCTGCCCCCTCTTACAGTGGAGGCGGTGTCATCAGTTATCACTCCGCAACCAAGTTGACTCATCTAAACGATGTTGCCTACCAGTCACATGACCCTCAGTGAATGAATGTCCCAGTAGAAAATATTTTGTTTAACCCTGCGAGTTTTTCAGCAGAAACGATAAATTACTTTATTAACAATTCATCTTTACAAAAGGGCCAACCCACGTAATTAAAATAACGAGCTTGGATTGATTAGATAAACCAGATAGAACATTAGACACTTGAGTTGGGAATTTTGTGGTAAATGTCTAGTTTGGTATCGGAGGGATTCTTTCAACATACTTTAAAACAAAAAAATATGCTAATGAATAATAATCGTAAGTATGTCTACTAACTTAATTATAGCTCAAACATTGAAATTAATGTATATTGAATACGTGAATGGACACTTGATTAGCAACTGTAAATCTTATGTAACATATTTAAATATTATAAGTATGAGTTGGCTGTAATTTATATATATTTTAAAAATAAGGAACATTCACAATATTCATAAAATACAGCTAGGTCCATACGGGTGAATATAAAATTTTAAATTCAAGTTACATAGACTAAGAGTTGATTTTCACAAATATTAAGCTTTTAAAGTCATTCGTCTTTACAAAAAATTTTAAAGTATAATAAAAAGCCTCGCATAATCATATTAGTAACATTTAATGAGTAGAAAAATATAGGTCAAAATGACATAGTGGTGTAAAATAATAACTACCTAGAGCAACACTTTTTCCCGCATCTAATAAAAACTTACGTAATTATTATTTGAAGACGAGTTAATTAGGATACGGTCGTTAAACACAAGCTTATTCATTAAATAAAACACGACACATACTCGCACAAAGTAACTAACTACATCTACATGACTACATGAACGTGAGCAGAATACCGTTCACCATCAATTTCGCTCGGGTTTTTTTCAACGAAGAGGGGGTTTTATTATCAGAGGGATTGGGAGAGCCGGGAGACAATTAGCCCCTGCTCTCCAACACTCTCCTCGCCTGGAGTTTGGGCGATAAAAGTTCCGACAGGAGCGGCCGGCCGGTTCATATTCATATCCTAGGAGAACAACGGGCAAATAAAGGGGCTGTACACTTGTTGAACAGGTTGAGGCTCAGCAGGGGTCCTAACCCCCCCCCTCCTCATTAGTAAACATACGTCCCCCCTCCCTTCACCCCCGCACACAAGAGGGACGTACTTGAGTTGCGGCCGGGGATATCGAGCGATGAGCGACGCTGGGCCACGGCCCTCAAAGCTGCTTTGAGGGGGAAAAAAGGGGGGGGCATTATTTCATCTGCAAGAGATTTTAAAAATCAAACTCAATAAGGACCAAAGGAAAGCTTTTGCCATTTTTTCTATCACTTGTAAGCTTAATTACTTTTTAAAATTTAGTTCATTCGCTTTAACGAAATTATTAATTTAACATTTCAATCTAAAGATAGGGATGATGAGGTAGTTTAGAAGAAGTGCACCTGCATTAGTGGAGATGTAAAAACCACACTGATAAACTACATGTTAAAAACCATCCCCTAAGCAACCAACTGAGATGTGAATCTTGACCTCCCTATCAACGACCTGAAACCTTATATGGAACCACCGGTGCAAGTAATTAGGACCCATTGAACCTAATCATTGCCGCTCCAAGACATGTATCAAAAATATTTAAATGACACGATTATAAGACCCAAATATTGTTTTTTTTAAACTTGGCATTAGATTTATATATAGGTAGGTCTATATTTAGCGCCACATCCTACTAACCATTCACGTTAAAGGTCTATTTACTAAAAAGGCTAATGTGTTAGGAATGGAGAGGTTTGAATTTAGAGGAAGTGTAACTACATTTGCGTGGAGGGAGATTGGAAAACCATTTAGGAAACACCCTCCTTAGGACACCCAACCGATCTCCCCATCATAGGCAGCTAGATAAAAATAAATTATAATTTAAGAAACCACCATTATTGTCAAGAAACCTTTTACATTTAAAATTTTTAACATATTTTTATGTTGTAGAAAAATATTGCGACCCCTATGTACGAAAATTTACCAATAAATTATTATTAATTATGTAGTAGCAGGAATAAAATGTCACTTCAATGAATTTTCGCTTATTTTTAAAAAGAAATTTCAGCAACTTTAAATAATACAATTCGCAGAGTGAAGAACCAAAACCGACTGTGACTCCCTCTTGTTACACACAAAACAATATTTAGACATGATCAAATAACTTAGGACACAAAAGAGGCTAATGATTAAATCACCTCCAAAACACTACAATGTAAAGGAGCCTTAACTATGCAACAAAAGAAAAAAACACTTTTCAAGAACTCTAAGGAATTATTCCTCACTCTAATAGCCAGTTAAAATAATACATTTACGGTCTTTTTCTGTTGTTGTGCACATCGTCTTACTATCCGTCACCTGGATATATGACGATATAAATTAGTCAATGTATCCGCATTTTCGTGAAGAAAGAGGTTGAAATCATTTAGTAAAACATACTGTAAGTACAACCTAGCCGGTATTTGAGATCCCCGTCTACAGGAAATAGAAGAAGTAACAACCAAGAACGTAAGACCAATAAACCCCATTTGATGAAAGAAATATGCCCACACTGCCATAAACACATTATTTGAACGTCACCTTAAATGTATAAACACTTACATTACCCCCCACAATAAACATTCAAATCCAACTAATTTATTATGTTGGTTAGGCTCACCGCCTTCAGAGAAGTAATCACAGGCGGGGTTTACGGCTTCCCTCCAGCGGAAAAGAACGAGACTTGTGATGATGAGTGTTCGTGGTACAGATTCCTGTTGCGCCAAGTATAAAACAGTTTGTTCTGCAATAACATGAGAACCTCCCCGGCATATTAAGGACAATTTGCTCGAGGAGGGACGCGAGACACAGCCTCTTACAAAACTTCAAATAGCAAACATTTCAACTGGAATGGAATTCGACGGACGGAAAAACAAACCTTGCGTCAGGATTATTATTTTTACTCTGTAGGAGTGGTGCGGTTTACATGCCCAAACCAACTTCGGTGGCCGCGTGGTCCGACGCGCTACTCTAGCAGTAGACTAGACTGCCGATGACGGGGAGATCGAGGTTCGAATCTAGGTCGGGTGTACTGAGGGTGGTTTTTTCTAAACTCTTTTCTATTATCTTCTCTACACGCAAATGCGGGTACCTTCTTCTAAATATATCCTTCCAATCCCTAACACATTAGTGTAATTAGTATACAAGCGTATAATCCGAACGGGTAGTAAGACGCGGTGCTAAAAAAGAAAAGACATGCTCAAACCCAGCTTATATACTTGTAGTTCAGCTCTTAACAAAAGCACGACACAAAGTGGTTTTTAAAAAGTAAAAATTATTTTACGCTGCCCACTGATTTTCACTATAAGCTATCGCGGTATTTCCTAAACTTTCAAGAGTCACGTGCGTGCCGTGCCGGGACCTTGAGCTAACCCACGTACCCTAAAAAAAAGAATGTAAAGTATAAACAGTTGGTCTAAATTTTCATCAAACTTTAGTGGTAATCTAAACAAATCCGAGAGAGAGAGAGAGAGACTAATAAAAGTCCGTAGCGCCACGTTAAATCAATACGCGGTAGTATGTTTATCAAAATTACGATCACCGAAAGATATGTTACTATTATTAAAACTTGGTATGATGTCGCATACCCCTGGGTATGCCTGTAACACACTTTGGAAAACACTGAGCTAGGTCATCGTTTCTAAAACAGCGATTTGTTTAAGTAGAAGATATGGAAATTTAAAAACTAAATTAATTCTATAACAGACAAAACGCCCAGTTCCCTGACCGTTAATCCTATCACTGCAAAAGGGGAAAGCGTCAGTTTTTATCAATGAAGAATTTTTTCAGTCATGTCAGAAATAGAATCTAAGACTATGCTTATTAGGTAGACACGAACTGTGGCAAAGCTGTCGGACATAGACTTCCATTTTTCACGTGGTCAAACAGAAAAAATTATAGTTAAAAAAAGTTATCTATGTTAGAAAATTTACTCCCATTCACTTTTTCACTTAATCGAAAAGTCAAGGCTGGGGACACAAGTATTATAAATCAATCAATATAAATTATGTCAAACTTGTGATAATAACAAACACATTTTAAAGAAATGTTATTATTATTTCTATATTTGGGGAGATAATCAACGGTTCTTAATCTGTAAAACCTTTACAATCATTATAATATCTTTAAATTTAGTTCCTAGCCATTTTATTTTTGGTGTGTTGATTAGACACGGACGCTTATAAACTGGGGTTTCTTTATCCAACGAATCTCAACCAGTAAGTTTAAATTATCGTAGTTTAAAATCATGTTTATTAAATAATAGCTCGAACATCCTTCTTCTTTGACTTGGATATTTTAGACAAAATGTGGCGTAAAGCTGTGATACAAGTCGCTGGCCGGAAGATATCTTTGGTGGCGTTAATTGTTATGGATATCGTCTCGGCCAACCTCGCCACGCGATGAAATGTAAAAACAAGATAAAAGTGTGTGAACACACAGCGTGTCGTGTGTAATGTTCAAGTCGAACGCATTTGTTTCATGCCCGTCACACCTCGATAGCGAAAAATTTGGATAGGAGGGAAGAAGAAGCGGTCCATAAACAATGTTATGATTTTTCTCCCAATTACTTACTTTTTTTAAATTCCATATGATATGTTTCAGTTGAGCTCTTTAATGAGAAGTACTTCCCACCAACTCTATTTATACTACCCACACCAATGAGCACGCGGTCAAAATGTTTGTCGGTGACGGAGAGGTCAGAGTTCGAATCCCAACAAGTGTACTCAGGATTTTTTCCTAAATGGTTTTCCACTCTTTCTTTACGCAAATTCGGATACATTTTCTTTAAATTATACTTTTCACATAAATGTAATTAGTAAATATATAGCATTTCCACCCAACGGGTTGTGGAGTACACTGGCAAAACATCTGTGCTTACTATACTCATGCACTATTTGTAAAATGTATCAATAAAATGACGAGAAAGAGGGATATATATTATACAGAGTTTTTTAAAACCAATCGATTATTTTAGATAAATGACAAATAGCTTTGAATTTGGTGCCAGTCACAAGGTATCACAACAACTCCATAGTATTTTAAATATATCTAGTACTAAGAAAATCCATACATATGTGTATGTTTTATTGGCGATGTGTGCAGACGGAAGGCTGCGGTCACAGTATGAATACATATGTGGCGTACCGATAGTGTGGGCAAACGAACAACAGGAGAAATCAAAGAAAAAATAACAGCAAATGTATAGACCGTGAGAACAATAATAAAATGGAGACAAGAACATTAAATGAAGCCGATTAAAGAAAGGACAGAAAAGGGAAATATGTGTTTAACTTAAGAGAGAAACGTTGGAAATAATTGTGGAGCAGAATTAGACGAATCAATAGTATGATGAGTATCAGCTTAGAGAAGGAATATGAACCACATAGAAAATATTAACTTATGGAAAGGATTTTTAAAAATTGGCTAGAAGATAAAACTGAGCAAAAATCAAAATTGTATCGAAGAAAAATCTAGGCAACCCAAAAAGTCAATAGATAAATGTATTGAAAAGAGAGAGATAAAATTAAAAAAGAAGGTTAGTGACAGCAAGAGAGACTAATAGGGCGCATAGTGACAATACCAAGAAGAAAAGTAGTGTGAACAATATCGAATGAACACCTTCCCCCTCAACCCTGCCTACTACATTGGGTGCGACACTGAGTTTAACACCCTTCTAGAAATGGTCTGTCATTAATTACGAGCAACCGACGACAAATTAGCGCTGTCCAGCTAAATGAGGTCACACTGGGCGCTTGCTGCCCGCGTAAATTAGTCCCGGGTCAAAACCCTGTGAGGGCGCATCAAGTGACAAGCACTGTCTGGGGCAAAGAGATTACCCACGAGGACAAGTGTTCAAACGGACAAACTCTCCACGAGGACAAGTGTTCGAACGGACCAACTCTCCACAAGGACAAGTGTTCGAACGGACCAACTCTCCACGAGGACAAGTGTTCGAACGGACCAACTCTCCACGAGGACAAGTGTTCGAACGGACCAACTCTCCACGAGGACAAGTGTTCGAACGGACCAACTCTCCACGAGGACAAGTGTTCGAACGGACCAACTCTCCACAAGGACAAGTGTTCGAACGGACCAACTCTCCACGAGGACAAGTGTTCGAACGGACCAACTCTCCACGAGGACAAGTGTTCGAACGGACCAACTCTCCACGAGGACAAGTGTTCGAACGGACCAACTCTCCACGAGGACAAGTGTTCGAACGGACCAACTCTCCACAAGGACAAGTGTTCGAACAGACAACTCTCCACGAGGACAAGTGTTCGAACGGACCAACTCTCCCCGAGGACAAGTGTTCAAACGGACCAACTCTCCACGAGGACAAGTGTTCGAACGGACCAACTCTCCACGAGGACAAGTGTTCGAACGGACCAACTCTCCACGAGGACAAGTGTTCGAACGGACCAACTCTCCACGAGGACAAGTGTTCGAACGGACCAACTCTCCACGAGGACAAGTGTTCGAACAGACAACTCTCCACGAGGACAAGTGTTCGAACGGACCAACTCTCCACGAGGACAAGTATTCGAACGGACCAACTCTCCCGAGGACAAGTGTTCGAACGGACAAACTCTCCACAAGGACAAGTGTTCGAACGGACCAACTCTCCACGAGGACAAGTGTTCGAACAGACAACTCTCCACGAGGACAAGTGTTCGAACGGACCAACTCTCCACGAGGACAAGTGTTCGAACGGACCAACTCTCCACGAGGACAAGTGTTCGAACGGACCAACTCTCCACGAGGACAAGTGTTCGAACGGACCAACTCTCCACAAGGACAAGTGTTCGAACGGACCGCTTCTTGTTTTTGTGTAAGTAGCAGTGCTCGATGCATAAACACATTTATGATTTCGCGCAACACACACTTAGTTTGGTTTATTTGAATTTATTTAAAACCACATTTACAAAAAAGCTCACAAAATTCAACATAGGCTACTTCATTACAGGAATAATTTAGTTTATTGTCAATATCACAGCCAATCTATGCATGGGTTCAAGCGTTAGTAGTCTACAAATATCACGAATCTTTTCGTTTTCGTGTTTTACTATTTGCCCATGAGACCAGCAAAATTTACACTAATGAGATAGGGGACGAGAAAGGTAAAATCTAAAGTAATTTAACCCAAATTTGTGAGTTGAGTAAAGGAGAGAGGGGGCGATTCAGGGAAAAATATATGGAGGCTCATCCTCGTCACAGGCAAACCAGACGAGACGAAACTGACACCTTTGTCCAAGTAACCACCAGTGCGGGTGTCTAAATCTCACTGAATTTTAAAAATAATGTACTCTTTAGGATGTAAGAACGACTAAAGAACGTAGCTAAATTTTAAAAATCAAAATAGTATTTCTTTGGTCTTTCAAGGTTGGATACGGATTATATGTCATAACGTAATCCCCTTCCCTGCACACGCCAATGACTATGGAGTAGCACTATACAAGCGAGCTCCTTGTCATCCAGTTGAGTAATTTACCAGATAATTACGGAGGCATACACAATAATTCACCATAAACAGACTACAGTGGCATACATAATTAGAGGCGAGAACAAGGGCCTCATATGACAAATGAAGGGTGAGACGGCGGGACGACACTGATTGGATCATTGTCAATTCAACACTTTTCATCGAAATTAAATTTGAGATACACAAATATAAGGTTAATTAGAATTTTTTTTAATACAAATTTTTAGTTTTTAATTTTGGACACATATCGAAACCAAGAAATTGATAAAATAAAATTTTATTCTTGGAGGATCACGGTGAGTAAACAAAAAACTTACTATCGGCCTTAGAATTACAAAATAACTTAACCTGCGACGACCCATTTAACACTTAAAACGCCCATTTATTGTGCGACTAATTGAAAATATGCGACAGGTCAAGCCCATACTCGTAGTTTAAACCAAACTTGAAGCATTTTAACCATTTGGTCAAGTGGATCAGCAGTGTCTCGCTAAATCCAAGGCGAGTACCTTGTATTTGTTCATTTATAGTATCAAATTTAAGCAAGAACAAAGGACACACATTAAAATAAAAAGAGCAGCTAATTTCATATTCATAAATCCGCGCAGCATAATTATAAATTATTATTATTATTATTATTATTATTATTATTATTATTATTATTATTAGCACCGCGTCTTACTACCCGTTCGGGTTATACGCACTTACGCTAATGTGTAATGGTAGGGTGATTGTGAGATGAAATGGAGGACCTACAGTTTAACGTGGAATCCGAACCACGGTAGAGACCTGGCATTCCTCACATTCACAAGTTGTGATTAATACACATCTTGTCAGAGGTGAAGGAAGGGTTTGGCAATCAGATAAATCTGTGCCGGGACCGAGGATTGAACCCCGGCCCCCAGCACAGAAGTCTGCATAATTATAAAAACGTAGAGCATAAACTACACGAACGAGATTAGCAAAATTAAAACAAAAGACATATTTACACCATTTTCTAGTAATGAATTCGATACAGAAAGCAAGTGGCGTTCGTCCTTGGCGGACAATGAATATAATTACAGTGATATTGCGACTTCAAAGAGAGTTATACGTTTATTTCCCACAGAACGGGAAATAATTCCTTGGTTAAAAATAACGTTATTATGTTGACAGTGACATAGCTTCCCCCCTCCTGCCCCTTGACAGCCCTCCGGCGTTCAGGTTCAAAGAGAATATGAAAAGTGGGTTACGGTCGAACACTTCCCTCACATTAGGTTCTTTTTAAAGTTGACGTGCGCGTCAAAGTTACAAATTTCATCTCTGCGAATGAAACTAAACAATCATTTTTATGCATAGATTTTACATAGGATTATAATATTTAGTTAAAAAAGCTCCAATTTTTTTATAAATACATAAGCCTATGTAATTAATTATATATTATGTATAATAAATTGCATCGTCATTTCCTCTTTGTAAGTAGAGTTAAATATTTCAGTAGGTTTGGACTCTCGCTCTGGCGCCGTTATAAAATAATTATAAGCACACCAACATTTACGGCGGGAAAAAATAAATTAAACTTGTGCAGGGAGATGAAAACACGTTTTACGGTATTACGCACACAATATAACTGTGCCTGCAATTTTAAACCTAACCAAATTACAAAGTGGGGGGAAAGAGTACGTCAAAATGGAGTATTTTATTTCAAACCATGTGGGATGTTTGGACCACAGTTTAAATGGGCCATGATATAATTTTTGAAAATAATAAAGGGCTCAATCAAACATTATTTTCGCTGAGCCTCACGACATTTTTAATATTTTACGAAAGTAAGTTTTTTAATGATAGACTAGTAATAAAGATATAACCTTTAATTATCTCCGTTCACAGTGGACCACTTCTAGCTCGGGGTAGAAAGGGGGTAAATATATTCATATATTTTACTCGGGGAAATGAGTAGTAGCATTTTTCCTAATATTTCTTACGGTGACGTTATACAACACATACATTGCACGTACGGACTACGTAGCCTATTAATTATGCTAATGTGTTAAAGATTAGGAAGGGAAAATGTATCCGAATTTGCGGGAAGGGAGAATGAGAAATCGTTTAGGAAACAATTTAGTCTGCATACACGGCCAGGATTCGAGCCACAACCTCCCCACCACTGGCAAACCAAACTAAATAAGGTAGACATTTAAACCGCGTGCCCACCGGCGCGGGTCGTATTTACAACCAAATTCGCACATAAACTTAACTTTGACCAAAACCCGCATCGGTGGGCATGGAGGCTGAGATGTGAGTCTCTTATGATCTAGTTTACCAGTGACAGAGAGACCAGAGTTTGAAACCCGGCCGGGTGTTTTGAGAGTGATTTTCCATAAACAGTTTCGCAATAACTCTACATGGAAAATTCGGGTACATTACCTTTCAATTAGGCCCTCCTCATCCAAATTCCATTAGAGTAGTTAGAATGGGTATAGCCCGGACTGGTGGTAAGACGTAAAGGTATAAAAATAATGTTGAGCAAAAAAGAGCGTAACTATGTGGCCTACGAAGGGGAGGTAGGCCTACTAGCGATGTTTTGGGCGGTAGGGCAAAGACCCAAGGGTTGGCATCCATTATGTATCGGACATGTTCGGGGTCACAAGAAACGGTGGTAGTCTGTTCGCTTCAGGGACACCTTGGAATTTGACTGGTCGCCACCACAAGCCAGCCTATGCATCCATCATTCATGAACGGCTCTCTCCACACGGAGGCAGAAAGCACCCCCCTGCCCCCCTTTACACACAATGTTACCATTTCCAAGCGATAGACATTGAATTTAAGTGGTTCAACCCCCCCCCCCTCCTCCTCCTCCTTCATCCCACGTCCTGCGCAAGGATCCTTCCCTACATTTTGATCGAGATATGGTTAAGGACGTTGCCTACCTGTGACGTCACGGCCAGTCAAGATAGGATTTTCCATGTTAGTGAATTTACGTTTTACTCATCGAGTTTTAAAGATATAACGTGGAAACAAAAACCATGAATTATTAAATAATTCTAAAAATAGTCACAAAATTATTATTTTTATCTTTAAGTAGTTTTTTAAACGTATTATTTTTATAAATCCTCTACAACTCAGGCTATTTGGCGTGTTCACGAAAATGTCCTGTATGAGTCTTCCTGCCAGGATGTAGATTAAAAAAGTCCTTGGTAGCAATAGACAAGAGCCCTGTCAGGGTGAAATTCTCATTTTATTCCCTCTCTTTATATTTCGTACATTGTGTCCAAGTTTCATAGTCAGATTTAGTACGCTCAAGTGTGGCGCTATACTAAATACAAGACGTCACCTACCTGAAATTGAATGGAATGGGCCAGTTTCATATGCGAAACTGGCCCATTCCATTTTGGTCTAGGTAGGTGTCGTCCTGTATTTAGTATCGACTCGCACTTTAGGCGTACTAAATCTGACTATGAAACTGGCCCTAAGTGTGATAGCGCTTAGACTGCTTAGGTCCGTCAAGTGAGGTGCAACCTTCTTCGCAAAATAGCTTCAAAATCTCCAAGTACTAGCAACGTCGTTAAATGGACTGATGCTTGCAGTTGAGTTCGAGATTAACATAACATAGACCCACTTCGGTGGCCTCATAGTATAAGGCAGCGCTTTTCAAGGGGGGCGATAGATTAAAAAAAAAAAAAAGCAGGAAAAAATTTAATTCAAGATCAACTTTTTTCTTCTTCTAAATAATACAAGTATTAGAATTTTAGCTATTGAACTTTTAAACACAATCTTAATACTCTTATTGTATATGATAAAATTTCTCCTTAAAAAACTGATGGTGTGCCTTGACAATTTTAGCACCTTGTTCAGTGTGCCGTGACCATTTTAGCACCTTGTTCAGTGTTCTTTTAGTTGAAAAAGGTTGAAAATTGCTGGTCGAATGTGTACTGAGGGTGTTTTTTCCTGAATTGTTTTCCACGTCCTCTAAATATAACCATCCTAAGAAGATTAGCGTAATTAGTACGTATGCGTATAATCCGAAGGGGTAGTAAAATGGGGTGCCTAAAACAAAACAAAAACTGCCATAAACGTGTTCACACCATTTCTACTGCACAAATGTGTTCATAGTCAGAGACAAATGTCGATATAATTATTATTTACTAAACCGCATCTTACTACCCGTCTGAGCTATGTTTGCACTAATGGGGTAAGGCTATGAGGGGTAGGTTTTAGAGGCAATGTACTTGCATATGCGTGAATAATGTGTGAGAAAAGATTTTAATACACCCAGGCGGGATTAGAATTCCAATCCTCTCATCACCGTCATATCAAACAATAGCGATGGCAGTGATAATATTACAGTTGTATATATATATATAGTCAAGGAATCATGCGAAGCATTAATACAATGACAATCTCTTAGGCCCCTATCTTTAGGCTAGCTATAATTTAGGTTTGAGTTTGAAATTACAATTAGTTTTCTTCATAAATTACTAAAATCAGTTTGTGACTCAACCTTAGGGCTTGATAAAATAAAACACCAAATTATTCACTCTCTCGAAAATGATCCAAAAAGCTCTGCCTATCTTTATAGGTCTTTGATGGGCTCATGTAATTGTTTACACCTAATGTTAATAACATAATAGTATTAAGCAAAAGAATTTGAAGAGGATAAAAAAACTTATGATTCTTGAGGTGGTCATATTGATCCTATATAGTGTGTAGGTAATGATTTACCACGAAAAAATGTTCAAAAAATTGAAAAAAAGGAAAAAAGTCTGATATAACAAATAAAATTATTCTTCATCGTAATCCTTTAGTAACTGTATCTGTATAAAAGGCTCGAAACATTTCACGGCATCATTGATACCCAGTAAAAATTAAAATAACTTTTATTATTATTATTATTATTATTATTATTGTTAAAGTTGAAATTTGTTGGACTCATTTAATTAAACCAACAATTATAGTTAAAGCTCCGAATGATTGCTCTTGTTAAAGGGTAATCCATAAACCAAATAACGTTGTTGAGAGGGGGAATAGAGGAGCTCAAATGTTGATGTTAATGTTTAAAAAAAATTTATTAATAAATAAAAATAATAAAATTATTACAAAATTCTATGTAACTATTTATATTCAGGATTTAAAATTAATTCTGAGTGGTATTAAATATGAGTCCTCCTTTTAGTGTCACAAAAGCTTCCCTATGAATTAATGACATTCACTCTTGATGTGAAAAGTTACGTAACACAGGTTGGAGGGGAAGGGGGGGATAGGTCAGGCTAAATGTCTACTCTACAAGGTGTTACGTGGGGGGAGGAAGGGTAATAAAAAAATATAATAAAAAGCGTTACGTGGTTTATAGATTATCTTTGGTTAGCTATGTGAAAGGGGTGATTATTATGTATTAACATTAATTTACTTCTTTAAAGTATAACAGTTCTTAATATAATTTTAAATAGGCCTAAAGTATTTTAGTATTAATTTTTACCATAATACCAACTCCTGTCTTAAGGTGTTCTTTACTCACTGAACAAGAGTTTGCCCCACTTCTCACATGAAGCTGAATCCGTTTATCAGCTCTTAGGCCCACCTAAATCCCCTTTAGAAAATAAAACTATGACCAAATTGTTTAATAAAGCTGAACTACAAAAGAGCCTACTAGCTTATTATTTCAGACCACCACAGTTCGAATATTATACGATGGAGCATATGACATAATATGACATTATTATTACTATCAAAGTAATAATCTTTAAACTATGAAATGAAATGAGTTCATTTAAAATACACACCATAAGACACGCATACCAAGGTGTCAGTCAGATCAGGTCATGGTGGTGACAGGAAGATTGGCTTAGAACCCCAACAAGATGTAATAAGGTAGTTTTTATTAAATTGTTCAACACTCTTCCTCCGCGAATATGCGGGCACATTTCCTCTAAATTCTAAACTACCCATGGCTTATAGCCCTAACGGTAGTAAGACGCGGTGCTAAGTCTTACATTACCTAACCCTACTGAATTTGCGTGTAGCCTATATATTCGCTACAGGCAAAAAAAAAAAAAAAAAAAAAGTTTGTAGAAGAACTTGGGTAAATTCGCAAATGAAAAGTCAGCGAGTAAAAAAAAAATCGGGGCATGAAATGACCACTCACTCTCAAACAAACAAAATTATTAACATTATGGTAGGCCCCCCCCTCGCGTCTAATTTGATAATTTAAAACTAGTTAATTTCACGCCCCCCACGAGCTTGTGGACCATAAGTCGTCCTAGATCACGTGGAACACTCACAATTGGTCCCCATTGAAAATGTTAATGCTGACGAGGCGAAATGGCGGTTTGATTGACCGTGGGCCGGACAGACATTATCGAGACTCGCTAGTGTTGGCTGCGTCATCTTGCCTACACCCGTAGTGTCCAACAGTTCGACATGCCCTCCCTGCCTGGCCGCCGAGTCGCTCACTAGACGACCTTAATCGCGTGGTTTTTTCCTACGCATGAAGGTATATTTGTAACGTTATCATATCATTAATAAAACCATCTTACTCTCTTTTTTTTCTAGCACCGCATCTTAACCTTCGGTTTATACATTTATGTACCAATTACGCATGTTTTGTGGAGGGAAAGTTTGAAACCATTTTAGAAAAACCACCCTTAGTACACTCGATCTCCCCGTCATCAGCAGTCTGGTATACTCCGAGAGTAGCACCTTAGACCATGCGGCCACCGAGGCGGGTCTCTCAAATAATGATGGTGTACTTGAACCTACGTGAAGTAACAGTTTTAATCATGGTTATAGACTACCATCACTCACAGTTAAGACTAATTCGGCTTGTAGTTTATTGTTTCCACTGCCTATTACTGCCCTTTAAGAGCTATATACACATTTAGTTACCCTAGAGGGGTAGCGAGGGGAAACCACCCTCAGTACACCAAGCCGGGATTCTAACCCAGAAATCACCGTCACCTACAAAACCAGACTAGATGACTGACATTTAGTCAGCTAGCCCACCGATTAGTTTTTACTGTAGTTAGATTTGTAATTAATAAATGCGTGATTTAGTAAGAGCCCACTTATGAGAAATGTGGTTTTTATCAATTAATATACAAACATTTAATCTAATTAGTGTTTTTTAAAGTAAACCCTTCTAGTTAATATTTTTTAAAGTAAATCTTTTTTATAATAGGTTTAAACAAATAATAATTTACTTAAATAAATCCAGGGATTTGAAATTTTTTTTTAAAAGCAAACTTTTTGAACTATAAAGCAAACATATCGGCCTATCTTTTTTTATGGAGCTCTTTGAAATTCTAATTGATTGTTATGTTCTTTGGTGGACAAAAGATTTCCTCTTTTCTCAGTGTTTCGACAGCAGTGTATATTATTTAATGCTCTTTGGTGGAATTTTTCTGCAACAATTTATATTATTTAGTTTTAAAAATCTTCCCATTTTTAGTATTTATTTTAAGATAAAAGCGTGAAAAAGTATGTGGGGTACACCGTGCCATTTATTTTTAGATTGTAAACAAATTCTAATTGAAAACGGATACATTTCTTTTCACCGAAAAAAAATGATTATCTTACATTTTAGGTTATACAGCCGGTAAGATTCCTTAAACTAAGATCGTGTTACCGTCTCATAGTTGCTTCAAGCGGAACCATTCTGAGTTTGGCTCCTAAGAGGCACTTTTAACCTCATTCTAAGAGCAATTATTAATTAACTAACGTAAGACTGTCTCTTCTCTAACGAATTTAACGAGAGATGAGGTGACATTTAGGTCCCAGCTGCTCGCCGGATTCATCACGACCTATCAACCAGCCATATCGAAAAATAAAGTTTGGCAACAGTTTATAAAAAACTCAAATTTACACTAATGGAGTAAGGGCAAGGAAAATATACTGTATAGAAAGTGTATCATCATTTTCATGGAGAAATAGTTGGAAACTATTTAGAGAAAGCCTCATTATATCCGGCCAGCCATAAGGGCGCAGAAATCTAACTATTATTGGAGGGGCTTGCTATAACGATGAACGTAATGTCAAAAAAATTTTATTACTTGTGGGTGGGGACAGAGATATGTACAGCCTATGTTATATTTGTGTGTAGGTAGATGGATTGTATACTAAATGTGAAATGTAACTAGTTAAAGCATAGTGTTGGAAAAACGAAATAGGCCTACCATTATTTTTATCACCGATTTACGCTGTTCGGGTTAAAATACCCATATTGAATTTACTCATTAAAAAAAAGGACGTATATAATGTCAAGTTTGATACGAATAGGTAATAATAAATATTTATCTAAATGTTGACGTATCGCGGAGTTAATTTTTAAATATAAAATTCCGATTTCATTATTTTGTATTTACAGCTCAATGCTTATTTTATGGGTTGATCCTATTTTTAAATAACAAAGCGAAAGAAAATCAACCCAACTATTTAAACGTCCTTATTTTATAAACCATACCACAGAGGAATAATATACAAGATAGGTTTGTTATCTTACAGGGTAAAGGAAGGGTACATATGGTCTGTCTACATTATTATTTTTTCAAAATCAAGGTTACATACAACGATCTTTTTGTTAATCTAAAAATCAATTTTTCTCATCACAAGACTTTATATCCTCATTTTATGGAACAGCAGTGGCGGCAGGATACATCACAAGTGTAGACGACGTGAATGTGGGCGATAACGGGATGTAACTGACAAATTAACGCCAAGAAATGGAGTCTTGCCTGTCTCACAGCGCATCAAAACTGTCAAATACCTGCCTCCCACGATCAACCTTTATGCTCCGAATTAAGGTCGTTTCCGAGCAGACATGACACTCGTATGTGAAGGAAGGTAAGAATTTCTCCAAGTGCCAACATTACTCGACGATGGTTCGGACATTTTTGCTGGGTTTTAATTTTCGCGTTTTTACTCACGGGTTAAAAAACGGCTTAATCTATGAGTTAGGTCTGAAGAGGACAATTTTTAAATTAAGTGCACCCACATTATCGTGCGAAGAGTATGGAAAAACCACAGTGATGAATTACGTGTGTAGACCCATCCTCTGTGCATTCTGCCGAGATTCAAACTCGGACCTTCCTGTCATAGGTGATCAAGTCCATAGAGTCTGACCCCTTAGACCGTGTAACTATCGGTGCGGGTAGCAATATGTTGACGGTTTTGATTCCCCTAGCCGTAGTCGAGCAATCTTGATATTAAGACTCAAACTTAACAAAGAAAAAAAGAGGGGGATATATTTCTTCAGGACATTCTCTTTAGCCCCGCAAAATAAAGTTTGTAATAGTCAGCCGATTATAGATGCGTTCTTAAATCAAATAAATGGAATAAAATGGTAAATTCCCTTTAAATTTAATTTTAAAATACTCCTATAGATGTTGGGCACATAGAAATGAATACGAATTGTTTACCAAATGCATTTGTTTTAATTAGTTATATACAGATTAACTTGTACTTTAGTGTTGTGTCTGTTAAAAACAGTTGCAGATTATTTTAAAATATATTAATTGGCTCATTTTAAGAATGCGCTCATCATTTTGCATTACTTGTTAACATTTTATTTGTTGCACAACTACTTAGCCCTCTAGCTCATCGTTATAAAGCACATATAGTATAGAACCTTCCCTAACATTTGGTTATGTAAATACATTTTTACACATTTTGTGAAGGCTTAAGACTATTAGTTAATTAAAACTTAATTAGGGTAGATATATTTGTATATCAATCATATTCAGATAATATTAAACCTGTGTTCTATTCTTCTAGAGATTAATAGTGTTTCAACAACAAAATAAGAGTATTTAAAATCATTCAAAAGTGTCTGACGAAGGCTTAGCGAGGAAAAGAATGAGTCGCTAAAGACTGGGCCTTAATTTGTCTAAAGGAAGAATGAGAAAACACATAATGAATAAACCATCCTCAGAGCAGCCATTCAGGAGCTAGCAATGTGATCAGACTCAGGTGCACTAACTGTAGGGCCAAAATATCTGATTGTATTAATTAGTATAGACAAGAAATCATTTAGTAAAAAATAAAGTAAAATTCATAAAATTAGTCTTTTAAAAAATACAGATTCAATGGTAACTTGAGTTGAACGAAGTTACACAAACCTCCTCTAATTAGTTTAATTGGTCCACAAATTTTAGTTGGATACAAAATGCCTGTAGTGATAAACATTCCCTTTTGCGATAGGCTAATCGACCTAAATAGTTTGTAAAGTTGGAAGCGTTCCAAGGAAAGTGTCCTTTTAAAGCGAACACGAGTTTGTGTCAACAATTACAGACCAATTTTGATAGCAAGGGCTTTTTATAAAATACAAATACTTATTTTGCGCTCAAAATTGATAACATTTTACTATATTATTAATGTTAATTTATAGATATTGATAATATCTATCACAAATGACAGCTCCAGATCACAAGACTTGACGTATGAATATGTGAAAGTATATCTAGCAACTTTTCTGGCCCTTATTTTGAAAATTAGACTGTACCGCGGGGGTTGGAAGCAAGGTTTCAGCTGAATGGAAAACTGCCGACCGGGCAAACTGGGTAAAACTATTTGCTAAAATAGTTCGTGATGAAGCGGGAACATATTAAAACAGCACAAGCTGAATGTCAAAACATTGGAATCTGCACATTAATCCATATTCACAGCGTTAATGAACAATTTATAATATTGCAAGGGGAATAATTTTCATAAAACATTAGTTATTTCATGATACAACGGAACATCGATGAGCAATAAAACGCATTTTTAGCGGAAAATTGGCAATTTCATGCATTACAACCTACAAATTATTGCTAGTAGCCTACTACAACGTTTATAAATAACGAATGTTATACTTTATTCATCAAATGCGTATATATATATATATATATTTTTATATTTAACGTATTAATTTACTGTTCAGGCTACTAAGAGATTACCGCACCTTATTATTCTAGACTCTAGAGCAGCCCTAACAACGAGACTTTAAGTAACTTATTATTATTCCCCTCAAATAAAGTTAGCATACCCCAGTTCAGAGCGATAAACTTTTATTCTAGTTAGTGCTCGAATTATTTGGGACCCTAAAATAGTTTATGTATACATTACCTAACTATGTTTGCGTTTATTACTATATGGAGTATTAGTTCTAGAGTTCATCACGTAAAGCGCTATATGAAATATACAAAGAATGGGCCGTTTTCTGGAAGACGTATCACGTCCACACTTAAGATGGGGTGGTAGTGAGCACCAGTTTAGTGCATTAATTTTGCAGTTTTTATAGCATAAACATTTTTTGGCCAAAATAAATCAAATATTTCTTCTATAGAAACATAGATTTTAGCTTTCTGCACATGCTAATCTCAAGAGTTCTTGAATATCTCTCATGAGCATAGCGGCATTTGGTGACAAACTTTTTAAATGCACAGAAAAAGTTGTCACTAAATTCCAGGACACCCTTGACACATATTAAAAAACTGTTGAGATTAGCATGTGCGGAAAACTAAACTCTATGATTCTATAGAAGAAATATTTGATTTATTTTGGTCAAATAAATGTTTATGATATAAAACTTCGAAATACTGCCCTAAACTCACGCTCACTACCACCCCATCTTAAGGTTGATACCCTTCCCGTATTTCACGGGATCGTTTCATATAACACGAGTCTACCCAGACAAAGAGGGTGGGACCGAAAAAAAAAAGGTATTTTAATAAAAATCATAATTGATTATTTAAAAATATCTATATTTTTACTAACTTAAAAGATCACATTTTGACCAAAATTCAATTCGAAAATTAATTTTTTTCACATAAATATATAGGCCTACATAGACTAATATATACATACACTATTTGTAAGTCAAGAACCAGAAGGTTGGTGTGATGTGATTTTTATCCATCCGGAACTGAGCGTGCCCTTAGGCTGGTGAGTGCTAACTGCTCCATCTGGTGGATATCTCATGTACTAGGGGAGTCCAGGAAGTGAGGTGGTCCCCCGTTGCTCTCCACACCGAAATTATCTGAGCGAGCGCGAAGGGGCCTAACAGTTTTACCGGGAAATGTATTTTCACATACTCTCCAGGTTTATTTTACATGTCCACAATCGACATGAGACCGACGGATTTATTTAACCTCCGAAAGAAGTTGTGCAAAGGATTTTTGTCGCTCAAAAAATCCACCGACCTCAGCTGGGTTTGAACCCACGAACATCGGGTCCTGAGACAGCACTTTACTCCAAGACCACCAAGGTCGACATAAATATATCCTTCCTGCTTCACAGAGAACGGTTCCACGACATGTCATGTAAACCTGAATCTATGTCTTAAAATATTTAGCAATACCATGTGATTACTTTTATTTTAAGAAGGAAAGTTTATTTGAAGATAATCATTTACACTCCTAACCAATTCGTTTTGACAGGTGACGAATACTCCCGTGCTGAAATGAGCTTGCCAACTGAAACATGTTTGGTTCAAGCTCGAAAATATCTTCTCAGACATGCAACAGAAAACGGCGGGGGGTGGGGAGGGGGGGGGGGGGGGGGGGGCGAAAAGATTTAGCCATCGCTTGGTGTATCGTTTTATAGGTCGTCGGGCAGTCAAATAAAATCGTAGTGCCTAAATTATTTTGGACCCAGAAATATAACCGATGAACACATCATAGCACAGCTGCCTCTAACGATTCATAAGCGTGACATTTTTCATGCACCTACGGTCAATATTAAAACTTAAAATTAGACGTGTAAAACGGTGAGAAGCCAAAGTAAGTAGGAGGCTGCCAAGAGTCCGGTGCTACGATGTAGGGGGCATTAGGCACAGTTCCAGTGCGGACAACACACACACACACGTATTCATTAATCCGGCAATTTGGCAACACCGAAAACCCGTGTCCTCATCTGCTGTGGTGCGAGCCTTTTGCATACTTTCTTTACTTGTTTCACAAAACCTGTTACAAAGTATTAACAAGAATAATAGATAGATTTTAGAAAGTGTAAATCATTGTAGGAAGAATATTCTTAAGGATATTTTTACAAAAATTCTAAAATCCTTTATAAGCAGAGTTCAAACTATGACTATAGAACGAGCAATATAACTCCGAGCTAGAGATGTCTAAACCATTAAACCTATCATCACACTTTAAAGTATTTTATGTTCGTTTACGCCTTAAACTCTTGTACAAAAACTTTGGATGAAGTTCGACGGTCTTACGAAGCGCTGTGATGCAGTGCAGAAAGTTCGCATTATTTAATAAATTGTTTAAAAAAAAATGTTTAAGATAAAATAGAAACGAGAGGTACCCACAGTCCCACATATCCGTCCCTATAACAACCATATATTTTCAAATTTTATAATTTTAAAAAATGTATGAAAAGGAAAAGCTAGCTCATTTTCAACAAAGTTCTAAGAGGAATGTTAGGAGTACTGAGATTAAGGTAAAAATTTAGAAACTTAATGTTTTAAACTATTTACTACGGTTTAGTGGTTTTGAAGCTTAAGAATCGCCATTCTCATGATAAATTCACTAGCGTAACGTGTGAGGATATATTCCTCCAGTAGACGGCGCCTTTAAACTACATCTAACATGTTTTTACGTTGTTTTCAGCATGAAAATAATAAATGAATCTGTACAAAGCGGACAAGTATCAATACAAGCAAGAGAGACCCTCCCGTCATTATCGTATCTTGTTAGGAAAGCTGTTCTGTGTCGTTCAGGGAGGAGTGAGTGCCACAACAGAAGGATATTGTATACACAGGAGATGCCAAGGAAAAGAAGATAACACAAAGAGACGCTCTAAGTCTTCCTTCCCGGGAGAGAGTGTCTCTCTTTGAGGGATTCTTGCCTTATAAATTATGCTGATTTCGGTTGAATGAAGGAGGAGGCTTCTTCTAAGAGCTACGCGCGGAGACAAGTGAGGTGAATGCGGACTGGATCAAGTCGAAAAGCTTATGACCAAGTAGGGATGGGGGGAAAAAAAGATGAGAGGATGAAAGAAACATACAGAGTAGCTATATCATGTGCAATAAAAAACACACGTAAGCACAGCTCAAAAGTAATTTAGATATTGGGTAAGCATTATTCCGCTATCCCAAACAGTGAATGAGCAATATTTTATTTGTGAAAACTAAGAAATAGTCCTCTTATTTGACATTCTAGAAAGGTTGATAAAAGAAGACTTAGAATACTTATTACAAAAATAATAAACTACACATTGGTATCAAGATGAAAAATATGACTAAACCTAATAGAGTTAGTTCACCGTCAGCATGTTTGACTGGTGGGGCTGACCTACCCAGAGGTCAAAACTTAGGTTTGTAATGCCCCCCCCCCCCCCGGGTGCACTAGGGATGCTTTCTTCACCAAAATGATATTTCCATACTTTTTTAGTCGAATTGTGGCACATTTAATATCATTCTCTTCTTAGACCTAATCTATTGAATTAATACGTTTACAGCTCCTGTGCAAAATCATCAACAAAAAACTAGTACATTTTGAAAAACATAGCATGTATTATTTTCTTTATCTATATCTTTTCTCAATTAAAATTTGTGTTTCGAGAGTTAACACATTATAATCTATAAGTTCTTAGTAGATTTTACCATGGTGCAGTGCAGCTAAACATTTAAAAAAACACTAGTTTATTTTGCCAAATATGGCCCCAAAAAAACCTTAAAATCTTTACATATCATGTGCTTAATGTCATTTTTCTTCTCCCAACAATTTAGTGATTGTGTTATAGTGGGCCTAATATAAAAACACGTAAAGCTCGCAATAGACTGGATTGAAAGTGGCGCGGAGCACAAGGTTCGAATCTCCCACGCTAATGAAGCTGCATTTATTCTTCCTCTAACTAGCCTTACAGTAACTACCACTTAGTTTAAACCGTTGAGTGAATTGGTGTTGTAAATATTATTTAAAAAACACGTGTGAAAACTTTGTTCCCAAACTTGTGTGAACATTCCCAAATAATTCAAGAGTTAAACAAAAAGTTCCCCTAATTTATACATTTTGGTACATTTGAACCATAGCTCTAACCAGAAGTAATAAAATATATTTTATTACATCGCGAGGAACCAATGGTTAAAACGTAGACTAATGCCTACTTCATAATTCCAGCCGCCTACAAACACAAATTACAATAACTTTGTGGGAGTGGAACGCATTGGAAAATTCAAATTGGTCGGTCTCCCAGGCCATGCGTTCCAATTAGACGACGTGCAGACTCGGAAGTGTGATTAACTGGCACTGAGGAAATTTAATTAGAGACGGCGTTGTGGAAGGGGGGGGACATTTTCTCGCGCGGAATCGGCAAAGTATGTAGCCTACAAGCTACAACCATTAAAAAAAACCTGAAGATTTCTTTTCAGGTTGTTGGACTAATATTACCTTCATTACCTACTGATAGCTCGAGAAGGTATTGTCTCAGGGTTTATAGCTAGTCTACCCCCCAACAATATTTTGTTTAAAGGGAGGAAGAGAAAATACATAAAAAATAGCTTAATTTAAATTATTTAACTACATGAATTCGCAAATTTGTCTCTGACGTTTTAAATACTTATTTTAAATCGAAAATATAGCCAAATAATTTGTATCTCCGCAAGTTATTAGCAAAAACTTATGAGTCGGTAAAATACTCAATATAAGTTTCAACTTCAAATCCCAAAAGGTGTATAAGGGTGAAAATAGTTTTTTCCTCTTTTTAGAAGACTAATAAATTAACAACATTTCCTGCTTGGAATTTCGAAGCTATTTTGCGAAGCGGGTTGCATCTTAACTTGACAGACCTTAGAATTCAAACACTATAACAACGAAATAGAAAGAGAGGGAAGAAAATGAGAAGTTCACCCTGAGAGACCTCTAGTTCCCACGCTACTAACATTTTCTATCGTCCACAGAAGAGTATAAACACCCACTTTACTATTTGTGCCTGAACAACATTGACTTGCCAAAATTACCTTTTTCTTGTTTCCTATTCTATGTCCTGGCAGGAACATTTATACAGAACATTTTCAGGAATAGACCAAATAGCTGTAGACGATTTAAAAAAAATGCATTCACAAAAAACTACTTTAAGATAACCCGCCTCGGTGGCGTAGTTAGCTAACGCGCTAGTTTCATGTTGAGCTAGACTGCCGAGGACGGAGAGATCGAGGTTCGAATCTCGCTCGAGTGAACTGTTTTCTTCTTAAACAGTTTTCCACTCTCCCCCACGCAAATGCGGGTTCACCTCTTACTATATTCAACCTTCCCAATTCCTAGCCCATTATCGTAATTAGTAATTAAGCGTATAGCCCGAACGGGTAGTAAGACGCGGTGCTAAATATTGTTACTTTAAGATCAAAAAAATAATGTTTTGTCTATGTAAGAGTTTTTTAAAATTATTTAAAGATTTATATTTGTTGTTTAAATGTTTTATCTTTAAAACTCGCCAAATAAAACGAAAATACATTCACAAGGGAATTCCTATCTAAGCCTCATCGTGACGCCACAGGTATGGTCCCTGGTTGTTGTGTTTCACCTAGAATTAAGGTAACGTGAGCAAACTAGCACTAAACCATACTGAGCCAAAATAAATATATCTAAGAGCGATACGTTGGTTATATAGTCTTATTAGAAGACTCATACTTAAAGAGCTACAGCCCAATCTTCGTAGGAAAAGTCTTAGAAAATACAATATTATTTTTTGGGCCAATCTTGAAAATATTTTATTATTTTATTTTATAAATGTTATTTTAAAGGTAGTTAGTAATATCTGTTAAGAATGAAAAATGCAGACAGTGACCTGACGTATGACTATATGAAAATACTAAATCTAGTCACTTTTTCAACTGTCAGATCTTCCAATGAAAATTGTACTGTATAGTCACTTCAGCTTATCAAAGATAACATAACTTCAGAAAATTATAAATCGCTGCTTTGTAACTCTTGACAAGAAGAAATTTTGCGAGGAACATCTACCTAGAGATGCAAATGACCTTGTATCATTGTGTGGAAGGGTGCCAGGAGGTTGTGCAGTGAGACGGGCTTGTGCGGGCGGACACGTCATTAAACCCCCGCAGAATATCAAGGGGACTCAGTGACCGGGGCCAACTCGTTTCCTTGATTCTAAAAAAGCTTTCCGTTTGATCTCACTCACTACTTTAATGATTAAGAATACGTTTCATAGAGCTAATGTTTGACTAAGATGAACACGGAAACATAAATCACCATTCTCTGAATTGATTTATTTTTCTCAAAATACACGAAATAATAGATAGACAAATCGTGACAAAAAGAGGGCATTTTATTGAGTTTAATTTAAGATTAAAGTTCCGTTTCTACAAAAATGAGTTAGATAAGGAAATAACACTATTTTGTTGACATTAAATTACTAACGAGTTTCGAGTTCGATCCTGGCTAAATGCACCAAAGTATATTTCCCACCTGATTTTCCAATCACAAATAAATGTTGGTGTGGTTCCTTTTCCTTTATTATTATAATTACTAACTTTCAACCCCATAAATTTATTACTTTACATTAACAATGGTACGACCCACCTTGGTGGGTAGTTGCTAACGCGCAAGTTTCGTGTTGAGCTAGACTGCCGAGGACGGGGAGATCGAGGTTCGAATCTCGCTCGGGTGAACTGGGGTGGTTTTCCTAAATTGTTTCCCACTCTACCTCTACGCAAATGCGGGTTCACTTCATCTATATTCAACTTTACCAATTCCTAATCCATTAGAGTAATAAGTACTTAAGCGCATAACCCGAACGGGTCGTAATACGCGGTTCCAAGTGTTATTAATTGTGGTAGGTATGCAAAAAGCATAAAATATCAAGTTTAAACCCCTTATAATTCGTGAACTGTAATGATTTGAAGTTATTTGGATCACTATTTATAATTTATAATTATATTCTTGTTAAAATTGTGCAATACAAACATTTTTTATTGTCGAATGACCTTAAAACCACACGAACACTTTTTATGTTTTTTATTCATTGGTTGGCTCAAATATTCTTACTTAAGTTGAGTGATTTACTTAAATCCCAAAAGATGAGTTTAAAATGAAGTTTATAATTAATTTAATAGAGAAGTTCAGTGGCGTGGAGTGGAGTGTGGCCAGGGTAGGCATGGCTTGTTAACTTTCCAAGCTGTGGTGTGTTCTCAGCTACTTGGTCCCCATTTGACTAATCATACATTGATTATTAGATTGTAAATGTATTTCTATTGATACCTGGCCAATAAGTGTTCTACTGAGTACGGAAGAAAGCAGTTCAAAGGTAGAATTTAAATTGACTGCTCACCCTGACAACAGACACTCCAAGCCACGCCATCACCCTGACAACAGACACTCCAAGCCACGCCATCACCCTGACAACAGACACTCCAAGCCACGCCATCACCCTGACAACAGACACTCCAAGCCACGCCATCACCCTGACAACAGACACTCCAAGCCACGCCATCACCCTGACAACAGACACTCCAAGCCACGCCATCACCCTGACAACAGACACTCCAAGCCACGCCATCAACCCTGACAACAGAAACACTCCAAGCCACGCCATCACCCTGACAACAGACACTCCAAGCCACGCCATCACCCTGACAACAGACACTCCAAGCCACGCCATCACCCTGACAACAGACACTCCAAGCCACGCCATCACCCTGACAACAGACACTCCAAGCCACGCCATCACCCTGACAACAGACACTCCAAGCCACGCCATCACCCTGACAACAGACACTCCAAGCCACGCCATCACCCTGACAACAGACACTCCAAGCCACGCCATCACCCTGACAACAGACACTCCAAGCCACGCCATCACCCTGACAACAGACACTCCAAGCCACGCCATCACCCTGACAACAGACACTCCAAGCCACGCCATCACCTGACAACCAAGACACTCACCCGCAGAACTCCAAGCCACGCCATCAACCCTGACAACAGACACTCCAAGCCACGCCATCACCCTGACAACAGACACTCCAAGCCACGCCATCACCCTGACAACAGACACTCCAAGCCACGCCATCACCCTGACAACAGACATTCCAAGCCACGCCATCACCCTGACAACAGACACTCCAAGCCACGCCATCACCCTGACAACAGAACATTCCAAGCCACGCCATCACCCTGACAACAGACACTCCAAGCCACGCCATCACCCTGACAACAGACACTCCAAGCCACGCCATCACCCTGACAACAGACACTCCAAGCCACGCCATCACCCTGACAACAGACACTCCAAGCCACGCCATCACCCTGACAACAGACACTCCAAGCCACGCCATCACCCTGACAACAGACACTCCAAGCCACGCCATCACCCTGACAACAGACACTCCAAGCCACGCCATCAACCTGACAACAGACACTCCAAGCCACACCATCACCCTGACAACAGACACTCCAAGCCACGCCATCACCCTGACAACAGACACTCCAAGCCACGCCATCACCCTGACAACAGACATTCCAAGCCACGCCATCACCCTGACAACAGACACTCCAAGCCACGCCATCACCCTGACAACAGACACTCCAAGCCACGCCATCACCCTGACAACAGACACTCCAAGCCACGCCATCACCCTGACAACAGACATTCCAAGCCACGCCATCACCCTGACAACAGACACTCCAAGCCACGCATCAACCTGACAACAGACACTCCAAGCCACGCATCAACCTGACAACAGACACTCCAAGCCACGCCATCACCCTGACAACAGACACTCCAAGCCACGCCATCACCCTGACAACAGACACTCCAAGCCACGCCACCACCCTGACAACAGACACTCCAAGCCACGCCATCACCCTGACAACAGACACTCCAAGCCACGCCATCACCCTGACAACAGACACTCCAAGCCACGCCATCACCCTGACAACAGACACTCCAAGCCACGCCATCACCCTGACAACAGACACTCCAAGCCACGCCATCACCCTGACAACAGACACTCCAAGCCACGCCATCACCCTGACAACAGACACTCCAAGCCACGCCATCACCCTGACAACAGACACTCCAAGCCACACCATCACCCTGACAACAGACACTCCAAGCCACGCATCAACCTGAAAACAGACACTCCAAGCCACGCCATTGGTAGAGTTAATTAAGTAAAGCTATTGTTAAACTACTTTTGTTGAGCTAGGCCTAATTAACCCAATCTACGAGTTGTTTAGGTAAATTTACTTAATTTAAGCTTGTTTACCTAATCTACCCAGATAAGATGGTTGGAAGCCTTGAATAAGATAATTCGGGTATTGGGCACAGTAATTAGCGCCTACTTTTGGTTCGCAAAAATCGGTGCAACTTAATTTACTATCAAAATTCAAAATTATTTTAGTCCATTTTAAACCGATAATTTGTAGTAGGGTGCTCCGATTAAAGGCAGCTTTGTTAACTGTAGTAAAACTGGTATTTTTTCCCCTGCGCGTCTTAGCATCCTTTCGGGTTTTACGCATACATTAACAAGGTTGCCAACATTTTCTTTATAGACAATTTTCTGTATTTTACAGGTTTTCCAAAAGGAATCCCCTTTTTTTCACAGACAGTTTAGAGTAGTATAGAGGAATAAAAATTCGTTTATCACAAAAATGACCGTTGTTATGCCATTGGGGTACAGAACATGAAGATAGGATTTTGATGGGAAAATACGTGCAATTCAATAATTATGAAACCCAAAATTTTAGGGAAAGAAAAATGGGAAGGAGGACATAAGACATGTATCGTGCTTATTTGTTCAGTTCACTTTTATTCTAACTACTAATATTCCATTATTTATTTAGGTTTTTGTGAAGTTTCCTGTGTTTTTCCGATTTCATCCGGACACAAAAAGTTCCCTGCATTTCTCAGGCTTTCCCAGTTATCTCAACTATCCGATCACGTGGTAACCCTGTTTTAGTTACGCTAATGGAATAACTTGAATGCAGTAGAAAACCACACAGAACCAATTCACCCCCAGCACACCCGACCAAAATCAGAACCCCGATCTCCCTGTCACCGGCAACCCAGTCAAACACGAGAGTGACGCGATAAACTGTACGACCATCACTACGAGATACGGGTTTTTACTTGTTCCTTTAAGGGCCCCAAATACGACATATTATATAGGGCCTATAGTTAATGCTTTTAAACTTTGGAAAGCCCAGGCCCTAAAATGCTGGGTCAAGAAAGAATAAAATTGCCTAGAGAGAACTTGTGTGGTTAACAAGTTCGGTTACAATCCGTAAATTAGATGTAAGAGTTAAGACATTCACGAACAGTGAAAGAACTAGCGCACGCATTCTAAAAAAGGGTGGCTGCCATGTTGCTGCTGATGATGATGTTAAAGAATACCAGATGAGAAAATAGCAATACCAAGTGCATGCATTTTAATTGTATCATGATGATTGGTGCAAAAACCATCCATTTGTTTAAAAAACATAACCAAGTCAGTTTGTACGTTGCATACAAATATGAAAAGCACGTCAGCTCAGGCACCGTTATGAAACCTCTAATTTAATATAAAATACAAATTCAAACACTGACCGCAATCCACAATCACCATTTCCAGTTTAAAGAAGACTCTCGGGGAAGATTCAATAAATAATGCATTAAAATGTATATCTGTTTACAGCGCAGCTTGCTTTATTTTACCGTACATGATTGCAGAAAATCCGATGGAAAACAGTAGCTTAATTGAAATTACTGTTACGATCCCCTTTTCTACAATATCTCTCTTCCGCTATGATCCAGACGGTTTCAGCTGGAGCTTTGGACTCGATTAAATATTAAAAAGATTCCCCACTACCAGTTTTATTTTCTAGGATTCAGAAACTATCCCTTTGGATAAAAAGGTTTCATCTCTTTTTTTTTGTGTGTGTATGTGTTATAATAAAATATAAGGTAATTTATTTTAATAAACTGTTTACTATAGGTCAGGGATGGTGAGACTTTTCCGACCAGTGTTGACATTTAAGGACCAGCTGAATTTGGAAATTTTCTAGTGTGCTACCTTTTATTCACGTTTTTTAATGAGTATTGAAAAATATAGACTTGTTGAATATTATGAAATGTAATGATTAACTCAAATCAAATTGTAGAACATTTTAATAATGCCTAGATTTAAAAGAAGGAAAACTTCATACGTTATCTAAGTGTCTTAGAAAATGTTAATTTTAATAAATCACGTAACGTAAATACATTGAAAGTAAAACCTTCATTGGAAAAATACAATTAATTTATAAATAGGTTATGTTAAAATAAGAACCTTATATAATATTTTCCATATTAGTTAGAAATGTTGTATTTTGGTAACCAAGATATTTATGTTAGATTTAACAGCACACAAGACGCACTTAAGTACGAGCAAAGACGATTTCTATCCGTTGACTAGATTTCATTGTAACATGACATCGAATGATGCGGTTGTCGAAATATTATTGACTTCAATGAATAATGCGACGTTGATAAAAGTTTTAGTTAATGTTGATTTTTTTATTTTTTTTCTCATGTCGGTGTACCACTCAAATCTTGTTTGCCTAGGTTAATACGATGTCTAGCCTTACTTTTGAAATAGAAATCATTAAGAATATACTAGGACTCAGCATTTTGAGAATCTTACACAATCTTATATTCCTTATTGAGTGACCTGGTGGTCTAGTGGTAAGGTGTCAGACTTATGTGCTGAGGGTCCGGGGCTCAATCCTCGGTCCTGGCACAGATTTATCTGATTGCCAAACCCTTCCTTCACCTCATACAAGACGTGTATTAATCACAACTTGTGAATGTGAGGAATGCCAGGCCTCCACCGTGGTTCGGATCCCACGTTAAACTGTAGGTCCTCCATTTCATCTCTCAATCACCCTACCATTACACATTAGCGTACGTGCGTATAACCCGAACGGGTAGTAAGACGCGGTGATGATAATAAATAATAATAATAATAATAATAATTAATATAATTAAATTAAAAACACTGATTCTTTTTGAATTTTTTACAAACACGTGTACTTTTTTTTTTTACAAAGTTGCTGAGAAGTGACACATAAATAACTCCACGGAATGAATGAAACTAATCAATGAAACGGAAACAAATTATTTAAGAATTGTAGAAATAAAACGCTAACAAGATTAAGGAAGCGAATACATAATTCAATATTGTAGGCGTACACTACTGTTCGACGTCAACAAATATATCATTTTGTCCGTGATTGCACAGAGGATGGCGTATTCAAAAACAAATTTATATTAAAGAGATTTGAATAGTCTAGTCTATCTAATTAAGGGCCCCCACCTCCCCACTATTTGAACGTCACGTGACAATTCCTGAGGCAGTAGAGACACGAACAATCGTTTTGGAGGGCACTACCACACGCGAGGATCGATATTTTCCACGTTATTGGGAAATGGAAGGAAACAATGGACTCACCAGACCGGAGGCACACACTGAATGAGAGAACAGTTGACTGGTCGATTTAGCATGCGGTCTACAACGATTACTAACCTGCAACAAAACAGAAAACACAAAGTTTAGACTCGGCGAATGAAAGCTGCATGCTCCCAAATCCAACAATTCATCCACACCAAGTTATCTCTCGTTCCTCTAAATTGATTGCGATTTATAAAACGGATATTTCAAGTATATAAATCGTGTCATTGGATTATATCATTTCACTGCAAAATATTACAATTTAGTTAAAACTGTTTAGAGAACGTATGCATCTATAAAGTTGAGTAAACTAGGTTTTTATATAAGTTGTTCCAACTATGTGTAATTTTATTCACAGGCTTTAATAAAATACATATTTTAAAAGGAAAAAAATATGGAAATTTTACTTTCATTTACTTCGAAACAAAGTTCAATCTTTCTGATGTTTAGATTTAAAACCTTGCAGGTTAGTTTTTATTTTGTTGCACCTATGTTAACATATAGGAAATATTGTGGCAGGTAAACTAATAATCTTGATGTTCAACACCTGAGCTCAACTGATAGGATGTCGTCTGCGTATCTAATGAGTTGAGGGCACTTGGTTTGATTCCCAGCACGGTAAACAAAATGTATTTTTGGTTAAGTCAAGGTTCCCCTCTATGGATTAGAGGCCGGAGAGTTATGTTTTGTGTTGAATGTGTTAGTTCTAGATTTAATATAGTTTGTAAGACTTGACGCTGATATAATCAGTTGACTATGAGTGACTCAACCACCTTATTTCTAAAAGTAAAGGTGAAGGAGGGAGGCCCTTAAGTGTTTTACAAAAAAAAAAAAATAATGCGACAAGAAGAAGTTCATGTTCACTAAGTGCGAGAGGTTTTCTTGGCTTTAATCTTTTCTCTCTCCCACCCCTCGACAGCCTTCACTTTGATGCATTATTATTATTATTATTATTATTATTATTATTATTATTTTATAGTTTATGTATTTATAGCGACAGTGGCCGTTTGATTGGAAGCGCGTCATTAAACCCAAAACTTTATATTGAATATGATCGGAGAACTACTATCTTATTTTTCTCACCAATGTTCTTGGTATCATAACCTTAAAGTTGTTCTTAAAATTACCATACGTTGCTGTTTGACAAAGCCTCATTATTTGGTTCCAAACTACTCTTAACACAACGTATTTAACATAACTTCCAAACGTCCTAAAAGTTGCTTAAGGCGAGTTCTGACGAGTCATTTTCAACTATCCATTTTTCATGAAATGAAAACTAACAGGAATTTGTTCATATGTGTCTTATTTTATTGATCATGCTGAGACTGATCAACTATAGTATAATTTTGTTAGGAAAAACAGTAGAAGTTAGTTACCAAAGTTATTAAAAACAATTTTAATATATTCAAACGTAAAGTCATGTTATCTGCAACTGTCACTTTTGATAGATAATATTAATACCTATAAAATAACACAAGTAGTATAAAGAAATGTCAATGTCGGCCGCAAAGAAATATGTTTGAATTTTCTCTACGGTTCTTCCAACCAAAATCAGGGTATACCTTTTCGTTTGTTTAGAAATGGCGCCATGTAAAATGTTAATAAGATCAGGGTTCGTGAAATAAATTAAAATAAATTTAATTAAATTGTGCAGTCAGCACACGAGCTACCAAATATGTTAGATTGTAAAAAGATGGAACGTAAGTGGTGGATTAGAGTAGGGATTTTACGTCGCTATACTACTAATGATAATATGTTTAATGAACCAGCTGGCGTCACATTAAAAGAAAAATGAATCCAGTAAATCATTAGCACCGCGTCTTACTACCCGGTCGGACTATACGCAGAATCTAGTAAACAATTCACATGTTCTCATCACTGTTCATTTTGTTTTACTTAGCAATAAATAAAAGTATACCTTCTTTTCACTTTTAATGAACGCATGAATCATGAGTTAAGTATTCTGACGTTTATTGGGCATTCATTTTTAGTTGATAATTGTAAATTACTCGTCTATCCAGCCAAACTGTTCCTCCTCACCTCTCGGCACGTGATCAACACGAGTATGTTCTCGGGCGACAGACCTATGGTCTAATTTTAATCGGAAAGGACATCTGACAGATAGAAAACTTCTAAATTTACTTTCATGTATTCATACGTCAAATAATGTGAACTTCAGCTGTTTTTTATGTATATAATCAATACCTATAAAATAACATTAATAAAATTTATCACCTGCTTAGGTGGCCGCATGGCTTAAGGCGTCACTCTCGTGTTAGACTAGACTGCCGAAGACATGGAAATCGGGGTTCTAATTCCGGTCGGGTGAACTGAGGGTGGTTTTTCCAAAATTGGTTTTCCCTCTCCCTCCACGCAAATGCGAATACACTTCCTGCTAAAAAGAATTATCTATTAAATGTGTCTGGATTACATCTGTAAATCTATTATAACAAAGATTAAACTAAATTAATAAAATAGTAAAATGTTATCAATTTCTACAGTAAAAACAAATATATCTGTATTTTATAAACGGTATTTCCAATGAAAATACTCTGCAAATTTTCAAATCTATCACCACCGGAAGTCAGGAAACGTCAAATTGTGGGGAAGTGGGTTAGAATAAGAGCATGAGCCAGACCGGAAGTGGTTAGAATACACCAACCCACCATTCTCACGCCAGTCACCTGCCAGTATACCACGTGGTTCTCACAGGACGTTATTAACGTTACCAAATCGATACCTGTTTGTAAAAATGATGCCAGAGAGATAATAATGCTCTCGAATACAGATAAACAACTTTTAGACAAACTTGGCAAATTTATAGGTACTAATTGAATCGGTGGTCGCATGGTCTAACGCATAACTCTCGTGCTAGACTGGCTTGCCGGCGATGGGGAGATCGGGTTCGTATCCCAGTCGAGTATATTGAGGGTGGTTTTTCCTAATGATTTCCAACACTTCTTCACGAAACCTCCTTATCCCTATTCCATTAGCGTGACTAGTATAATTAATATATACGTAGAGCCCGAACGGGCACAAAGGTGCTGTGAAGGAACCCCAAACTAATTCAAGGTCGTATAATGAGGGAGGATTGATTTTAGTTAAAAATATATAATAATTTTCTTAAGAGATGATGATAGCCATTAATTGAGGAAATAAACCTTTCATTGTACACGTACACACAAATTGAGCAAAAGTAAAACTTAAAAAAAAACTATCAAATTTCAAAAAACATTACTTCTTGTTAAAAGCAAGGTCATTAGTGCGTACAGGTCAAAAGGATTCTGATGAGCTTTCTTTTTCAATTGATACGTTTTAACCAGAAATGAGTTGAAACCAAGGGCATAGAAAGGGCGGGAAGGGTCCTCAGCCATCTGAAATTTGATGCACCCTTGGGGGAGTCGTATATACGTAAATATAAATTTAGTGGCTAAAGGTAAGGTACAATCATTTTCTCACAGATCCCTCCCCCCTCTCTCCTAGAAAAATTAGTTTTCTACGCTCATTATTTTACGAATTTTAATTTTACCTACAAATCTCGACAAGGATTTCGAATCAGAAAATAATGGTAAACCTATGATATTTTATTTCTACATTAATTCTTGAGTTGCTGTGTAAAACACCTCCCAAAGCGATGATGTTGATGACCTGATAGAGCAAACTAGAGCTGCATGGGTTGGCCTGTCACTCCCACCTGCGGTGTCTGTTAAGGGGGTGATATATTCCTGCTGTTACTGAGTCAAGGGGGCTTGGCGGGGGGGGGGGGGGGGAGGGGCTACAGTTGTAATTATGTGCCAAATACCTGACAGCCTTCCACCCGCCCTTGGTTCTTGGCACGGGGCTGCTGCATTATTACCACGGATAGGACGACAACAGACTTTGTACTTGACATTGCGGAACGGAACAACATTTCAACAGTATGAGACTATCGAGAGAGTGTATTGAAAAAACAATTATATTTAAAAAAAATACTGTTAGTATAGTTTATTATCCGCTGAATCGGACTAATTTAATCAAATTAATTTAATCATTATTTAATTACTTAACAAAGATGTGGCTTGTGCCAAGATATATTTATTTGGATTAAAAAACTCCGCTAGGGAGTGAGTCAAAAGGCAGAGCTTTGAACTCGGTACGCCGATGTTCTTTCAATCTTCTTACGATTTTCATTCGAAGGAACTTTTAGAAAATAAAAAGAGCGTTTTCACCTAAAATTGATATTTTATTGATGTTAGTAAGATCCATCAAAAGTAACAGCCGCAGATTACATAGTGAAAGTAGATCAAGTAGCTGTCAGATAAGGCCCTTTATATTCAAATTGTACTATAATAACCGCTCCAGTGGACAAGCAGGCCAAGGCGGGAGTCTCTCGTCGTGCCTGGTTTGCCAATGACAGGTAGAGAGAGGGCTAGAACCCCATCCAGTTGTAGCGACTTGTTGGTTCTTAATGTTTTTCCTCTCTCTCTCTCCACGCAAATAAGAGTAGATTCTACCTTCCTCCCGCCGCAGCAGATATTCTGGCGGGGCCCACGCCAGTCGGGGTGCGACCTGACGTCACAAGTTTTACTGCCTGTGAATGGTTCCCCGACCCGATCGGTGCCGCCGAACTAAAATAGACTCCCTCACACCACCTTGGCACGGTGAGGCCGAGAGGTGTTTTTTACTTCAGTCGGCCAATGTCCGCGCGAGAACCATCACTTCTCGCTTCTTCAAGGATGTTCCAGTTTTTTATTAATCAAAGTTTAATAACATTTAATCAAAAGATGTTCAGAGATTAGGGAACCTATGTTATACATCGCGTATTAATCTTAGTCTGGGCTATCCACACTTTTAATTGCATTACCGGGGCTAAGGGTGAGGAAGGTATAGCTTAGTGGAACTGTACTCGTATTTGCATGAATGACATTGGAAAATCGTTAGGAAAAACTATCCCGAGTACACTTAGCAAGAATTCGAACCTCGATATTCCCGCCGGCGGCAATCCAATCTATTACAAGACCGTGCAACTATTCAGACTTTTAAAAGGTATTTTAAATAACTCTTTTCAAATACATAACTATGATGACTTTGTCTGATTGCAAAGCTAGGATGGTTAGCAAATAAAAGGGTTTCTGAGGGTACAAAAAAAAACACATTTTTTACAGAGTTTTATATGACGGAACAAATTTGAAAACGGGAGGTATCCATCTTAATATGGCGGACCGTGAAGTTGAGATGAGGGCCTCATACTCTGACCCAATAAATCACGGTTTGATCCCAAACAGGTGCACTGAGGAATTATGTTTCAAACCCATAAAATCGAGTGCTTGTACATTACCCACCTCATCTTACTTGCTTGGATTAAAAAAAAAAGTCACTCAAGTCAATAATGCCAAAAATATACTAAGCAGTATCAGCAACCGCATCGGTGGCCGTGCGGACCGATTGTCAGGATCATCTGTTCTGGTTTGCTAGTGACGAGGGAGTCGGAGTTCGGATACCGGACTGGTGTGTTGAGGATAGTTTTTCCTAAAAGGTTTACTTGTCTGCCTTGATGCAAATTTGGGTACATTTTGTCTATATTATACTTTCTTATTCAATACCACATTAACACTATTAAAATGTGTATAGCCCAAACGGGTGGTTTTATTTATGTATGAGTTATATACAGAGAGAGAGAGAGAGAAATCGATAAAAATATAAACAAACTGACAGTCTGTTATGTTTTATCTAAACTGCTCGGGCCAAACCCCTTAGCTCCCTATTAATGTGAAAAAAAACAACCCCCCACGAAGATATTGCTAAAAGTCCATTACTTTTAATTTGTATTTTTAAAACTAACCGCAAGGGGAAAAAAAAAACCACTTCCAAGTTTCATTAAAATAAATGTATTTGGTTGGGTGAGGAAAGTTTTGATGAATGGCGCAGAAGAAACGGTGTGATTATCCTTGCCTCGTTTCAAAACGAGCAGTCGTTACCCGCAAGAAAAGAGGGAAAAATGCGACGTCGTCAGAATTTAAACAAGATCAGCATTTTAAGATGAACCAGCCAACACTGTATGGAACTTTATTTTTCCCTTCTTTCTTTTAGTTGGCAGTAAAAAGATCAGTCTACACATTATACTAGCTCGCGTTTTGCGAATTTAATAACTGAACTTTGGATGTGGATCATATCCTAGATTCTACATTAAAAAGCTCTACTTGAAGATGGTTCGTCGACTTGGTTCACCAACCAAAATAATTAACATTCAACCGGAAGTATAAGAATAGTTGGTGACCTGTTGGTCTAGGGATAAGGTGTCGGGGGTCCGGGGTTCAATCCTCGGTCCCAGCACAGATTTATCTGATTGCCAAACCCTTCCTTCACCTCTGACAAGACGTGTATTAATCACAACTTGTGAATGTGTGGAATGCCAGGTTTCCACCGTGGTTCGGATCCCACGTTAAACTGTAGGTCCTTCATTTCATCTCACAATTCCCCTACCATTACACATTAGCGTGAGTGCGTATTTCCAGGACGGGTAGTAAGACGCGATGCTAATAAAAGTAATATAAGTATAGACTCTTACCGGTGGGCACGCGGACGAGGACGTCAGCTTAAACTGGTCTGGTTTATTAGGGACGTAGAAACTATAATCTCGGCTGGGTGTACTGAGTTATTTATTCCTAAAAATTGTTTCCCATTCTCCTCTCAGGAAAATTCGGGTAAATTACCGCTAAAATGTTTCCTTCCTCATTCCTAACCCATCAGCGTTATTATCATAAATTATATGCTTTTATTCTGAACAGGTGATTTAAAATAAATCTCAACTATCGGGGGCTGTCTCCCTCCCTTTGAACCGGGTTATCAGAGCCATACTGAACAGTAAAAATACTAATGGGGCCACATTTAGAAAATAAAATCAGTTTCGTCATTATCTTAAGTAGAAATAATTCCAAAATAGTATCTTAGTACCGGTATCTTATTATTCCAAAATAGAAGAGACACCTTAGATAAAATAATAAGACTATTCCTATAATTTTTCAGAACATTTTTAAATTTCTTGTTTCCAACAATGGTCTTAACATGTTTGGTTTCATTTGGTGTGAGAAAACAACTGTTAGCATATACTCCATTCACGGTAGGAATTACTCTCCGAAAGGTCTTTTTTCCTACCAATATCCTACTATATAATAGATTTCTGGTAGGGAAAAAGGTCTTTCAGAAAACAATTCCTACGCTGAACAGACTTTACGTGTGTGCTGCCAAACATTGCACATAATGGGGGCGCAAATTTAATCATTTTTGGAAATTTATTCATGTCAAAGAAAAATTACAGATTTGGTACACTAAATTTACATTCCAGATTTCTCCAAATTATGCTTCGTCTCCGAATATTACACTCCAAAATATTGTATTTCTTCGAGGTTTATAAAAAGAAGAATATATTGCCTTGCATTACGGTCACCATAAGTTCCACGAGTTTTACTCTCCTGCTTTAGACTTTAGAAATATTATTAAATATTAGTCGAATCACTATTTCGTAAGAGTCCAGCCACTATGATCACAGTGTCTAAGGCGTCAGTCTAACAACGTACCGGATTGTCAGCGGCAGGTCGAGGTTAAAATCTCAACAGGATGCGATGGGGGTGGTTTTTCACGTGTTATTAGCACTGTGGTTTCCCCACCTCCCCTCCAAGCTCATTTAGGGGCAATTACTCTAAACTACTATCCTCGTTTATCTTTCTTGAATTAAGACGTTAATAGCCATGCTGTTGATCGCAAAAAAATCAATAAATAAAATCAGTTTCTTAATTTTGTATCTCAGCGTACCGAAAGCTCTGCATATATTCTCATTCGTTCCTAATACTTCTATATTTCCATTCCGAACACCGCATTAAAGTGAAGCGTGAATAGAGGAGCGATATTACTTCAAGGAATGAGGAGGAAGGATGAAACCCTACTTTTCAGATGAGAAACATAATAGAAACGTTTTCCCAAACAGCGTGTTATGTTGGAAACGCCAAGTGGAAGTTTGATATCATCTGAAGCAATATGATAGCACTAGGGGAGGAGAAGGGATGAATGATGATAACTGATGGGGTTCCAGTTTGTGATTTATCTCGGGCAGGCGGTGCGGAAGAAGACTACTGAGGGCGAGGAATGATGCGCGATGCTGCTACCGCTTGCTGTTCGTTATTGGAAGAGGCCCCGCACTGGGACGTGCGCTGACTGCTGAGAATGGGGAAAGGACGAGTTGGGCGCCCAGAACACGTCCACGCTGGGGCAAGAAAAGGGGGGGTTATGCGGGGCGAACCACAGGCACAGAGGCAGCCCTCATCAGCAACATCCACCGGGCTCTTCTTTTAATGTCCCCAAAACAACGGCTTTGTCGACTTGCCTCGGGATAGTAGGCAACTCATCACCACTAGAGCTGATAATGGGCGGTATGCAAGAACGTACACTGAATGCTTAGTGTGCCAATAGTGTGGTCCCGAACACACTAACGCTCCTTAACCTATGATGACGCAAGCAAACCCAAGTTAATTTCCACAAAGCATTCACTTCGTCAAATTATTGCATATAGCCCAATGATTTGACAATATTTGGCAACTTGAGTTAATTCCTTGAATTAAATATTACGTAACAATCTCAAAGGTTAAAAACAGCCAACATCGTAGTTTTACATGGGATACGGCGGAACAATATCGGTTATGCTATAATCGGTCTTACACTCGTCTGGATACCACCTCTAAGGGTATACAGATGATCCGTTTACAAATCATTCCTTCATTGATAGCCTTTGTTAGACGCGTAAAGCTTACGATGTACTAAATTGTCAGTCACGGGGAGGTTGAGGTTCACATCTCTGACGGGTACACTGGGGGTGATTTTCCAAATGTTCTTTATCACTGAGGATTTTCCAATCCCTTTCAGCCAATACGGATTAAATTCCTCCTTGCCCATAAATTAATCCATTACATAACACTTGCTTTAGAACTTACCAATAAAAAGAACAATTCCCTTCTGGGGCTTTGAAATAATAAACACTATTGTTTTATATTCAAGTTATGGCAATAATAACTATGCAGAGTCCAATTTTCACAAGAAAAGTTTTATCTGGTGGCTAGAAAAGCTACTAGATCTACTTTTACGTATTCATACGTCAGGTAATGCAGCTGCTGCTGTCACTTTTGATATATATTATCATTCTCATAAAATAGCATTAATAATACGGTAAAATGTTATCATTTTGAGCCGCAAACAAATGTGTTTGTATTTTATAAAAGATGACTCCTATGACGTACTTAAGTTAACTTAATTTGACAGATGGTGAGCAATTCTTGTTTTTAATAAGATCTTCTAAATAATCCAATAGTTATATTATCCACATCCCTTGATAAAAATATGTATTCTGAAGACAATCTTACATTTTCTCTCTAAGACGGAAGGGTATTATCACCGGTTCCAACAAGGAAAGTCCTGATAAGTAATAGCGTTCCGCCACCGCAAAGCTAACGTGTCTAATCCATCCCAAGGGTTAGGGGGTCGACATCATTGTGCAAGTTCGCAGCACTACTCTAGTTCAAGACAGCGGTCTAGAAGAGCAAACCAGCCGAATATCCTCGAGTGTTGCGGCCAAGGGAAGAAGCGCAGAGAGGCAACCGGGGCGAGGAAACAGGAACGCGCGGGACAAGAAGGTAAGGAGGAAGCGAGAGAAAGACACTAGATGTTCCCGAGGGAGACTCACGGTAGGAAATGTTTCACGAAGTGCGTCGTCTCCACAACCGCAACACGTAGAGCGACAAGAAGACATCGCCTTCCTTTCCGAGCCGCGATTTGTTCACCGGTGACAGTCAACCTGTTTACCGGAGTTTCAACCCCTGGGACTTTCTACTTTCCTTTCGCTTTAGCTTCGCGAGAGGTCACAAAAGATAAGGCTTCTAAAACACTAGTATGTTTAAACGAAATAACCAAATAATTATATCTTCCTACGCTTTTTGTAGTGCCTTGGGGAAAAATAAAGAACGTACGGCCACAATAAATAATGTCGCGGAGCATCATACAGAACAAACAAAATCAATCATATAGTTTTAATACATCTAACTATCCTTCCTCCCTCTCCTACTTCCTAGTACTTATTCGGGTTGTATACATAAATATTAACGCTAAATGTTTTAGGGACGAAGAAGGTAGAATTTAGACTAAATGTACCCGCATTTGATTGGAGGGAGGAGTGCATGAGACAATATAGGAAAACAATCTCAGTACACCCGATCAAAACTCTAACCTTAATTTCCCCGTCATCGGCAGTTCAGTATACTGCGAGAGCGAAGCGTTAGAACACACGACGACCTCCAATGCTGGTTAGTTAATTTTACCAAACAATGATCAAGCATGAATCGATATACAATTACTGTTGAATAATCTTAGAATGCATTTTTCAAATCAGTCATTTGAACTCTATTTTAAAACATAACTAAAGTAATCAAGATTTATTTATTATATAAAATAATAATAACAGACACAGCCCTAAAGGAATGGAGGCTCTAGTATCAAGACAACTCTTCAGTGTGTGCTCTTGGCTACTGGTCAAGAATTATTGATACGCAAGATTTATTCTCACTTCACACTTCAGTTTAATGGAACACGGACAGATACACGTCATGGAGGTCTGCTAGACCTTGTTTCCTTCCCATTATTCGCGAGTATTGCGTGTTACGTTTCTGAGCGACAATGTATGTATGTATGAGACACTCGCCTCATCAGTCATCATCGCAATACAATGAGGCATCAAGACGGCAGGCGGGCGGGCGGGCGGCCTCTCTCAATATGCTAATCGACTATCAAACAACAGAGGGGAAGCGTCATTAAGCACAGAGAATGGACCATCATTTATACCCCCGGCTAAAAGAGAAAGAAACAATAATAAACTTCTCCTCAGAGCAAAATATGATATTTGGTTAGTGCTCCTCTAAGTGTATGACGTGCCAGTACATCATATTATATAATAAGATAGCAGATAAATGTACCGTGCAATGTTCAAACGTTTGTTAATTTGAGTGAGTCACGTTTACAGTTTTATAAGAAATGATGACGTCATTGTTAAAAAATATTAGTCTCTTTATCTTGTAGTAGGCGACAGACCTAAGATTCACACTGGTGGTCACACGATCAAGGCGTCGACCCGGCAATATATGGTGACGATATGGGTAAGGAAAGCGTGAGGGGAAGTATAAAGATGTTCTAATCTCTCTCGAAGAGACTGAGGTATATTTTCTCTAAGCTACCAACCCCACCACTTGGAATAAGACTTTAATAGCAATATTAATTAAGAAAACCGAGCACTGTTCATTGATTACTTGGAGCTCAGAGCCTATCGCTCTGTTGATTATCACGGAGGTACATTGGGGGTTGCACATAAAAAGCAACTGAGTTGCCCGGCCCGACAACAGTCGCTCATTCACACAGGGCTACAATCGCCGGGCAGTCGACCAAGTGGTGCCAACCCCCAAGTTGCCTGTTGAATTTTGTCCGTGATACGGAAGGCTATCTTTTTATATTTGGTTATCTAGTTATCTATTATTTTTTTTCACCTCTGATTCAATCCCCGGTGCTTCCAGATTTTTTTTTTATGAAGCTGTGGGTCTGGAAAGGGGTTAGCCAACTCAACCTCGTGAAAACAAATGAGGAGCTACAAGAAAGGAAAATTAAGACCTCCAATCTAGAAAAGTGAGATTAATGGCTGGAAGGTTTGTTATGCTGACCACATGACATCCTCTATCCGAGGAAGTTGGCACTATCTTTGTTAACAGAAGGTGGTCGCTTGGTTGAAGGCTGACAACATGAGGTTGATATTTAGTCAAATCCTGTGCAGGTATTTAAAAGAAAACCTTTTCCAACCGCTCACTAATATCCGGATGATTTGCCCCGCAGCCTCCTCCTCCGAGTCCATCACATCTGACCAATATTTTAGTGTAGGCCTACTCTGGTTGGGTTGGTACTGATATTTCTGAGCGATTGAAAAGGTGGTTGCCTGTGAATAAACACAGCGATAGTCGGCCGGCTATTGTTACCGGGCGATAGTTGCCTAGTATAAACGGCTTTTTAATGTAGGCATAGTTTTTTTTATATCATAATTACATTATACTGTACAAAGCTAATGTGAAAAGTAGTTTAAGAAAAATGTGGTTATTTGATTGATTTACAAGGGCTAATGTAATCGATATATTTTACATAATATAATTAGCTTTAGTCTTAATGAGTATTTAGATGCGTTTTAATATAGTTTGCATGAAGAAAATCCTAAAACGTTCAACAATCCGCAAGAAAATGATATATATATATATATTTTTTTTTAAATAACAATGTGTGTGGACATAAAATCATCGCTAACTGGCGAGCCAAAGCTACACAGAATTTTTTTTTAGCACCGCGTCTTACTACTCGTTCGGGTTACACGCTTACCTATGTACTAATTACGCTATTGGTTTTAGAGATTAGCAAGGTTATATTTAGAGGAAGTGTACCAGTATTTGCGTGAAGGGAGAATGGAAAACAAATTTGGAAAATAAACCTCAGTATATCCACTGTGATTCAAACCTCGAATCTCCCCGTCATCGGCAGTCTAGTCTACTGCGAGAGTAGCGCGTTAGACCGCACTGCCACAGAGGTGGGTTAATACAAATGATCAAATTAATTATTTTCAAGAGATGTCGAAACCAACGTATTACTGTAACACGTCCTTCAATCGCACAGTTGTTGCCTTGCGATATTTATAATGAGAGTGACAGGAATAACCGCCAGTGCTAACGATTAAACGGGAAATAATTAATCATACGTAATAGTAGTAGAAGGGTATAATAAATCAACCGAGCGAGCTTGGAGGGTGTAAAATAAGAGATAGCATGCAAGTCACATTTAGATTCGCAGCCGTGGTGCAGACTTACTAACGGCGGGTGTAATGAAACGCGAATCTGTTTTATTTAATGAGCGTCTCTTGGGATAAAACATGCCAATACTATGCTTAAACATTCTACTGGATTTTACTTTTGTCAGGTTTTAGAGTTTTTAGAAATGTTCTAAACTTTATATAATCTATCAATCACTATAGAGTCCTACAATAAACATGAAATTGCTTTTAAATGAGGAGAATATAAATATATGTACTATATTATCTATACGAGCGCGTGGTGAGGCGAAGCGGTATATTTACCTATTGATTCTGGAGGCCGAGTTTATCATCCAAATGATGGTACATTTACTTATTTAAATTAACATGAGTCATACCATCTTGTTCTATTGTTAATTATGTTATATTAATTCACACCCGAAGATGGGGTTTAAGGAGTAATCCCAATGAATTTGGTTGCCATCGACGAAGTTTGAATCCCGGCTGGGTATATTGGAGGCGATTTTACCCATCTAATGTTTGTTCTCTGTGATTCAAATTTTACCAGGATAGTTTGGGTGAATTTCCTTTACATTATATTCTTTATATCTGTGCCTTAATGTGAAATGGAAGGGGATGCGAGAAAATGCCAGTGTTTTTGCAGTTTTTATGGCTAATTTTTTTTTTTTGCCAAAATAAATAAAATATTGCTCCAGTACAAACATAGGTTTTAATTTTCTTCACACATTGATATCAAAAGTTCTTGAATATTTGTCATGAGCATGGTGGGATTATCTAACAAACTTTTTAAATGAAAAGAAAAAGTTGTCATTAAATTCCATAACACTCTTGACAAATATTTAAGAAATTTTGAGGTCACCATGTGGAGAAAATTAAATTCTATGTGTGTATTGGAGCAATATATATATATATATTATATATATATATATAAATATTTGCCATAAAAACTGCAAAAAATTGAGCTTTTATCGCGGCCCCTTCCATCTCGCCTTAAATTAAGTCGTTAATCACCCTTGTGATGAACATAAGCTTCATCTAGGTCTATAATATTATTTCGTTGAATGGCTGATATCTCTTATTCACACATGAAACTTATAAGTCTCTTAGACATTTTATGATTATATTATTACAGCATGCCATTACTTGGTCAGTAAGCTGTTGACATACCGCCTGCTTTCAAGGAATGTAAAACTTAGAATATACAAAACAATAATTTTACCGGTTTTTCTCTAGGGTTGTGAAATGTGTTTTTTAAAACTTAAATCCCAATTTTTTTAGGGGGTTCGAAAACAGGGTGCTTAGTCTTGTTTAGTCTAAAAAGGGATGAGCATACTCGGGAAGTGAAGGAGGCTACATAATAATGAGTGACATACCCTGTACTCATCACAAGACAATATTAGAATATTGGGATAGTCAAGTCTCGTAGATTATGGCGGGCAGGACATGCAGCACAAATAGTAGATTCAGCGTTTAGGTTTTTTATGGATGTTACAGTAATAATTTTATGTTAATAATAACGGGCAAGAGAAGATTTTAAAAAAGGTTTATGTTTTAGCGTGTGTTTTATTCGTAAGGATTATAAGTTATGCCATAAAAAAGTGGATTTTGTGATTATTCTCATTTGTTTACCTTTATTTTTTCTAAATTTAAATACCCATATTTATATTCTTCGATTATATAAGTCTATCCATCCACTAAATCTTTATTTTCTAAAAATTTATTTTATTTTGATTTAAATAACATTCTACACATCTCTTTAGCCCTTGTGCAATGTTAGCAGTCTTTGTTTAAGATCCAGTACTTTTCCCAGATGACATTTGTTACGTAAAATCGAACTTTAGAGAAGAGTTAACTGATCTTGTGAAAGAAAGATTGCTGAACCAAGCAAGGTGAGAGTCATCTTCTCTTCACTTGGGCGGTGATGACGGTCTCGAGTGGTCGTGAAAAGCCCACCGTAATTAAATGGTGTACTGAATTAGTGGCGATCGATTTATGATAAAAGATATGAGTAATTAATAGTTTAAGATTATATTCACAAGTGCAAAATCAGTTATTTAATCGCTCGCTTCCGCGGGGCCAGATTAGGACCCAAACCCATAATATCACAAGTTGCCACCCACCAAGTAACGTCACGAATGGCTCCGCGACCTGGGGCAGTTTTTTGTGTAACCTACCAAATCATCATCATGAACATTAGGTAACGCTCCAACATGCCGGCCTCCGCGTGGAGTTTTTAGGGAACGTCACAATTGGCTTCCTTTCTTGGAGCCAGAAAAGAACTTTAATTTAATATAATAAATTTTGCCACCCTTACGCGGAGCATTATTTGGGTTTCATTAGTAACAACACAATTTATTACGAGACGATGTTTTTTACCCCCTCAAAATTACGATGTAATATCAATCTGGCAACAGGCAGCCATTGATCCCAAGTGTGGACAGATGATAAAATTATAATTTTTATTTCTATTTTTCCTGAGTACTTATATTTTCACTAGAACGTTTTGAAGGAAATTAATCAACACTATAAAATTTTCTTACACATATTCATAATAATTAAATATGAACATATAATGTAACATGAATTTAAGGTTATTATCATTGATTTTTATTATATTTAACTTTTGAGTGGGGTTGGAGGGGGAGGGGGTGGTAACCAGCATCCAATACTCAGGAGTGGGAGGTAGGCTAAAACAGGCTGGTAAACTTTCACGGGATTAGCCGATTGCACCAGCGCCATCTTAACGTTTCTCCTTGAGGAATATAAGGAACGAGCCTCGACTGGAGCATAAAGGATGGTGTAAGAGGTTTAAGAAAATCACCACAAGTGCCGCCCGCAGACCCGTTTCAGTTCAAGTTGCGCGGCTAAGTGCGGACATTTATCATGCACGACGCTGACCACAAGCGGCATCCCTTGCCCAGCATCATGTAAGTACCACAAAGGGGCGGAAATATGACCCTGAATAATGTGCGGTGCTCAAGAGACGCAGGGGCGAGGGAGGAGAACACTGCACGCTTGGTCTCATCATTATCAACAGATTCAACATCGCGGCGAACCTGTTGGATAAATTAAAACTGTGCAATACGCAGTTACTTCTCCTAGAAAAATGAATATAAGCTTATATTAAAATGAAACTAGGTACTGTAGATAGAAATGTTATAAGAAACACGTTTCTAAAAAAACCTTCTGTTGCTTAGACATGTTTCTGTGTTTGACGAAAGTAGGAAGATAAATAATAAGAATGATAAGAAATCATTACGATATTTTTCATATTTAGTAGGAAAAATGAAGAGATTTTTATTTTTAGCACCGTGTCTTACTACCTATTCGGGTTATACGCCACGCAATTTTTAGATGTTTTAATTGAGCCTTTCGTAATTCAATAGCATTTCAAGGAATCACCTAGATTTAACCTTGCTTCTTCTCAAACACAGTAAAAAAACAACTCCTCCCCGATTATCTTTGTCAAGGAACCCCTGACGGCCATATGGTGATGTTGGTAGCACGGTTTCCCCCACGACTGTCGAGAAGAGATAAGCAGGGTGAAATTGGAGCAAGCAGCTAGAGACCATCGGACAGTAGCGAGGGAAGGAGGGGGATGAATAACACTCCGCCGCTCTTGTAAGCCCCCTCGAGCCCGTTTTATGGCTGTTTGAAGGGTTCGTACTTAGGGAAATGCTAGTAGTTAAACTAAAGTGCGTCATAATATCGTTGTAAAACTACAAAGTGTAACTCCATGCCCTGTCGTCAAAAGGACGCATATGCGCAAATCACCATATTTCTCCGACTTACATTTTTGGGTTAGAACAATAAGTTTATATTATTGCATATATAAAAAGGTATAAAAGAACAATGGTATGCAAAATTTTCTTTTGGCTTTCAACGATACCGTAGACCCTATTGATTAAATATTTTATTTCACAGAGTAATTTAATAAGCTATTTTCAAGAAAAAATTAGGCGCATTAATTAAGTAGTGTGTTCACAAACCATTATGTTAAGTCAAAACCTTTGTAATATATTTAAAATGGCGCGTGAGCTGAAAAAAGATTGTTAACGTTAGTATCAACAAAGTCTTAGCTAAAGCAACTTGGGTAACTCCCCTTTTATGCATTGAAACTCAATCATGATTGAGAATTTAGGTTCTTTGAAAACACTTTTTTTTTCCTGCACAAAACCAACTTTACATTTCAACTTAGTGCTTATGGAAAGAACATTTTTGCTGATGAAATAAAAAGATTGAACGTTGATTATGATCGACACGGCTCCAATTAGCAAACAATATGAATAATGATCGAGGCATACAAATGATTCATGGCGTCGTGATCGAACTTGAACCATCAAAGACAACCAGAACACGTAGAGGAAACTAACAGCAGCCCCACTATTGACAAAATGCCAGTCATTATCACTCTCCAGCGTTGTATAAAAAAAGTTCCTCGTCACACCCCCCCCCCCCCCCCCCCCGCCCACTGGTTTCACCCCATGGCATTTATATGACGCGTTTGGGAAGACGTCGCGACGGCGCGGTCTCCCCAGCGTCCCGACCTTATCTGGAACCCATCGTTCAGCGCGACGTCACCATCCCCTTGTCGAGATTCGAACAAAGGACCCATTATGCGCTGTGAATCGGTGCTCTATCGACCCATTCGACAGTTATATTAGGAGATGGGATAGGACAACCCGAGGTATATCAACTAGAAACTGAAACATGCGGTGTGTACTACGAGATGTTTATTTGACCGCTATGGGAATGAAATAAACATTTATTTTTAAATATTTCAGGAAATGAATATTAAAGTTGAATTAAAAAAAGTTTCAAAAATATCTTAAGTGTCAGAAAATCAGTTTTACAGTTTAATATCTATAATAATGAAGCGAGATTGATTTTAAATAAAATATAAAATATTAGTCAAATTATAACTCTAAAGACTGCCATTACTTTATATTTTACTGGTAAAATTGTAACGTTAACTTACAGTTAGTTACAATTGGATCCATCCCGTTATAATGTTGATACGTAACTATCAAGAATTCATACCACCCGCTCAATAATTCCGACCCAAATAGAATTCCTACAATGGTACTTTTCTCTGTTGTAGTCCCTGTAGGCTAATACGGAAAGATAATACGACACAGTATATTTCATACAGTACAATCTTCTGTAATATTACTCATATTTGTTCAGGAACTTACCTTTGAAATCTTCTATCACTAGCCGCCACCAAAGCTGAACTACACCGTGCAGTCATGTGAAGAATGGGGCCGAGCTAAAGAAAGTCTACAATCAACGCGTGGTCATTCTCCGTCTAGTCAGATTGAAACTAAGGAATGACAACATGGAAAACGCTAGAAGACAACAATCCACCCGCCCTCTGACGGATGTCAGATGAACTTCCCCAAACAACACAAACATCCAATGATCGCCGACTTGTTCTAATTTTCCGATGGAACAACCCTACAAAGTGACTACGTGACCGATGACAGCTAGCAACTGCGTGCTAGAAATTACCTCCCCTCTTTCCGTGCAACGAAAATCACTATAAAACAGGCTGACATTGTCTAAAAACTTTGACTATCTAAAATCTACGAACGAGGACGGATCATTGTCGTCTACCTGGACAATGATCGGATAAACATTCATACATCATAAATTGGAACGTAACTATGGCAGTTACTTATAAAGAACTCTATTCATTTTCAACTTATAATATTTTCGTGTTAAAATCTTTATTTTGTGTTTTGCTTAATATTTAACTTTTTGCTTTATTATCTCAGTCGCGTAAATGTAACTTGTATGCCGCCACTTAGGCGCGGTTGGTTAGTTGGTTAGTTTATTAGTTTGGTTTGAAATCCACCATTGGTAATTTTGTATTGAGTGAATTTAAATGTAAATTGTTAAAATGTGTGGACTTTTGTATTTTGCTATTTCACGCGACTGTAGATATAAAATCATTCTTGTTATTTTTTTTTATATAATTTAAATTTTGTGCTAAATTTCAATCTTAAGTTTTTTTAAGATATAGTTAGTCCCGGGAGATTTTGACTAGCGTCTGGAAGTCAAACTCTCGCGTTATGTTTTATGTAATTGTAAATTTTCGTATTGTAACTTGTAATTGTTTGAGGAGCCCATCAGGCAAGAATATTTAATGTTTGTTTCATTTTTGTGGATATCTTACTCCACTTCACTTTTGGTAGTTTAACTTCGCTTTTGATGTTATAATCTACGTAATATTGTGTCTCTTAAAGACGACTTGTAATAAATGTAAACATGGGATGTTTACATTCTGCGCTTCACGTTATTATTTTCAGCATTATTCAGAATGATATAATGAGACCACTGTACTTTGCTTTATCTACGTTTATACTGAATAAACCATATTATTGTTATATTTTTAATTCTGCTTATATTTTCCTTTATGTCGATTATACCTTCTCCCTTTTATTTAATTGTGTGTCGTTAAGTAGAAGGCACGGAGACGGTGTAACAAAATTAAACTAAATATAGCTTTTCTATTGATCCTTTCTAAGTTAAAATTGTGGACTCTTGAGGCTAAAAGCATTTGCTCTGAATTTAAAATAGAAACATGATTTTTATGACTTAGTTTTCGATTTCACATTACTAAAAAAGCCACTCGAATAAGTCAAACCTGAGGTTTTGATGGATCCTGAACTTGTTTACAAATATTTGCGCGTGTTATAATTGCATACCGAATAATTAAACGTGACGAAAACAACATTTTTAAATTGCAAAGACACTGACTGCTTGTGAATCGATAAAAAATGTTAATACACCGTCAAATATATTAAAAATGAAAGATCGATTTATAATAATTTTATGTGTATACGTCACGTCTTACTACCCGTCCGAAATATTTACATCACTAATGGAGTAGGAATGAGGAGGGGAGGGAAGGGATAAATTATTTAGTCTGAAAAACACCTTAAGTATACCCGATAGGGATTCAAACTCTAATTTACCCATCACAAGCAATCCAGTCTATAGCAAGAGCGATGCCTTGGACCATGTGACCACCAAGGAGGGTGAAAAACAATTTAAACTAACCCGCTTCCGGCGGCCGCGTGGTCCAACGCGCTACTCTCGTTGTACTAGACTGCCGAAAACGGGGAGATCGAGGTTAAACCCCGGTCGGTGGTTTTTTCCCCTAAATAGTTTCCCACTCTCTCTCCACGCAAATGTCGGTGCACTCCTCTTAATTAAACCTTCCTAATCCCAGCACATTAGTGTAATTAGTACATAGACGTATAAACCGAACGGGTAGTAAGACGTGGAGCTAAAATAAATTAAATTAGAATAGGAATGTAAACAGACCCACACACAGACATATTATATTACAAATAATTGTGTACCTTGCTTTAAAGTTGTTGTGTTCTTAATTTTGTTTTTAGAAAATAATATTTTTATTAAATGATTTGTTTGTTTTAATCGATTTAAGGGTGTTAAAAAAATAATATCGTGGTTGTATTTTAGCTTACAGTACTCACTTTAAAAATCATGGGCTTATATTAAATAACTGTGTCGATAAAATAAGTTTTTGAGTAAAATGGCGCATTTAAATATTTGGTTAAGGTATCAGCATTTTCTTCTGCAATGTAATTTTTGTGACAGTTATTAAAAGTTACAATATTGATAATGTGGACACATTCCCAGCCAGATAAGCCTCTAGCGCTCCCCGTGAGGAAAGTGGTTGTTTAATTTTCAACTGAAAGAAGGAAAACGTTACTCTGCGCCATGCCGCATGAAAGCTAATTGTTGTGTTTTAATTAAAGTGGCTGCTTGTGATGACAAAATCCCTGGCTTGACGTTGAAGCTCAGCGATGTTAAGACAGGCTACCCTGCCCTTCGTGTCTCGTTACGTCACCTGATACATGGTAGGACAGGGGTACGGGGGGGAGCTATTATGCGGTACAGAAAAGTTAGAGGGGTATTTTATTCGCCCAACTTAATCATAATTTAGTTTTTTAATGTAAAAAGATGTTCACATTAAATTATTATTTATTTTGCACTAAGAGTTTTATGTAATTTAAGGAGCCGCCGTAACGAAGAAGGGAAACGTTTTGCAGACGTCAAGAAAATCCACATTAACTATTAATTTTTAAGATAATAATAATAATAATAATATTTAGCACCGCGTCTTACTACCCGTTCGGGTTATACGCTTAAGTACTAATTACTCTAATGGATTAGGAATTGTGAGGGTTGAATTTAGAGGAAGTGAACCCGCATTTGCGTGGAGGGAGAGTGGAAAACCATTTAGGAAAAACCACCCCCAGTTCACCCGACCGAGATTCGAACCTCGATCTCCCCGTCCTCGGCGGTCGAGCTCAACACGACTAGCGCGTTAGCCAACTACGCCACCGAGGCGGGTAATTTTTAAGAAGTGATTCTATTAAATACGGACGGCTCAGGTTAAAATAGAGAAAGGTATCAAAATGTTCCTAGAGAATTAAAATCTTTACATTTTAAGTTATATAATTTTTAATTTTAGCGAGTTTTGTGTATCAGGGCTATTATTCTACCAGACACCTTAGCTCAGTCGGTAGCGTGTCTGTTTACTGAGTTAAGAGTCGCGGGTTCGATTCCCGGCATGGCCGAAAAATTTATAATTGGCGATATGTGGGTTTACTCTTTCACATTGATAAATTAACGGCCTGGGACTGGATGTTGTGTCTGTCCTAGTCTTAAGTTAGATAATAAGCCATATTAAAGCCACGACAGGCCTAGAAAACCAGTAGTGAGAAAATATATGGATTGAATAAAAAAAACTGATCCAGGTATCAGGCTGTAACAGTAATGGGTTTAAAAAAGCTATTATTTCTATGAAGTAAATAAGCTACCACGATTGCCACTCAAAAGGAAGAGAGAGGAAGAAAGAATAACTTGAAGAGCTGTAATATTTGTTTCCCCAACAAAACTCGACGATACATTTTACCTGCCCATGTAGCAACATTAATGCAATACATTTCAAAACGTATTTGTCTTAAAATTAAATGTTTAAAATGGATAAGTACGTAGTTTTTATAGCTATATTATGCACAGTTTCTTGCCTACCCTGTTGGGGAATGGCGTGATTATGTATGTATGTATGTGTGTATGTGTGTATGTGTGTATGTATGTATGTATGTATGTATGTATGTATGTATGTATGTATGTATGTGTGTATGTATGTATGTGTGTATGTATGTATGTGTGTATGTATGTATGTGTGTATGTATGTATGTGTGTATGTATGTGTGTATGTATGTATGTGTGTATGTATGTATGTGTGTATGTATGTATGTATGTATGTATGTATGTATGTGTGTATGTATGTGTTTTATGTATGTATGTATGTATGTATGTATGTATGTATGTATGTATGTATGTATGTATGTATGTATGTATGTTGTGTGTGTGTATGTTGTGTGTGTGTATGTATGTTGTGTGTGTGTATGTATGTTGTGTGTGTGTATGTATGTTGTGTGTGTGTATGTATGTTGTGTGTGTATGTATGTATGTATGTATGTATGTATGTATGTATGTATGTATGTATGTATGTATGTATGTATGTTGTGTGTGTGTATGTATGTATGTATGTATGTATGTATGTGTGTATGTATGTATGTATGTATGTATGTATGTATGTATGTTTGTGTGTATGTATGTTGTGTGTATGTATGTATGTATGTATGTATGTATGTATGTATGTATGTTGTTGTGGTGTGTATGTATGTATGTATTGTGTATGTATGTATGTATGTATGTATGTATGTATGTATGTATGTATGTATGTATGTATGTATGTATGTATGTATGTATGTATGTATGTATGTATGTATGTATGTATGTATGTATGTATGTATGTATGTTGTTGTATGTATGTTGTGTGATGTATGTATGTATGTATGTATGTATGTATGTATGTATGTATGTATGTATGTATGTATGTATGTATGTATGTATGTATGTATGTATGTATGTATGTATGTATGTATGTATGTATGTATGTATGTATGTATGTATGTATGTATGTATGTATGTATGTATGTATGTATGTATGTATGTATGTAATGATGTATGCATGCATGTGTGTATGCGTGTATGTATGCAGGTATGTTATAAAATTTGAAGTAGAAACTTTTATTTGATTCAGTTGTTCTCCCCTCAGCCATCTCGTGAGAACGCCGCATTACACCAGCGCCACTGCAGAGGTGACCTGCTTTGCCGCAGGCTTAACAAATTAAAACTTTTCTGATTAAAGTAATACACGTGTCTTGTTCGTTCACGTCTTTAGTAATATAAACATCACCACAAACAGTACTGGATGCATCGATGAATAATTAAAACTGGCACGAGTGCAAACTGAAGGTTTAGAAAAGTAATGATCTAAAAAGGATCTTAGATTAGACTAGAGGACTCCGTGAGATAAATTATTACAAAATAACCTACTAAACGAAGATATAACAAACACTACTACTTAACGACGCGAATAAACTAACGTAGCCTACAGTGTACAATTATTTTTGTTCGATAAGACAATAATAATATTACTATTATTATTAGCACCGCGTCTTACTACCCGTTCGGGTTATACGCACTTACGCTAATGTGTAATGGTAGGGTGATTGTGAGATGAAATGGAGGACCTACAGTTCAACGTGGGATCCGAACCACGGTGGAGGCCTGGTATTCCTCACATTCACAAGTTGTGATTAATACACGTCTTGTCAGAGTTGAAGGAAGGGTTTGGCAATCAGATATATCTGTGCCGGGACCGAGGATTGAACCCCGGACCCCCAGCACAGAAGTCCGACACCTTACCCCTAGACCGCCAGGTCACCTCAATAAGACAATAACAATTCAAAGCGAATTAACCCGAATAGTAGTATGAATATTTAAAACTTATCCACCTAAATACAGGTTTGTATAAGCTCACTTACAAACCAGCTAACCAAAGACATAACACCCTATACTACAGAGTGAATAATTAAGTCGGTATCGCGCCTACATACGGATACAAGAGAACTGGGATCTACTCCCAGTTGGAACATAAAATGTATCTTCTGCCATAGATGTGAGTTAAGTAAAAATTAGATTGAAACTAAACTAGCTTGTACAATAATTAAATGCGTAAAAAGATAACTATCTTAATAGAGAGAAGAATCTACATTCCAATAGAAAAACTACATTATTACAGCAACTAAACCTTGGACCACTCATTCACAGAGACGGCCTGTCCAGGAATTAATTATTTAATATACAAAAAATGTTAACTTTACCAAATATAAAATTAAGCTTAGAAAAAGGTTAAAGATTTAGTCTATGATTTGTTTATCTTGGTGCACTCAGAAAGGATTTAGAAAAAATCAGAAATAAAATTGTGGAAAAAAACAAACCCTGAAAGCATCCGGCCCTCCAACTTCCCCAAACCTGCCGGTCAAATAATGGTTAACCCAAAAAGCTTTTTGCTAACCAATTCAAAATATTTAATTTAAAACTGGAAAGCTCAATTTGCTAAGGACTCTTGTCTGTGAACCTGGGTATCTTATGAAGAGCTGGAGCGCTGCACTCAAAAAATGTCCAGAGTTCGAGATACTTTTCAAGAGTGATATTTTTAAATATAATAATAATAGAAAACAATTGTAGTTAAATTCAAATGGTCAAAGAGTAATAATAATTCCGAAATTTTTTATCAAAAAAATTATTCTTGGGGTGAGTGAGAGGGGGGGAAATGGCGTCATGAACTCGATATAATAATTAGAAACTTTTGACGGAAAGTCAAAAATAAACTCAAATGGTAGTTTGAGACAAATATTAATTACTAAATAAGATAACTATACAAACGTTGAATAATAAAAAGTGTAATTATATAGTTTTATTAGGTTCGAAACTATGAAATAATTTTAAATAGTCCTGGTGCGGAAAACTATTTCTAGAACTCGCATGGGTGAACATAAGTTAGTGTGGAAACAGCTTAAGTTACAGCAGTAACATTATGAGTTCAGAACTCTAAACTTTACAAGTAATTTGCGAGAGTTTCAGTTTCAAAATTAAATTTCGGGATATGAACTTGAACGTTTCGCTTTGAATTTAATCGGATTTTTTTTAAAACAAACTCAATAAAAACTTCTGAGATACTTGATTAATCGTTTTTGTTTTGTTATTTATGTTGTAAAGTGATACAATTATGGAATAAGGTCTCAGAATAGACGAAGAAGAGATGCAGAGGAAGAGAGGAAGGATGTTCGACCATATTCAGATGAGAAGGTGGAAATCAATCTGAGTGTTTCTGGTTCGAAAATAACAACGTCCCAATTAAGTGTGGTTAGACTGATAATTTGCTGTTCAATGACAAGTGGGGTGAGGGGTGGAAAGGATGTTCGGACATAGGTCTGGGGTGCAGTATTAGTCACACGGATAATTCACCTGACCCTAACTTTGCTCAAATAAAAATAAATATTTAAGTAGTGACAATCAGAGATAGCTCAGCTCAGCTCAGCATTAGCTTTGTTGACTTTGATCCGGTTGGCCGGAGTTCAAATCCAGACCGGCTGTCCAGACGTTTTAAATTACTGGTTTTCCATCTTGGGGTAAGACCCGCTTCTGTGGCCGCATGGTCTAAGGCGCTACTCTATACAGGAAATCGGGGTTCGATCCCGGTCGGGTGTACTGACGGTGTTTTTTTTAAAGTGGTTTTCCACTCTCCCCCTCCTCCCCACGCAAATACGAGCAGGCGCCCTCTAAAATTAAACCTTCCTATAACCCGAATGGGTAGTAAGACAAATTGCTAATAATAATAATGACGAGGTAGGGATGAGTAGGGTATTGTTTAGAGGAAGTGTTCCCGAAGTATTAAGAAGCGCGCGTGTATCGCTAGAATGGAGAAGAGGTGTAAATAGCGTTAAAACCCCTCGCGCCCGTTCATTATGTCGGTCGGTCAGCCCCTGGCTATGTCGGCTCGCGTGCGGCCAACGTCCCGTGACTTCACCCGTCACGCGAGAAAAGGATCGTCCTGGATTCGAGAGGGTTTTACTGCTGTGTTTTAACACCAACGAATTAACCGGGTCATTGGCAGTCCAGTCTATCGCAAGATAGACGCCTCGGTGTCTAGACCAATCGACCGTCGAGGCGGGTGTTTATAGCTACACATTATTATTGGTATCATCCTTCGTAACTAGAAGAAGTGATTAATTTCTACCCACGGCCGTGAAAGGATATTCGATGTAATTAGGAATTTATAAGAAATTTGAAATGTGCTACTCGTCTTCCGAGGAACTGGGTTTTGTTGAAACCAGATTCTTACCCCTAAAATCGACGTATATCCCAATCCCTGATATTACGCATGCTGTGTAAAGAAAAACGTCTGTCTTGCTGGGTGATATGTTGTCTTTAACGATTAACAAAATATAATTCCCTTCAAACTAAAATTATCCATTTTTGTTTCACATTATTTCTATCAAGACTAACACAAATAAAATTAAGTTGATCAAGAACCATAATCTAAAACTATTGACAATAGTTTCGTGGGTTATAAAACTAGTTTTTTCTCTTATACCGAATAGGGTAATATCAATATTGTTGTAATGCCATGAAACGGTAAATCTATTTTCATATATCCATACGCCAGGCCATGTTGAGAGATGCTGTCAATATTGAAGAATGTATGGTCAGGGATGTCTTTACCTGCAGAGGCTCGTGGGGAAGTCCCTCGACATAAGATTGCAAGTATTTTTTTAAACACTAAACCCACTTTAAGATATTTAAATTTTATTTTTAAACACAAATGTGGTTGTAGCTGTTAACACTAATTACTAACCTGGGCATTGAGAAGGAATACCAAAGATATATACATTAATAATATATTATTAGGGTGACACCGACACCTCAGCTCAGTCGGTAGCGTGGCTGTCTACTGAACTAAGGGTTCGATCCCATGCATGGCCGAAAAATTTATCATTGGTGAAATGTGAATTTCCCCCTATACAATGATGAATTAACGGCTGGGGGCTGGATGTTGTGTTTGTTCTAAGATTAAGTTAGTTAATAAGTCGTGTGCTAATAAAACCAGTCGGTTCACGTAAAATACCTCAAATAAATACCGGTAATGAAAAAAAAAAGGAGCGGGTTGGACCCCCAGAACACCGTATCTGCTCATCTTATCTGCTTATAGGCAATCCGAACCTAGTTAGTTGGTAATACTTTCCTAATAATCATCTGAATTTGGTAATGTATTTATATAAATAATTACTACTATGCCGTAAAATCCATGTTTACAATAGCTAGAATCTAGCATGTGTTTTGGAACCCTGATTGTAACGGCGGCGGAAACTCCCCTTCTTCTTCAGCTCACAAGTGAAACTCTTTTATAACGGCAGTCAGCTCATTGTTGTTTTACACGGAACACCCTCCCTTTAGAATGGATCATTCATATTATTCATCCCAACCCCAAGCGCGGGGCGGGCGAACCGCGCAGGAGGGGGGGGGGGGAAATTTGCATGGCTTTAAATGCAAATTCCGTTACTCATTACCGCATGCATAACGACGCAATAAAACTGAACAAAAGCGTCATTTGGGAATTCCATAGAAAGTCGATACGTCTATTTATACACGTGGCCCGGGTACCCAGAAAGGCGACAATTACTACCGACATGAAATATAGAGTGCTTTAAAAAAAATAATCACGTCGAGCAAAAGCGTGGAGATTGTGAGGATGTGCTTTCAGGTGTTGTGAGTATGCGGCGATTGCCCGGATCAGAGAAATTGACGGCGAATATCTCTCTAGTCTGAAGGAGAGAATGTCGGACAGAGGCGAACAAAGTAGGCATCTCTTTACCACCCTTACCTGCCCAGTCAAAATAGACTTGATATGACCACGGCTTCACGCTTGAGGTCAGAATGCGCTAATCTTCGGGTGAGGGCACTGCCAAAAAGATCATCTATTGGATATCAAGGGTGAAGTTAACTAACCTATTTTTGTGCACAACTATTAATACCATTCGTGATATCGCATATTACATGATGGAATAGGAATAAATAAGGTAAAATTTGGGGGAAATGTACCGGCATGTGTTCGGATGAAGGGGGAAAACCATTTAGATTCTAGACCATCACCAATATTGACGCCTTAACCCGCGTGCACTCCGATGCGGTACTACATACCTACCTATCTCACGTTAACAGTATAAAGAAAACGATGTGTTTTACTATAGAAATGATTATGTCTCAGTAACGGCACAAAACTTAGTCATACTTATTCTTCGAGTCACATATCCCAACCTGTAACAATCTTGGCTTTTTGAATTTATTATGACACACAAATAAAAATGACTTATTTTAATCAATGCCATTATTTAAATTCTAGACTTGTCATAGATAAACAAAATTAACTATCACACAGTAAGTTATTATACAACACAAAAATTACTAAAATTGTTCCAATTACTTTTATTTATCATAAATGTATGAATCAAGAAATATTTAGTAGTAATCGTTCAGTTAAAATTAAACATAAATTTAATTAGTAAAAATATCAATTTTTTTCTTTGATGTAAAACTAATGACAAATGTATGAACTCAGACTAGACAATAATGTATAGGATTTCAATCCGGCATGATAAGATTTAAAAACATTGTCTTTTCACAAAGACATGAGTAGGCCCGAAAGTGTAAACTTAAGAGTAAAACACATTTTCAAAATTGTATAACCTCTATCGTATTTTAGTTCTGACTCAATTTTGAGGGTCAAATAGTTTTTTTCTATTCTATAAACCTCCAACAACAAAAAAGCAGAATAAAAACTATGAGTAAATAATCTTTAGGTCATTGTCCTTTGAACTGTTAGAAGAATAAATAAGTTTTGTGAATCTCGAAAAAGTAAAACGCCTTTTCTTTCTTTCGACAATCGCAAAGCAATCGCCATGCAAATTCCTCCCCCCCCCCCCAATTTCCATTTTCCGCTGGTCCGTGTGCAACGTGCTTGGATGGCGGTAGCGTAATGACAGTAATCGCGATAAGTTTGGTCAGGAGGAAATACGGAAGATCGCGTGCCGTGCCGTGTCGTGCCCGTGCCGGGAGCCAAACAGCCGGATGGCGTGGATCGATCCGCGGCGCTCTGGCGTCTAGACCCGGAGACGCTCTAGGTGGAGCCGGTCCCTCCAGTATGCCACTGGGTCACCAACCCCCCCGCCTCCCCAACCCCCTACAATGGCGTCGGGGCGACCGACCGACCGACGCCACCATCGCACGCAGAGGACTATTCACTCTATTTTTTTATGCATCGCGTCTTACTACCCGTTCGGGCTATTAACATATTTACACTATTGGATAGAGACGGGGAAGGTAGAATTTAGAGGTAATGTACTAGCCCTTGCATGGAGGGAAAGTGGGAAACCATTTAAAGAAAATCTCGGAATGGGGATTAGATCCCCGATCTTCCCTTCGCGGGAAAGACGCCTTCAGACTAAGTAAACACTGATGCAGGTGACAATAAAATCGACCGTAAGATGGCTCTACTGTTTCCGACGCGATGCAACACTCGATGTTTAGGTAGAAGGAAAGTGGTTCTTTGCCCGCTCGGAAAGCAAACAAATGTATTATGTAATTACAAAACCTTAAAGTACTTTCTCTACTAAACCAATTCTCTCCACACGTTCAACAATCTTCTTGAAGAAAATGTGTAAACATATTTTATTGCTGCTAGTGTTATAGTGTTAAACGTTTGTTTCAAAAATACTTTTATAAACAAACTTTAAATATTAGGCTAATTAAAGTGGCGTTATAATCACTCATTTAAATTACTTGGAAAGGTATTATGAAATAAGTGTAACTAATATTACGTATAATATAATTACTACTTTATTTTTGGAAACGCTCAGCCCTAAACATTTGGAAATAATGAGTTGCATGCCTGTGACTCACGGCCGTCAAGAAAGGATTTCCCATGTTAATGAATTTACGTTTTATCACTTTTAACCATAAAATTCTTGAATGTTCTGAGAATAGTCCTACATGTCACATAGTTATTTTTATCTTTAGTACTTTTTTTTGAAATTTTTTTTTTATAAATCCTCTAAGACTCAGGATATTTGGCTTGGTCATGAAAATGTCCTGTAGAAATCTTTCTACAGGATGTAGATTAAAAAAGTCCGTGGTCACATATGTCTATCTAGAATAGGAAACAAGATCAAGGTAAAATTAAAAAGCCAGTTTTATTCAAGGTGCAAATATTAAAGTGAGTGTGTAAACTCGTAAGGAAGAGGGAAAGGGTTATCAGCAATAGACAAAGCCCTCTCAGGTGAACATCTCATTTTCTTCCCTATTTTCTTTTTGTACATTGGCGTCCAAGTAGGATAGTGCTTAGACTGCTTAGGTGCGTCAAGATGCATACCCGCTTCTCAAAATAGCTTTGAGATCACCAAGAAGGCAACGTCGTTAAAACGTTCGTTTAGAGTTTATCTCCCTAGTTTCAGAAGTGAAAACAAGGAAACATTTTGAGAGCGAACTTTTCATCAAGCTCTTTATCTCTCTCTCCTGTGGTTGCTAGGAGGTAGCCTCGAGATACAAGCAATCTATCTGCGGCCAGGAGCCCATTCGCTGACCTCCCATGGGCTTCTTATCAACCGCCGGGATAGGAAGCTCCGGTCAAACCAGGGTCATCCCCCCCACCCCCTTGGCCTGCCCGGGCACGTGAGAAGAGTCATTGTTTACAGAGATACATTCCGCGTTTCAGCCTAATAGATATTTATTGTATAGCTTTCCTCGCTAGATAAGGAGTTACCTATAGGCCTACCTCCCCGTGTGAGGAAAGGGAACGTTGAAGTAGATAATAAAAGTAAACAAAAGTAATAGAAGAAATAGGAACTGCGCAGAAAACTTCTTGCGGGCGAGAGACACAATCATCAAGGCAATAAATCGAGCGAGAAGCGATTACGCTGAAAAAGAAAAAGATGGGGAAGAAATTTACTATCGAGTAGCAAGAAAAGAGATCTTTTTCAAAGGGTAGAGATGGAAGCTTTTTTTGGTTCCATTTGGTAATAGTAAACTGCCGTTTCAACTCAATTTAGAGTGCTTATGTTTTTTCTCCACTTCAATGAAGATGTCACCTTGATAATTACATTATTTTGAATAACTTGTGTGCCCCGTATTTCAGGAGAGTAACTGAAATTTAGGTTGAAATTAGAATATTAGTTTTTATATGGTGTAATGCTAGTGTGAGTGTTTAAGCGAAGCCAGAGTCCTACACCTACATACACATCATGTATTCACCATTTAAATGCAATATTTTAATAACAATAGACCATGCGGAATCGACTGCGTCATCGTGAATAGGTTGTCAAGGTTGTTACAATGAGTTAGTATTCCGACACTATTTCTTAAGGGTGTCTCACACGATGCTGCTTTTATTCGCTTTTGACTAGCGTTTATTATTCGCTCTTGTATTCGCTTGCAAAATTTGGAAAACAGCAGCTTCTTCTTTTATTTGCTAGCGAACGATTTTGGCGTCAAAAGCGAATAATATTTGCTAGCTGATAAGTAGAGACATGTCCAACTTATTCGCTGTCACAAAGCGAAAATCTGGCTAGTTTGTTCTTATGTGAATGCATGTGTAGGCAGTCATACAACATTATTTCAAAGCGAGTCATTGTGCACGTGCGTTGTTTTGAATTGAAACTATCCTGCTTCTTCATAAGTGGATCTACCTTCTTCAAAAGCTCCTCAAACTTTTCATACGACAGCCGTACAACTTCAGTACGCCTGTGGGTCCCCTAATACTAGTCCTTCAACAGATTGTTGGAAGCTCCCTGATATATTCTCCTACCGATCCACTTCAGTACCCAGTCTCTTTTTTCTTTTTCTTTATCATCGAATGACGTATTTGAGCTCGTGCAAAAAGCAAAACTGCAGCACGAAGGATATCCTCCTGTTATGCCATGATATTCAACATTGGCTGTCCCCAAATTATAGCTGGCGAATTCCTGGTTTTATCAGCAGTGTGAGGGCTCTTTTCGCAAGCGAATTTTTTCGCCAGAAATTCGCTTCGGTGTAGCGAATAAAAAAGCTAGCGAGTAAACCAGCACCATGTAAGTCACCCTTAAAACTCTCAAAAAGATAATTGAATATTTACAATATTTAATATATATAGCTTGGAAAATTTGGTTTTTTACCTTATATTGGGATCGTTTTGGGGCCGTCTCTGTGCAATCTCAGTGGCGTGGCATGGCTTGTTGCCAGAGTAAGTTAAACTGTACCTGTGAATTGTTCTCTTCACTCAGAAGAACATTCATTGGCCAGGTATCAACGAATAGGCCTATATATTCCCATGTGAGAGATGTAGAGAAAAACCTATATGTGATTAGTCACGTGAGGATTGAGTAGGGGAGATCATGACATTTGTACAGTTTTAACAAACTCTGCTACTACCCTGGCAACACTCCATGTCACGGTGTTATTCAATAGACCTACTTGGCATCATGATTATCATAATCTCGTGTTGTCTTATCTAGTTTACGTAGTATCGGAAATAATACTTTAATTGCTTGAGAATGAAACCCATATTTCATTTCTATACAAACCTTCCAAATAAGTGCTATGACAACAAAGCATAAAGTTGTCCTAAAGCGCTATCGAGATAAATGAGCTCTCCTTGCGTTATAAATATCCTCCCATCTAAGAATGAACATATCATGCGACACTATTAGAGACGTTTACGTCGACTCAATAAAATTTAATGTAAGCTACAATGATGTCGCGCAGGCTGACCCATTAACCTCCAAGGTAATAACAGCCAGACACGGCGACTAGAAGACGAAGAAACTCGAGGATGGTTGACGCCCTGGTAGGGCGGTGACGCAGCCATTGTTTCTGAGGAGGTGGCGCGATGCTAATTACACTTGGTCACGTGGTTGGTTATCTGCCCGCACAACAACACAGTGGCGATAACCATCGCTCATTTACATTCACCGAGGATGAATAGGCCTGTCGGAGCGAGGACATCTCTCAGAATTGAGAGGTGATGGGACTCAAAAAGTCGCTTGATTCACGCCAAAGTGGTGATATATTAATTAAATTTTCATTGTCTAACCTACATTAACTTCCTCTTCACTGGCGTGGCTGAGATAAAACCAAACCTATCTCTGCTTTGACCTGAAAATTATAGATTTGACTATTTTGACCTTCTTAATCATGAGATACAAACACACAGCTAAATTTACCTTTAATAACCCAGGGTTTCTTTCCTCCAAAATATACGTCAAGTTGACACAATAACTTGAATTGTGCTGGTTAATTATTTGTTTCAATAAACATCCCATCAATATGAACATAGTTACTACACATTTTGAACTCTTTCGCTTTTACAAACGAACCTTGAAATTTCAAATAAGCCTCCTAACTTCATGATCAAACAATCAGCTTTGAAAATAGTTCATCCACTAAGATGAACAAATATTAATAACAAAATTAATAACAATTTAATAATGTAATGCCACTTTATTTAGGGAGAGATAGGAGATAGATTTTAAGCCGGTCATTCAATCAAAGGCTTAGTTTTTTTTAATGTAGTTTAGAGTTCATACATAGACGAGTCTGATAAGCTTTTCATTTTAATTACTGAGCAATAAAAATATTTTATCTTTCATTTTTATTATATTCATGGTCGAATCATTATTATAAAACTTAGCAAGGAAATGAAATATACTCAATTCAATAACAAAGAAACAACACGAATATTTAATTCGTAAAATCCCCAATAATTATATTTTAAAAAACCAGCCGTTATAAACGTATGAGCTAACCCAAGCTTTGGTTGGCCTCACGCAGTATAGAATATGTCAAGGGTAGTTAATTTCATATGAGCCGGACTTCCGGTGGTTGGTTTCGTTGGAAGAGAATCGAGTTACGTTATATAGGTACCGAGCGCGATCGTCCTCTCTCTCTCTCTCACGCACACACACACACACAAACCACACGACAGATGGCTCTCCGTACTTCCCATCTCGTGGAAACACACACGCGCAAGACTTCCTCTTTGCCACCCCCCGCCCCTCCTCCTACTGACTGAAAATAGCCCGTAGTACCGTCCACTAGCGAATGAAGTTTTGATGGCCAAACATTCTCCCGATGGATGAAATCATGCTTACCCAGAAGTCCAGCCACGCGGTTTAGCATCTCATATTATGTTACTACGTTCTGAGCAAGTGAGTTAAACTTAGAAAATCCTCCCTTCCAACTTGGAATAGCAACACCCTTCAAACTAAGTGCGTGCTTTATTTACAAAATATAATTATGTCCCTCTTAGACAATGTGTTACTGGGACTAATTAAACCAAGCTCGGATAACGTAACAAGCTCTAAGCCGGTAGGCCAGGGTTCATTGCTAGGCAGGGCGCACACAAGGTGCTACCCATTCAGGTTACACGCCTATGTACTAATTAAATTAATGTGTCAGGGGTTAGAAAGTTTATATTTAGATGAAGCGTACCCACATTTGCATGGCGGAAGAGTGGAAAACCACCTTCAGTACACCTGACCGAGATTCGAACCTCGATCTCTCCGTCATCGGCGGTCCAGTCTAATGCAAGAGTTTTCGTAAATGTTCTAGAGTTTGGATCCTCAGTAAAAAAAATAAGATATATAATTAATATATTTTATAGTTATTTTTGAACGTGAACAAATAAAAAGTGAAAAGCTAAAACCAAGTTTTCATCACTCTAGTTCACTCATACAAAACGGCCAAAACATCTTTGCGGACAATGTGTATAATTATTCAACTTAGGCAACTTAAATGCATGACTTGACAAAAGTTCCGTGAGAAAATAAAAGTGCCTAGGCATTATGAAGTTGTGGAACACTATATGAGACCATGTTAGGGTGGGTAGAAGGGGACGCGAGAAAAGGGCAGTGTTTTTGCAGTTTTTACAGTAAAACATATTTTTAGTAGCAAGAAATCAAATATAGTTCCAGTACAAATAGAGAGTTCAATTTTCTAAACATGGTGACCTCAAAAGTTGTTGAATATCTGTCAAGGGTGTCCTAGAATTTGATGACAAATTTTTCTCTTCATTTAGAAAGTTTGTCATCTAATACCACTATGTCATGATGGATATTCAACAACTGTTGATATCACCATGATAAGAAAATTATGCTCTATGTTTCTACTAGAGGAATATTTTATTTATTCTGGATAAAAAAAAGTTTTGCCATAAAAACTGCGAAAATACTGTCCTTTTCTCCCGTACCTTCCCCCCCACCTTAAACATAAAAGCTCTTAGGACCTGTGAGAGCAAGAAACTTTGCGTACAAGTATCAGTTGTCCTTGATACGATTCGACACGAGAAAATTACAAAGATAATTTATATGAAACATATCACAATCGTATTAGTCAACAATTTTTAACTATTAGCTCATTATTAATTTTATTTTGTTTGATTATAATATAAACTGCACTTTATCTTTAACTTAGGCAGTATCAAGATCAAAATAAGAACCAACATTGATTTTGGAACCAATTTCAACGAATTTGTAATCATTTCTCTCACTTCTCTTGACAAATAAAATACCTACCACTTTCGAACCTATTTTGAATAGAGATTGTAACAAGAATATGTTTGAGGGGCTACTTAGGGACACTTCCAACCTTTAGGTTGTTTTCAAAGCGTTTCTACAACCCACCTTTCACCAATTCTCATTCCGAACTCCTTTTCACCTTTCCTTCTCGGCCGTACGTTTTTTTCTTTGTTCTATGTGAAGAGAGAAAGCCATTCAGAACAGAAATTATGCTTCTGGACCGCTGCGGAAGACAACTAAAATGTAAGAGTAAATTTAATTTATTTGTACGCCTATTCAAAGACTTAAATAAAAACCCTCTAATCTAAATTAAGAATGATTGTTTTTTGTTTGTAAAAAATTATATAAAAAACCTTTTGTGTAAAAATATCTCTTGGTTAGATTAGTCGAAGGCGAATCCCGTATTTCCAAGTCAAGAGTCAGACGAGCCGACCACTATAAACTAAACCTTACCTCACCTATTTGGTTGAACACAATAAACAAACCAACCTAGCTCCTGCAATACTCTGAGATAGTAAATGTAAGGAAGACGCGGCCCGGTCAAGAGACTTGAGACAGTTCGTCTTTTGGAGCAATCCGATCTCGCGGGAATTGATGCTTGGCATCTTCTCCTTGATAACAGGCTAGGGGGGGGATCTGAGCGAAGGAAGTTCCTCCCTTGTAAATAACAAGTGACTAGATTCGTCGTGGGAAGAAAAGTCTGCGATGGTGAAAGACGAGTGAGAAGATGGTCGGACAGACATGAGAATAGCAACTCCATTCTGATGTTCGAGTCGTGAGATGCGGCCCCAAAATCAAATTTTAGCTGTTCTTTACTTTAACACGTGTTATCATTTATTGAGACCGCCTTTGAGGTCTAGTGGTCAGAGTTCCTGGCTACGGACCCAGAGGTCCCGGGTTCAATTGCCGCGCTTCTAGAATTTTCTGTAGAGAGGTCAACTCAACTTCGCGAGGAACTACTTGAATGGAAAAGTAGCAGCTGCGATCTAGAAAACTGTGATTAAGGGCCGAAGCGTTCGTCATACTGACCACATGACATCTACTATCGGCAGAAGCTGACATTATCTTCTCCAGCAGACGGCGGCCGCCCGGTCGGTATTGCTCTATTGCGTGCTGACGCCATAGAGTTTGTTTTGGTATCCTTTAATGAACACAAAATCCTCTGAAAATTTTTTCGGGTCATTTCGCTTTAATAAATTGCCACAGTATTAATTTTCTCTCTCCTACCTTTATTTCAATTTATTTTTTAAAGTTATTTGAGCGAATAACGTTCTAAGTTGCATATATAGTAGAGACTGTCAGCATACGACTTACAGATTGACTTAAACACGACCAGAAAATGCAAATAATGACCCGACCCACCATAGTTACGTTGATCGCCTCAAGAAGAACCTTAACTAGATCTACTTTCAAATATACATACGCCAAAACATGTTTTCTGCGACGCTAATATTGTTTACGGACTGTCAATATTGATATCTGTTCTAGAGATATTTTTTTTCAGTATTGGCTACTATATAGCCAATTTCAATGGCGATCCGATTTTATAATGCATGTGTTTAGGGTGAAGCCATCCACAAAGTACAATACTGCCCTTACTTTTAGTGGTTTCGATTTCAAGTCTTCATTTTTGGGTAATCTATTTGATTGTCTTCTTCTCTTCAGCAAGGTTTTCACCACGCTAGGCAGAGTGATGATGAGCAGTTCTGGTGAAGTGAAGATTTGTTTCTCAAAGTCAGACGGCGGCGATTGAAGGGCCGAGAGGTGGTGATGGAGATGTTCTGCAACATCACATCTGTTGAGACTCTCTCGAGGGTCGGGAGAGCAGGAAACACCTCTTCACACATATTCTTTAAGGTGGGGATGTAGGGAATGCCAGAAAAGTTGAGTGTTTTTGCAGTGTTCAGAGAATTTTTTTTTTAAATAAATCAAATATCTTCAGTACATAGGTCTACATTGAGTTTAATTTTCTTTACATGGTGATATCAACAGTTGTTGAATTTTCTGTCAAGGGAATCCTGGAATTTAACGACAACTTTTCTTTTAATTTAAAAAGTTTCTTAGACAATGCCGCTATGCTCATGAGAGATATTCAACAACAGTCTGTTGTATCACCATGGGAAGGAAATTAAACTCTATGTAGAACTATGTACTGAAGCAATATTGATTTATTTTGACCAATTTTTTTCTCTCTATAAAAACTGAAATAACACTGATCTTTTCTCGGGTTACCTACATCCCCACCTTAATACAAGTGACTGAATGTGTCAATAACATAACCAAGGTTTGCGTGACTATTTCCAAAATAATCTGGGACCAGGATTAAGTTGAAACTAAGGCGAAGTGAACCGAAGAATTCCGTCGCTTTTCTGGATATTTCACCCTTTTTGATACTAATGTAGACTATAGGCTACATTAGTATCAGGTTATATTTTATTCAATCATTTCACATCGCGTGTAAATTCTGTGTCTACTACCGACTATGTTGAAGCCTATAGTTGCCGTTCGGTTTTCATAACAAGATTATGGCCAGCTATAACTTGAGTATTTAAAATAATCCATTGTGTTTAGCCAATAAAAACATTCGTCAGACCGGTTCTCAACAATGTATTAAATGTAGTTTTATTAATTCTCACAACGAACACATCATCTACAGATTCTTCAAAGATAGATTAGAAAGTTCCCGTAAGGTGACAAGTCATCTAGGTCAACGACATACCGCACCTAGCCCAAACCAAAAACCACCCACCCACAAACCATTGTGGAAGAGAAAGGGGCGTTCCGGGTCTAGCCCCAGACTCCGTGGCAGGCAGCAACATTCCTGACCTGGCAAGCGGTTTGGGCCGGGGAGGTCGTACAACCCCTCGCCGGGACCGTCCCGCCAATGAAGGAGTTTTACAGATTTAAAAAGTGCCGGCAAGCTGGCGAGACAAACCCCCCCCCCCCCCCCCCTTTATTCTCGGGCCATTATGGCACTTTGCCCGTCCCTAACCCGGACCAATCCGGCGCACCCTTGGCCTGGCGCAGTACACCGCAGGTATACTTACTGTCCTCTAAGAATGGTGATTTGGAGTGGACTGGTATGAGGGCGGGGGTTTGGGGTGGAACCAAAATAGCTATGAGACCAATCCTTATCCGAAGTGAAAGCAGCGAGGAAAAAAAAGATATGGCGAACTTTAAGAATATTCGGTAAGTGAGAAAAATCCATGTCACCAATTAATAACTTGTAATAGGCATTGTTTTGAGATATGTTTTTTTTCAAAACTGTCTTAAGACATTAAATCAAGAGACGTATTTAATGGAAGCACACATTGTGTTCTTAAAGGTCACCTGACCTCTTATATTAGCTCTAGATTGTATTTTATTTATCTGAGGTATTTAACGTGCACTTTATGATCCGACTGATTATATCAACACACGAGAATTTCTATGAGCGAGAACGAAGGGCCTACCAATTTTGCCGGGAAATGTATTTTCACATACCTTCCAGGGTTCTTTTACACGCCACAATCGACATGGGATCAACGGCTTTACTTTACCCTCCGAAGGAAGTTGTGCTACGGATTTTTATCGCTCAAGAAAAATCAGTTGACCCCGACTGGGTTTGAACATAAAACAACTTGAGGGATTAAATCGACTGAAGACATTAGCGTCAATGATTGAGAGAAGCTATAAAAAGAATAATGTTTGGAAGTTAAGACTATATTATTGAAACCCTTGTACCGATGTTGATTGTGATGGTTATGTCATCTTTTAATGCAATGAAGTATTCTACCATTCAAGACCAAGAGAATCGTAGATCATATTTTCAATTTGTAAATGTCTGATCATAATGATAGTGCTGACCTTTGATTCGAGGGCAAAACATGTTGTGTGAAATTTTCAAGCCATTATAACAATTTGTAACACCGCATGAATCATAATAGAAGGTTCTGTTTTATTGTGTTCAATGTTTTTATTTGCTAGCCTATATTTAATGTATCTCATTTTACCCATATACAGTGAGGATAAAACGACAGTACGCTCATTTTGTAATTATATATTATTTTTTACTTAATAAATACGTTTATTCTTAATATTTTTAGTTTTCATTTAAATACTTTTATGTTATAGTTAAATAAAGTAAGTTAGAAACATTAAATTTAAAAAAGCTATTTTAAAAGATATTTTAAAAGTTAAAATTGGTATGTCATTTTAACTTAGTATATCGCCAGCACAAACTACAAACCTGACGTCGACCTTGGTGGTATTGGGATATGATCCAATGTTCGTGGGTTCAAACCTAACCGGAGTCGACGGATTTTTCTTGAGCGATAAAATTTTTTTAACACAACTTTCTTTGGATGGAAAGTAAAACCATCGCTCCCATATTATAATATAATATTTAGCACCGCGTCTTACTACCGTTCGGGTTATACGCTTAAGTACTAATTACGCTAATGAATTAGGAATTGGGAGGGTTGAATTTAGAGGAAGTGAACCCGCATTTGCGTGAGAGAGTGGAAAACCATTTAGGAAAAACCACCCCCAGTTCACCCGACCGAGATTCGAACCTCGATCTCCCTGTCCTCGGCGGTCGAGCTCAACACGACTAGCGCGTTAGCCAACTACGCCACCGTGGCGCGCTCCCATATTGATTGATATGTAAAAGGATCATGGAAGGTATGTGAAAATACCTTTCCCGGCAAAATTGGTAAGCCCTTTTGCTCTCGCTCATAGAAGTTCTCGTGTGCTGATGTAATCCAGCAGTTCAGAAAGTGCACGTTAAATACCTCTAATAAATATAATAAATAAATAGAAATCTAACTCTGATGAAAACACAATCGAGGCCAGTGCACACCTATTAATATACCATACAAGCCGTACTAAGGTCAATTAAAAGTCACAACACTTTTCTCTCATTGTGACAATAAACGTCGAGTATGTGGAAATGACACGAATAAAACATGCAGAGGAGGAGGGAACTCATAAAAACAAGAAAGGTCATGAATGGTAAGTTTGCGTCAATGAATGCACGCAAATGAAAGAATAATATATGCTGCTCCTACCGCTGTTACTGTGCAGATATGACTCGTAAACAAAGTAATTAAAAAAGATCGTTAAAGTAATAACGTTCGTTGATTCAATACGAACACTTCATTACTCGACAAAGCTTCCGATTCGTGCAGGGAGTCACCAATGGTTTCACCACACTCTAGCTTTGAACACTTCACCAAACAAAACATATCCAAGGGAGCAAAAGGTTCTCGTAAATGAGAAATTAATTATTCGGGTAAGGTAAAATAAAGCAAAAATACAATATGTGTACTAAAAATTTAGTAAAAATTTTTTAAAATCATATTTTATTATCTTGCCTTGTATTTTAATTTGCCTTTTTCCTGTGGAAAATGTCTAGGCGCAGGCATGTGAGAGGGGGATGGGGGGACACTGATTTGATCAAAAGGTTTCCTAAAGGACTGTTTGTATAGGTATATTCATAGAATTATTGACATTGGGGGCGGTTGTATAAATCACTAAACGGCGCAGTCTTTCAAGTCAAATGCGTACACAACAGCGAACTTATATATGCATACAGTTAGTTATAACGTTTTGGCATGATTAAAATATTAATACCTAAGGTGTTAAAGGGGTAGGTGTGAGGAAGGTAAGTTGAGAAGAAATGCACAATCATTTGCCTGGTAAGAGATTACAAAACCACATCGAAAACATCGAATCCGAAAAACAACCCCAGTACACCCTGCGAGATTCGAACTTCCACCACCCGATCATCGACAATGCAGTCTACTACGAGAATGACGCTTTATACTGTATAGCTAAATTAATTGGTAGTCTGTGAACAGACTTGCAATATATATATGTGTTGTGTTATTTTCAACATAATATCGATTGCCTACTATATTTTTATCAACTATAAGTATAACTTTTATTTATTTTTTGAGGTATTTAACGTGCACTTTCTGAACTGACTGTTTATATCAGCACACGAGAATTTCTATGAGCGAGAGCGAAAGGGCCAACCAATTTCGCTAGGAAAGGTATTTCACATAGCTTCCATGATCCTTTTACATATCAATCAATATGGGAGCGATAGTTTTACTTTCCATCCAAAGAAAGTTGTGCTAAAAAAATGTTATCGCTAAAGAAAAATCCGTCGACCCCAGCTGGATTTGAACCCACGAACACCGTTCCTGAGGCGAGCACTTTACCAAAGACCACAGAAGTCGCTATAAGTATAACTAAAGTAAACTCGTACGAAGACAGGCTGATGATATAGTCCTATAAAGTACGTGCATTGTAATGTCAACTATATTAAAAGCTGAAGGTTGATGATAGCACTCACTATAAAGCAGGTATATCTGAACTGCCTCCTCGCTGTTGTTGCAATAATCACAGGTTGTTAGAATTCACTACCTACGTGACAGAGCACTTTCAAACACGTGACGTGATTGCAGCCATAGATATTAAAAGAGATTACTTTTTCGATAAGGAATAAATAATATAATTACTAGTCAAATTATATAAATGAGAAAGAACAAGTTTTTTTTATAAGAGTTCGGAGAACCAGCCACCTTATAGGAATTGAAATAATAGTCCTACAAATTAAAAAAGTCAGGATGGAAAAAAAAAAAATTGTTTCAATCTGAGTAGAGTGGAAAATAAGATGGACGGACCGGGGGGCCATTAAAACTTTAGAATAAAATTCCAGCATAAGTCTCGGTTTTCCTGGGAAAAAAAAACTTTCCCGGAACGTATTTTAAAAGGTTTTTCCTCCAGTTGTGAGACTTTTAACAAATGATTCTGATTTATTTATTTTTGTGAAAGGTTTGTTGAACACGCCATTAAGTTTTAGTTCTTTAGTAAGTATTGTTAAAAAGTACCTTTCCAAGATATAAGAAATAGCCTTCCCCCAGAAAATTTTCAAAATTTGGATACTCCTAAAAGCTATTTAGAGTGGTCCATCCTCAGCAAGTTTTTGAAGCTTGTTTGCTATTTAGAGGTCTTTAAATTTCCGACAGACAGTAAAACGTAAGCATTTTTTCCGGGTTTTTCTCGATGCACAAAACACAAGCAAAATCCGTGGTTTTTCCGATCAGTGGCCATCCTGCGGACAAAACGTTATAGGCCTACTAATTTCATTAATGCTCATTAGATAACCTTGCTTCTATTCAAATGTTTATTAAAATTTCAATAGCCTACCTACCATCTTTGGTTGTTCTAATCTAAAGCATAGCATATATATCTTGTACCAACATTTTTTTAATAGACCTACACTCCTAATACATCTTAAGATAAATATAATTTAATTTTTAATGAAGAGTTTACAATACTTAGAGAAGTAGAAAAATTAGTTGTAAGCATAGATATATAATAACAACAAAGTGTTAAAAGTTATAGCTAGAGTTTATGCAAGGTTTTTAAAAGTTATCGATTGTTATCTATAAGTTAACATGTTGAGGAAAAAGAGATTAAGTCACTTTTGGTACGAATCTAAAATAATAACCGAGTGATTTGTAAGACAATTTCCCCCATTTTAGTCAGGCTCAAATAATAGTGAAATATTTGAGCTCACCTCTGGTTTATTTTATATCTTCCACTTTAACGTCCTTTTTTTTTAAAAAAAAAAATATTTTTCTTACAAATCTTAAGGGAGCATTTTCATATAAAACATTTTTTCGGTCTAAACTTAAGACGCTCACAGGGTAAGGACCGTATTTAAACTCAAAATCTCGGTCATACAACAATCGAATAGGGGATGGCTGACCAACAACTCTACTGTAATAAAGCTCTGTAGCACCCCCTCGCTGTTCAAGTAGGATGGAAGGTTGAGATAGTATATTTCACGGCCAATTACCCGGGATATGAGCTATGCGATTACGCTCAAATCAGAAATTTCATCCAAGTGTGGTATTTTGTATTCTTCACTTGACCGCAACAAAATTGGAATCAGTGAAATCTTTTCATTTTTTAAAATTATTCTTTTTAAATTAGATAATGTGTTTCATTGATTTGATTCCACTGGTTCTAATGAAAACTGTAGAAAACCTCTCCATGATGTGAAGCTTGATTCTATCTTATTACCTACCTATACTCATGGGGTAAGGAAAACTCTTGACTGACACGTGAATGGGATAAGGACCTGAAGGGCACATGATGGTCCAAAGGTCGGCAGTAAATCCGAAATTACTGTTCAAGTGACAATTTCCTGGGTTAACACAACTACCACTTCACAAGTTTTTTTTTTTTTTCGTAAAAATAAGGCGTTAAAGTTTCAAAGGAATAATGAGCGACCTAAAAGTATTAAATAAAACAACCAAAATCTGCAACAAAATGAAGACTGACAACTTGATATATTTGACACAACAAATCTTTTGCGACACATCCTTCCAGCTCAGATAGTCCGAGGCCTACTCAGGGGCACAATAAATCCACCCTTGCGATGTTCTAGTATCCGCTTATTGAGCATAATAATTCGTTTAAAATCCCTCTTTAATGTCAGAGCGTGACATTTGCCCAACCCTTCCTTCGGAGAGGGTAAAAATTAAACGAGAATGCGATCCATCCCTCAATGATGAAGGGGCTTGATGTGCGGCTCATTCATATCCCTTGATTGCCAGGCGCATACATTGGGTAAGGGGTGCCGGGGACGCAGGAAGCGTCCAGCGTCGCTTCAATATTGATGGGAAATGCAAATTACCGGCTCACTAGTTGTTAACATCATCAATAACAAATACACGCTGCCGCTCGGACATTTAGTTTGTGTGGACAAACACCCGAGGTTAAGCTCCCCATCACCCCCCCCCCCCTCGATCACTTAATAACTGTACCAACACCAGAGCCTCCACAGGATCATAATATTTAGCGCGGAATCGCACGGATTGGTTCACCTTCGTTCCGCGTCTTATGCCGTTTGTATAGAGGGTATTCATGGTTGTAAGGGTGGTACCTGACAGCCGGGAGAAGGTCTTTATTGCAAATATTGACCGAGACTTTACTTCTGTCAACCTATGTGGAAATAATTATAATTTACTTACCAATACTATATTATCAATATAAAATGCTATCAATCAAGTATGATAATACTTCCCTTAGGATTAATGTATAATTTTCGTTTTCGTAACTACTGAAAGAACAATATATATATTAATAAATTGTTTTTTGTTTGTTTTTTCGGTTGTGGAAGTGCTTGTTGATTCTACATCGTTATTAATTTAGTAAAGGTTTTGAGTTGTTTATGTAATTTACATAACATACTAACTCATTTTAATGTAAATAGTTTTATTTGTATTTTTGCTCAAAATTATAAACCAAACAGATCACTGTACAAGACCTAATTAATATATTAAGAGATGAGTTATATTCGTTTGAAATTATTTTGAGTAAACAAGATGTTTTATTTCAGGACGAAAATGAATCAACCATTCTGTAGGAGTTGCCAACGTCCATTCCTCCCCATTTCGTGCTTGGGAGTCATTCGTCTCAGAGTCACCGAGGACTCCCACACGAGACCACCGAACATAATTAACAATTAATCTCACGATATCACTGTTTGCTCCAAGATAGACAATTTGATTTTACCACGTTCACATAATGCGCTTTCATTGACACACTAAATATACTTTTGCGCCGTATCTTACTACTCGTTAGGGTTATACGGTGTGTACAAATTACGACAACGGTTATAGGGATAAGGAAGGATATATTTAAATGAAACGTACACGCATTGGCGTGTAGGGAGAGTGGAAAACCCTTTTAGAAAAAAATACCTCAGTACACCCGACCGAGATTCGAACCTCGATCTCCGCGTCATCGGCAGTCTAGTCTACTGCAAGAGTAGTGCCTTAGACCAGGCGGTTTCCGAAACGGCTCATTATTAATTAACACAATAAAATGGGATGTTTAAAAATTACCCATTCAAAATATTGTGAGTAAGAATAATCTTATCCTCTTCAGTGGCCAAATAGTCGGTTTAAGGCATCACTTTTATGTTAGACTGGTCTGCTGTAGACAGGGATATCGGGGTTGGAGTCCCAGTCGGGTCTACTGAGAATGTTTTTCCCTAAATGGTTTCCCACTATCCTTCCAGGCAAATGCTTGTAGAGTACCTCTAAAATGCTTCCTTCCTCATCCCTACCACATTAGAGTACTTTTCATAGACCTATATGCGTACAACCTGAACAGGTAGTAGGACGTGGTTGTTAAAAAACTTAAGCTAGATACTAGGCCTACAGTATTAAGTCCAACACATCAGCTCAGTCGGTAACGCGTCTGTCTACTCAGCTTAAGATCTCCAGTTAGTCTTTCTAGACGGCCAGAAATTCTATCACTGGTGCTTTTTTTATCCGCTTTCATAGTAGTGAACTGACAGCTGGTGGAAATGGGTGTTGTGGAAGCTTATAGCCGTACCCATGGCCTTTGAGATGGCGTACTCATACGAGGACCAACCCAGAACCTTCGGTTTGAATCCCAGAGGTGTACAGTGTTTTAAAGTTCACTGGAAGAGTTATTCCAACCACTCGCACGTGCTAAATCCCCGAAAAATATAAAATAAAATTGAATTTTCCATATAGATGGCCGTGCCGTCTAACGTGTAAGAATCCGCAATGCTCTTGAATGACATTGCCAGAAAGGTCGTAGTTCTACTCCCAACTAGTTGCACAAAAGGTAGTTTTTCGCAAATAATTTCTCCAGTGATTTTCTATTTCCATACCTCCGCGTTGATGCGGCTACATTTTCTAGAATATATTTTACAAATCTCTAGCACTTACAGTCAAATACCTATAAAATAACATCAATAATATAGTAAAATGTTATCAATGTTGACTGAAATAAATAAGTTTGTATTTTCTAAAAAGGCCCTCTATGAAAATTGAACTATAGATTAAGTCGTTAATATGTTGAACAAACTATTAAAACAAAACCAATAGTTAGGAGTTATTACAATAAACAATCACGACTGTACTTGACTAGAACAAGATCCAAGTGTGTACAATCGTAAGAGGAGTCCCGAAGCCTTATCGCCGCCCTCTACTCCGCCAAACGGCGGATGACACAACAACGAAGCTATCCTAACCATAATTATACCTTTTATCTCGTCTCGACTTAAACCATTTACACGTCCACCTCTGGCAGTGTTACACAAATAAACTTTGAGTACCAGACTCACGGTCAGATGATATGGAGATACGCCACAATGGAAGAGAACAAAAAAACAAAAACAAAAAAACAACATAACTACTCGTAAAAATTAAAATAACAAAAACGCAGGAGAATAAACAAACAGATTGCACGGTGTACACGAATACCTTTTGCAGTGAACATTTCTTTGAGTGGAAAATAACAAGAACAAAGCCGCGACAAGGTTTTATTGGGTTGACACGGAGATAACAAAACTTTTAAAAACATGGAAAATGGAAAAAAAAGAGAAGAAATACATGACTTTATATTTAAAAACTACACTAAATATAAAGCTCTAAGACAATTGTAGTTTGGACATCAAAATAGAGAAATGTTTGTAAATATACAAAATATAATTTTTCTATGCCAAAACAAAACTTAATTATTCTCTTTAATTGGGGAGCCAACGTGTAGGCTATTATTTTTAGAAGAAGGGTACCCGAATTCGCGTGGAGGTAGAGTGGAGAACCATTTAGAAAAAAAACATTCTCAGTTCACCCGACCAGGATTCGAACTACGATCTCCTTGTCATCGGCAGTCTAGTCTAGCACGAAGTGACGCCGTAGACGCCACAGAAGCAGTTCGAGAACGTGATTATTTCCACACAAACTCGAAACAAACTAACAAGGACAGCTTATTTAACAATTCTCAAAACCTCTGGTCAAGAGGTGAACGACAAATTCTCGTTGAGGACCAGCTGGGATTGAACTCTGATACCTACCATGGGTGGACTACCAAATTCCAGTAACTCATCCCCCAAAAATGAGAGAAGCATAAGCAACATTTTGCATAAAACTAAACCAGAGCGTTGGTGTGCATAATTTTGTTGACTACTTGTGTTTGTCGTTTAAGCAACGAAAATTAAGTTTTTTCGAAAAAGTTTCCTTTTGAAATCTTATTAAATCTGGAATACATTTTTTGAGAGGTGTAGCCATTCATAAATGTATCGGATGTGTTTTTTTAATTTTTAATACAATTTATTTACTCTCGTTGTTCTCCCCTGCTGGCCCTTAACAATCGTGCCAAATTTTGCCAAAATCAGTTGAGAAATGTAATCCATGCGAACATTTGAACCTAACACTTCCAAATTAAAGTTGCCTCTACCACTATCGAAATATTATTAAGATTTGGTTGTTTTTGAAAACTACTACTATTATATCTAATTAAGTTAAAATGTTGTTAATTTTAAAACCAACCTTGTGGATAAACTTCCACAATATTTTCATATATTTATAAGCCATATTAATGTATATTATTTATTGAAATTTCACGACTTTCACCTTAAAACTTCAATCAACACAATACAAGAATGTATAGGATAATGAAAATATTTTGGAAGATTTCCAACAAGGGTAAACTAAGAACGGTTTTTTCCAGTGATATCAACAAATAAATTATTCATGACCATTAAAAAAATGTAGGCGCAACCTTAACGCAAAGTTGCTCTTATTTATAAAACTATGCAGTCCACACAACTTTTCAGATTATATATAATATAGTTAGATATAATGAAATGACAAATTGGGTTGTCCTCAGTTACTTGTGTAACCAAGGGGAACCCCACGCGATGTGGGTACTCGTTAGTTACTAATCACTCCGAGAGAGAGCTTTGCCAAAGCGTCGCGACAAACTTGGGATGCTAAGAGCACGATATAGTATACACGCTCCAAGGAGGATAAGGAATAATAATAACGGGCATTAGCTTTACGTTAAACCCGACCTGGGAATCATTATTCTTCTTGCATCCCCTTGATGACTTGCAGCGCTACGAGCCGCGTAATTACAATTACTTATTCCTTGGTTTCAGAGTGTGCTAGGACCAGGGAGAATATCTACCCCTAATGCTGGGCACGTGGAACAAAAATAAAAAGCGTCAGTCTCATCTAGTTCTGGTTTGCCGGTGATGCGGAGGTCAGGCTTCAAATCCCGGTCGGGTGTGTTGAGGTAATATTTCCTAAATAGGTTTCTTAATCTTTCTTTTAAAGTTTACGCGATAACACTTATTCTATATTCTACCTTCCCCCTACTTATCACTTTAGTTTAGTTTATTTATTTATTCAATGAAATTAACGTGCACTTTCTGAACCGAATGGTTATATCAGTACACGAATTATTAACTAACTTCAATCTAGAACAGACACAACATCCAGTCCACCCCCGTTAATCCATCACTGTGAAAGGGTCAACCCATATCTCACCAATGATAAATATTTCGGCTATGCCAGGAACCGAGCCCGGACCCTTATCTCAATAGACAGACACGTTACCGACTGAGTCAAGGTGTCGGACCTCTTTGGTGTAAGTTTGTGGATAGCCGGGACGGGTGGTAAGACGCGGAGCAAAGTAATTATGATTTATTGTTACTTTGCTTCTAATTGCTGGTGCAATGACTAAATATATTTTGCTAGTATTTGTAGCTTACTGCAAGATCGGACTATCCTCGGCTTATGTTTAACTTATGGTTTCTAATGGTACGGGTTTTAATCCTGTCTCTTTAACCTATTAACATCAGTAAAATTTATAACCAGGAAAACCACCCGTTCCAGGATGGAAATCTATTTTTGGAACTGGAAATGCTAATTAGATCTCGTGAACTATCAAAATAATTGTTTACGTAACTAAATAAAGACTTTATTCGACCCCTATTAGTTTAATGTAATTATGTTTTACCTCGGTCCCGGCACAGATTTATTTTGATTGCCAAACCTTTCCTTCACCTCTAAAAGACGTGTATTTATCACAACTTGTGAATGCGGGGTTCGGATCCCACGTTAAACTGTAGGTCCTCCATTTCATCTCACAATCACCCTACCCATTACACACTAGCGTAAGTGCATATAACCCGAACGGGTAGTAATATGCGGTGATAATAATAATATTAATAATGTCTTCCATTATCAAGTTATAATTATCTCTAGGCCTACTGAGTTGGTAAGTAATAACCTAACCCATTTATAGTAGCCTATCATATTGTCGGACCATCTTAGAGGGAAAGTTTTAGAACATTTAAAAAATAAAAGTAGTGGAGTCAACATTGTATACAAATCTTTATATTTATTATACATTATTTTAATATAGACTTCTTAACGACGTTGCCGATTTGGAGATTTCTAAGCTATTTTGCTAATCGGGTTGCATCTTAACTTGACGCACCTAAGCAGTCTAAGCACTATCACACTTAGACACCAATGTACTTAATGGAAAGATGGAAGAAAACGAGCAGGTCACCCTGAGAGGGCTCTTGTATGTGTGATTATAACCCTTCCCCTCTTCCTCTGACGAGTTTACACACTCACTTTAATGTTTGCGCCTTGAAAACATTGATTTGCTTTTAATTTCACCTTTTTCTTGTTTCCTATTCTAGATATACATATGTTACCATGGACTTTTTTAATCTACATCCTGGCAGGAGGACTCCTACAAGACATTTTCGTGACTAAGACAAATAGCCTAAGTTGTAGAATATTTATAAAAAAAAATTCAAGATCAAAAATAATAATTTTGTGACGCTGAAGGACTATTTTTAGAATTATTTAAGAATGTATAGTTTTTGTTTCAACGTTATATCTTTAAAACTCGCCGAGCAAAACGTGACCGGCCGTGACGTCACAGGTAGGCAACGTCCTTAATTAAAGGTCAAGAATAAGGAGGTTGGCTTAGAGAAGATACATACTTTTAAAAGCTGAGAAATAAAACGGGGAAAAAAAACAGTGAAAATGAAGTGTGAGCAGAGTCAAGATTCGAACACAGATCTCCCCGTCAAGAGCAGCATAGTGTGATGAGAGTCCTGCAAGTACCACTTTTGACAGTTGTATGATAAATATGGCTGGCACCGGTAGCCGTTTGAGTTAAGGCGTTGGTTAGACTTTCGTTGGACTAGTTTGCAGTTGACAGGGAGGTCGGTGTAGCGGTCTCGGTCGGGGCACATACTTTATTTTCTCAATGAGTTTCCTGTTTTCTTTCCACGTTAATCAGAGTAGGTATTTATGTTTCTACATTTTAGAATGCGTGCTTCTATAAAGCTTATGTTAAAACAATAGGTTTAATGCAAAGATAGGGTCGCTACTATTTTATTACTAGGTACCAAATTCCTTGTGTTTCCCAGGTTTTCCAGAAGGAGTTAAAGAAAATATTAATAACATTTCATTTTCCATCGAACTGATTGAGTGTGAGGTTAACTTATGTTTAAAACAGGATGATTTAAGGTTGATTGGGAAATACATCTTTTGTCGCTTCACAAAACTTGTTTAAGGGGTAAAAATACATGTTTGAATCAGCGTGATTAATTATTAATTTCACTTTTTCATCCATTCTAAGTAAGACCTTCTATTTTAAGGTTTCAATTAGATGTCCCGAATTAAGAAATATTTCAGTATTTTTACTAAATTTTGAAAAATTTCCTGTTTTTTTCTCGGTTCCTCCGATTTTACATTTGAGTGGCAACCTCGCAAGGTAAAAAGTCAAATCAATAGGCTTATCCAAATAGAAAATTACGATCGTGTTTAAGTTATTCCACGTGTTTTGAAATGCAGCGCGCATTGGTGAAACCAGTCACATCTCAAATGCACGTATAAAAATATAATAATCAAATCAAATTAATCAAAAGGATAAAGCCCCATATCAGAGCACGGCGCACTTGCACAACTAGGGAAGAGCTTTGACAGCTGCAGAGTATCTTCGTACCGGCGCGGCGCGGCGGTGTCAGAGGGGCAGGGGAGGATTATGTAAATGTTTCAACGAACGAGGCCGGAAACGGAGCTACTTTGTCCGCAAGACAGATAGACCCAACGAGACGCCACCAGCAGGCTTGGATATTAGAGAGGCCGTATTTTTGTCGTTCCGCTCTTCAGGAATATTCAACCCCTCCCCCCTCCACCTCAAGAGATGCCGCCCGCGAGGTTTTGCGTCGCGCGGACCACGGCCGGGGGGGAGTGGGGGGGAGTATACGCGAAGCTGAAAAGGGAGGGTGAAGAAGAGGGATGGTGGAAGGGTGCGAACCTTGAGCTGATTAATGTGCTGACGTCATCGCCCAGTTCATCAAACGACAGCGGCGTCATCCATCATCAAGAGGCAAGAGAGAGACAGCAGAAAGCCCGGGGAAAAATTTCCCCGCAATTTATGGTGACAGAGGGAGATAAAATGTGATAATATAGAAAAGGATGGGTAGAAAACTAATGCAAAATTTCAGATCATTTACCAAGTATCCGAAACATTAGTTGAACCCAAATTAAAACTACGTTTTGTAAATCAAATATTTTTTTACTAAACCTATATTCATCATTTAAGTATGTACTATTTAAATATAGATAGAGCTTTATTAGGTAGATGTGTTAATCTAAATAAAATTGCCTCATTAATAATTACTGTGGGTAAGTATTAAAATGTAACGGTAAAACGAGTATGTATAGCTATATGCCTACATATATTGGAAAATCAACTTTTGCATGGATGGGCAGGATAGTCCAAAACAGTAAGAGAGTGCGTCACATGCCAATCAACTCCGTGACACAGTCGGCTAGAAATCGTAAATTTACACCAACCAACACAATTGCACATGGATCATTTTTTACTAAACATTAATGGAGATAAATAGTTAATAGAAGTTCCTAATACTGAACAGTGATGAAAGATTAAATGATATTTGGATATAAGTTTCATTGAAAAGGCCGTTTTTTGACCATTTTAGAATGTCTTCACAGATAAGCACTGTACAAAAATCTTCATTCTGTCATAATAGAGACATACTGTAGTTATTAGCCAGAAACTTTGTCGCTTTGTCCCCCATCGTCACCGCGGAAAATGTCGAGTAATCATTCAAATACGAATGTACTGCACATATTTCTGGCATATCGTAGGTCTTTTATTTTCCCTTTTACTCCCATAATACTCGTGCGAGCCGGGAGCTGAGTTGGGCCTGCTGTGATGAACGCTCTTAGCTTATAACTTATTTAAAAAATACGTTTAATTAGACGACGATCTCACATCTCAATTTAAGATACACCTTAAACTATGAATGAAGAACGACCCTGGATACGGCATGAATCTTGGATAGTTCAGCTGTTGAGCATTGGCGCAGTAAGACCCCAGGTTCGATTCTCTTGTCCAGGTGTAATTTTTCTTAATTCATTCCTCACCGGATGCATTATCTCAAACCAATGTTGGTAGAATCTATTGAAATTCCTCCTTCTAAATCTATTACCTTTGATTATTTAATTCAGGTCGTTAGTAGGCTAACTAACATTGGCAGTAGAGCATCGTAAAAAAAAAAAAATCAAAACATAACTTCTCATTTGTAAAAATAAATTCTCTCTGTGATAGTTTTCAAATACAAATGCTTTTTTTTTTTTTGCCGTCATCTTTTTGTCGTTGCAACTAACAGCAGCTTCTAACCCAAGGCCCAGAATGACTCAAGATGTGGTTCGAATGACTCACAAGTTAAAAATAAAACATGTTTAACATGCACACAAGACTGCTGGGAAAACCTGTTTGCAAACTGCTGATGGTTCTTCTGCAACGACTTGGCTCCCTTCGTGGCCTTGGAACCATTTAGCCTGATAGTCGGTTAATGCTCTGCACCGATGTATTGGCACATCAATGATATATTTTAGGAGTTATCAGAACAAATGATCACTAATTATAAATTCTTCTAGTTAGATTAAACCATGACAATTTTTGTCCATCATAATGGACTAGGATTTATGATGTCAAGGAACGTACTTAGGGACCGTTTGTTGTGCAGGTCCACTGTAAAGTGTTTTTGTTGTGGTAGTGGTAGTGAATGGCCTGACGCTGCTCGCATTGCTCCCGTCCTTCATTACAGGCAGTTAAAATATCCGTTATGGAGCCGCCGTCATTGTTCCTACAAGAGCAAGTTAATGACGGTCCGCCCTCCACTTATTGCCGGGGCGAGAGAACTGATGGGATTTCAAGACTCGCCCCCCCCCCTCCCTTTTTTTTCCAACCCCCACGCAAACCTCTTCGGGTCTCATGCTAACCAAACTGTTCCCATGAATGGTTTTGTGTCAAATGTAGGAAACTGTAGCCATTTTCACTCCTACATACCAAGGTAAACATTGATTGTTTTTCTTTCTCCAAAATCCAAGACGTGACTTTTGTTTGTATACAGAATCTTACAAACTTTGCTGGCGATATGAAGCATAGAGCTCACCTGAAACTTGATGTACCACCCTACCTAATAGTTTTAACAAGTAATTTGACACGTGCAAGTTATTCTCCCTAGGTTTTGAAAATCAAAAATAGCCGTAGCGTACGACGAATAGAGAGATGGATTTTATTTCATGGTCTTTAGTTAAATAATCACATTTTATAAACATTAATTAGCAAAATAAATATGCCTACGTAACTTCAAACCATCTTATTTAGAAAACATTTTCTCTGCCTCGTAGAGAAAGAGATAAAAAAACTCTCTAATGTATATTAAACTCTCTTTTTAATTTCCAGTCCGATTTTATTCTTCTCTACATAATTTTATACTATATTCTTCTATTGTACGTTTTTGGATGATTCCAATAGTAGATTCAAAACAGATAAAAAAAAAGTTTGTATATAAATACTGAAAAAAGTAGCGAACTTTTTAATATTATATTAAGAATCAAATAGCTAAAGCTATTTTTTATGCTTTTTAGAGAGGATTACTCCATCTAGATATCATATTCTGAAAATTGAAAAATGACACTTAGACATGGAGCCCGGACGTACTAAGCCAAAGGTCCCGGGTTCGATTCCCATGTCCAGGTGTCATTTTTAAATTTTCAGAATATAATATTATATTAGATTTGATACTATGGACGCGTTGATTGATGATATAATGTAGAACATGTGATTTGCCGTTTGACTATAAGAAAGTTGTTCTAGTAGCCTTTAAAACAGTCAGATACCCACCAACGTACATTATAGTTTAATTACTGTATTTCATCCACCGTTACTTTTCGAGTGTCAAAGACAATGTTTTTATTTGAGCGCTATAACGTCGAAATGATGGATTATATTAACAAAATAAATACACAGCAATGATGTACAAAATGAGTATTATGTGTATACCAGATTTGGTAAAAATATGTTGACTAGTTCAAAATCTCTAAAGAGACAGCAAACACACACAATTTAATAAACGTGGTCATTAGACTATTTACAACCTATGGGACCATCTTTCTTTATATATGTACTAGCGCTAAAATATCTTATAGCCAATTTCTGAAATATTATCCAATAGTTCCCATGTAAAATAATAAATATTTGATGCTCAGAAACAAATTATAAATTATAATCAGAGTCTCCGTGGATGGATCAAGGAAAGAGGGTGAATACCTAGTTTTTCCTCTAACGTTTCCAATTCAGATAATTAAGGTATCTAAAAGAGGAGCAAGCGAGAGCAGTAGTAGATATTTATGGGCATATACCTAACACTGCCCCGGAGGTGAGGGTGTTTTCCAAACTGCGGACGGAGAAGGAAGGGGAGGGCGATAGGGCTACAAGCGCTTGCAAAACGACCCGAGCAGCCATTTCGGTTCTCCCACGTAAGGATCTCAAACCAATTTTCCGACTGTGCCTCTCCTCCTTTCGCGCCCGTAAACTGGATTCCGGCCGCTCGTAACGGGGAATTTGTGCCCACTTTGCGAGCGGGATGGGGGAGGGCGGAGATGAACGGAACTTGCGCTTACCCTCCATCCGCTCCCCTTCCTTCTTTCTTATTTCTTCGAGTACTTAATCTCTTTTCCCGCCCTTTCTACACCTCCGGAGTTTCTCTAACTGAGCCGCCCGGTTCGGCATGTCTGGGTGATGGATAGCGTGAGGGTTTCGAACCTCGGATCGTCCCTTGCCAACAAGCCATTGAAAGGAAATGTTTCGACACACCAACTGGGCTTGGGTTCTCATTTTTATTCGCCCTACAATATTTGGCTACAGCTTCAAAGTTTAGTTCTTCTGTGGCCGAGAGTGTTAAGGCATTAGTTTTTCCACTACGAGCGTCCAAAACGAGTTGGTATGGGAATTTTTGTCGAGTTCTTCAAAATGGATTTAAAAGGCAAGACAAGACAAAACAGGCTTTAGACTTTAATGTTTAGTAAGTTACCTAAAAGTAATATATACCGTACCAAAAATTAATATTTTATTCGTTGGTAGACCACACCACAGTAATAATAATAGTGGTGTGTCTGGGCTACATCAATCTGAATTCAAGCTTTCGAGAAGTCCCCCGGTACTGGCCTGGAATCGAACTCAGAACCTCTAGGTCAGTAGTCAGGATCTCTGATCACCATACCACGAGGCCGGTTATAACACAGTGTTTAACACTAGGCAATGAAATAAAGCCCGAACAAAGTTTTAAAAAATCTGGGTTTAAGTTGTTAGGTTCCGAGATTGAGCCCGGAGGAAACGCCCTTGTAATGAACCCGAATTTAAACAGCACTCTCTTGGGAGCAGTTTACTAAAAGAATGATAGGGTGTCCATTTTAGGACCGTTAAATTGTTGGCATTAAATTACATCAGTAGAATGCATGTTGAACACCAACAGTAGGCGTAGAAGTTGAGAACCACAAATGGCTCCGCTAAAAATTTGTTTACGCCCAGTTTGAAGGCAACTTGTTATGAAACATGTACATACTATACTAAATTTTGCATCTAGTTACCCTACAGTTCGTAAAAATTAAATATGTTTAGATTAACTAAAGTCAATATTATCCCCATTTGACTTTCCCTCTAATAGGTTGTAATTGAGTACTAGAAGTTCACACCGTTCAACATACTGACCCTGCGATTGCAAACACGTCTCAATCAACAAACATATTAAAAAAAAACACCAACAAGAGCGTTGCGAAATGTCACAGAAATGATGGAACGCTCTGCAGCAGTTTCTCAGATCTATCATTCTCTGAATATCAACATCAAAGGCGTTCAGGTCCGACGCGTAGTAAAGGCCATGAGTTTTGTCCTTACTTTCTATCCATGACAGTTTATTTAGCATCAAAGTAGCCTCTACCGATACAAATGAAATATGACGGGGCGCCAACATGCATGTTTTAGCGAAACCACAGCGGCAAATTTTCCAATAGCTTTGGCAACGTCTGCTATTTATTATTAGAATTAAAGCATGTGGGAAAACAATACCAGCACAATTCATTAATGAACATTTTTGTTGATGTTTTAATTACACTACTACGCTATATGGGTCCATCAGCCCAAACGTGTATGTTACGGACGTTTTCATATATGACGTCGAATAGATGAGAATCGCTTCGTTAGTGAAGAGTTTACAATGGAGAAGATGAGGGAAGTGGGCTCTTCTAATATTGATCCCTAAACTTTTGTGCAAAAACAAGGTAAAATGAAGTTGTTTTTTTATTGTTTAAGATTGTTAAGACACATTACTAAATGTATGGCTCAAGTTTTGGGGGCATCCTACATAGCCAGGCACTCTTGAGCGATTTAGCCCTCTCGGACTAGTACCGGTCCCTAAACTAGTAAAAGTGTACCCGATGAACCTATGGAACAAACCAGATATAGAATATTGTCGATATTTGGTCCCTGAACCTAAACACGTGCTGGCGTTCCTTCCTCCGGAACGAGGGCGACATGAGCCCCTGATTTCATCTCAGGCCAGCAGCAATATGAGGGGACCTGCGATTGTGTTGTGCAACTAATTGCTCTGTCAAGCTAGAAACTTGTCCCTCCCAATTAGACCAGGCAATCATTGTGATTGTTCACTGGTGCTTGGCACAAAGGCAACACAGCCCGGATAGGAGCCAAATAGCCGCGACAGCACATTTTATATTGTGTTTGATGCGTGTCACTGCCGCCGCTCTACGTACTAACAAACTAAATACCAGCTTCAGATCCCACTAGCGTTGCATTTACACCGGACAAAATACAATCATCATTTGTGGATGGTGTTAGGGTTGAATGTTTAGATTAAAAGTTTGCCTTAAGGGCGCCGCCTTCCTCGAGGTAAAAATCTTCACACTGTTAAATGTTCACTGGAATGGTAGCTTTGGCGCTCTAAAACCACAAAAACAATCCTTCAGGACGTTGTCTACCCGTGACGTCATGGCCGGTCAAGATAGGATTTCCCATGTTAGTGAATTTACGTTTTACTCAGGAGTTTTAAAGATAAACGTTGAAACAAAACCATAAATTATTAAATAATTCTATAAAAGTCCTACAGTGTCACAAAATTATTGTTTTTATCTTTAGATAGTTTTTTTGTAAATATATATATTTTTTATAAGTCCTTGACAACTTAAGCTTGGTCATGAAAATGGCCTGTAGGAGTTTTCCTGCCAGGATTTGAATTAAAAAGTCCGTGGTACATCTGTCTATCTAGAATAGGAAATAAGAAAAAGGTAAAATTAAAAAGCAAGTCAATGTTTTCAAGGTGCAAATACTAAAGTGACTCTGTAAACTCGTCAGAGGAAGAGGGAAGTGTTATCAGCACATAGACAAAAGCCTTCTCAGGGCAAACCTCTCATTTTCTTCTTTCTCGTTCTATTTTGTACTTTTAGTCTAAGTTTAACAGTGTTCGCAAATAGCTTCTAAATCTCCACGTAGGCAACTATGTTAAATTCTTATTGTTTTTGTTAAGATCCCAGTAACAAATAAGTTTATTTGTTTAGGAAAGAATAAATTCAGTCATCTATTTACTTCACCCTAATCACAGAGCCGCAACGTTTTGAGTAATGCGACGTCGCATAAACGCTAATTTTACGTTTTTAATTGTATTATTTTAAATTTATTCAACTCAAAATATAAAGTGTTTGTCGTATAAAAGCCTGTTGATATCTTTCTACTTACTTAATTTTAACGTAAACAAAGATGTATTTAAATAATGCGGTGAGAAAGCAGCTACAGGGACAGTTTTGTAAAAGGAGTTTTTACTATTTATAAAGAAAATTCTCGCTTGTTTCATAACGTTTAAATAATTTTGGGTCCGAGTAACCAATCCTTCAAATAGTATTGGCTCCTTCTCACGATATTGTTTTTTTTATTAAGAACAAAACCAGTATAAAAATACCACACGCATTTTTGATATGGACGCTCTTCGTCTTGTTACCAATAAAAAGAGGTCGCATTCCGCAGATATTTGCGATACCACATTCAAAATAAAGACGCGGTTGGGAAGGTCTACGTCTATTCCACATATTGGTTTCTGAGGCGACGCTTTTATATATATATATATATATAAAAGCTTATATATATATATAAAAAGCTTATTATATATATTATATATATATAAATATATATATTATATCGCACAATATTTTCTCTTTTCCCCACCAATTTTTATTACGACACTTTCCTTTGACTTTACAGTCTAAAAATATATATTTCGTCCTTTGCCATGGATTAGAATTCAAATCCAAGGGCTTTTACTATATAAACCGTAATACATTTGAGTTGTTCGCCCAACTGCACAGATAAATTATAGTACCTATTTTATTTGAGTTTGGTATCAATGTAACACTCAAATACCAAGTAAAAATTAATTCTCCTGTCATTTTACTACTAAAGAACACCAAACAAGTGTGAAAATTCAAGGAAGGAATATTTTTGTAAATATAAAGTAAGTAGAAAATCGTTTAACCCTTCCCAAAATGGAAAGTGCTAAAAATGAGAAACAAGGTTGTCGCACGACATCTTGCGACTACATTATGGAATGCCATTACAAAAACTCCGAAAGGTTTGCGTGTTTCCCTCCAAGAAACGTCAACATAAGGCACAGCCAGGACTGAAGGGGGTAGTGGGGTGGAGCTCTAAATTCAAGCCGTGTGGGCCATATTGCAGCTAAACTACGCCATAACATATTCTATATTGCGTTCTTCTAAGGGGGGGAAAGAATATAAGTTGTAGACCTGTGGCCATATGGTGCTTGTGCCTCATATTGTTCATCGCAGTTCTCATGTGTAGGTTTGAGTCTGAATACGTGGGCCCGCATACACAGCGCGGGGAAGTATAACTTACTATCCTGTTATATGACATCAGAACGACGAGAACACACTTGTCCAAATTTTACAACATAATGTGATCGTCATTCTTCACAGAAATTTACAAACCTCTTAAATGTCTCGCAATCGTTAAGAGACAGATAATAAGTCTAATAACCATAAGGCTTGAGGCTGGATCTTGTATTATTATTATTATTATCTGCACCGCGTCTTACTACCCGTTCGGGTAATACACACTTACACTAATGTGTAATGGTAGGGTGATTGTGAGATGAAATGGAGGACCTACAGTTTAACGTGGGATCCGAACCACGGTGGAGGCCTGGCTTCCACACATTCACAAGTTGTGAATAATACACGTCTTGTCAGAGGTGAAGGAAGGGTTTGGCAATCAGATAAATCTGTGCCGGGACCGAGGATTGAACCCCGGACCCCCCGCACAGAAGTCCGACACCTTACCCCTAGACCGCCAGGTCACCAATGGATCTGGTAAAACAAAATTTAGGCAAAGCGCTAACAATAAAAATGTACTTTTGCAACATTATTTTCAAGTGTGACCGTAAACAAACTAAATAAAACTAATATAATTTTGATATATAAATAAAACTTGTAGTCTACTCTATTACGCATACATAATTGGTTACATGGTCTAAGGAGTCATTCTTGGAATAGACTGTATGCCTGTGAGGTGTAAATCGGGGTTCGAATCCTGGTCAAGTACACTAGAATGGTTTTTCCTTAGTGGTTCCTCACTCTCCCTCCACGCAGATGCGGATATTTTCCCTCTAATTTCTACCTTCCTTATCTTTACCCGTTGAGTGTAAATATTCCAATATCCTAAACGGTCAGTAGAAGTCTACTCGATGCATAAAACAAAGTAAACATATATTTTTATAAGTAAATAATGTAATGAAAGAACTTGATAGTCTGTTTAATGTATAAAATATTGTTGAACTAATGGACGAACTCCAACCAAACTTGTCACAAACATAATTATGATCTTACAGGGAAATTGTTTTTGAAATCTTGTAGCTCTTTTCGGGTTGTTTCAACATAAATACCAGCAACGAGATTCAAGTCTGATATGTTTAGAGAGTTACATGTTGCAGTATATTGAACATATAAACATGTTAAGGGAAGAGGTGCCAGAATTTATAGAAAATACACTTATAATTAATGTTGTTTAAGAAACTCAATATAATGTACCGAGCTACACTTACATATAGTATAACAAACACTATGAAGAGTATCATATTAAACCAAAATAATTATAAACTTTAATATAATGGAAACATTCAAACGACCGACACATTTTTCAAACATTAAGAAAATTTCTAAAGTAGTTTTAAAATTCACAATAAAAATTATGTAATCCAAGAGAAAAATTAGTATTCTTATTTAGTATAAATTATTTCGTTATGATTTCTGTACAGTTTCTTTACAAATTTAAAAATGTAGTGTAGTCAATCATAAATTAAATTATTTATAAATCACGTTACAGTTATTCTAAATACTAACAAATAATAAACATTAAAGGTTACGCACGTCAAATTTTCTCAGGGAAACATAGTATTAAACCACTAAAAAAAAAGTCTTATCAAACAATATTCCCCAAAACATTACCACTTCAAAATATGAGATTAACCTCTTCGCTTCCAACTTGGAAGAAGTGCTGGATAGAAAGATACCATTATTGCCTTCATTCGGCGTTTTAGTCATCCCCGATGCCGTCAACAAGAATAGTGATGAAAAGAAATCGGGGTCTATAGAAGCTTCTGATCGAAATGAAACGGGGGTGTGGAAGTAGATAATCGCCGGCACGCAGTTCAAAGAGACAGACAGACATTCAGAGTCGAGATATTGATTGGATAATATTGAGAGCATCATTTACACTAGAGCGCAACAATGTACAGTTCCGGCCAAGATTTCCGTTTGAGGTGATGCAACTAGAAGATCTAAGTAAAGTCCGACAAAGAGAAACAATCCAGTTCTTGTACAATGTTCACATTAGTTAGCAAGTAAACCTCTGCTGAAACATGCATCAGTGAGCAAGCGGGCTAAGGTGTCAACTTCATCTGGTCTAGATACTGGTGACAGTGAGGTTGGGTTTCGAATCCTGGTCGGGTGTACTGGGGTGGGTTTTACCCTAAATGGTTTTCTACTCTCCCTCCACGCGAAAGTGGGTTCATCTCCTATAAATTCTACCTTCCTTAAGCCATTTGTCTGAATATGTTGATAGTCAGTACTGGTAGTCAAACCACGCACTATAAAAACGTTAAAGTGAATGATATTGTATATTACTAATCTTATATTGTAACTTCAAGTAATATTGTAAGCCTAGTGCCGTTCAGCAAGTTCAGCAAGTTCAGCAAGTAAATTTAAAACCAGTCAACTTATATAACTTTATCTTCTCAGACTACCTAGTGGTGAGCACATTGGATTTCCCCCCTAAATATTTACATCCATTGCGAGCCTGATACCCTAAGCCGCTTGACCACCAATGAAACTTTTCATTCAATTTAAAGAAAAGTGTGCACCTCAAGCCATCTTTTACTTTGACATGTATATTTATTTAAGGGAGGGTGCACACTTTAAACATATTTTCACTTTTAAATATATATTATATGTGTATATTGCGAAGCTGATGTATTAGACAACTTGACCACTTTTCTGGGTAGTTAAAAAACCAATAAAATGAGAAAGCTGAAACTTGGAGTATGTATGGTACTTACGGAGACTTGAAGACGTTTACCTCAAGCTTTATTTGTTTACTTTTACATTTATCGGCGAGCCTGACGCCTTGTACCCCGATCTACCCCCCCCCCCCCCCTCTCCCGCACGGTTATGATCCGAGATATTTTGGTTGATATCGTGTCAATATCACAACACAACAAAAAATAAAGTGTTTCGTGTAGCCTTGAAGTTAGTTCGATTACGACCCAGCGTGTACAATTATTAAAGCAATCACGCCAATATTAGGGGAAACAAATTATGTCTAGAAGCAAACGAAAATAAAGTGGTTCGAGTAAAGTTAGTTGGCAATATAAGAATGTTCAAACAACCCCCTTCTGCTGGTAATGTTTGTCCTGGGGTGTGAAGTGGAAACGCGAGTTTGTTCATCAGGACTATCGGGAAAGTCACTGTTTGCACAAGCTAAAACAATTCTCTGGGAGACCAAGATCAATTCAGATGAAAATATGATCTCCAGGACCAGCGAAGCAAAGAAGACAATCATTCCAAGAAGGTTAGAAGCGATGCACGAAAATATTTTAGTAAACTCTTCCCGAGGTGAAGATTTGTTAAAATGGTGTTCATAAGAATCTTATCACTTCATATAGTAAAATTTACATTATTTTACTAGATTAAATTTAAGGTTGTTTGAGTAGTGACATAGTATTTAATTTCAAAAGATAAAATATGATAGCTTAGGCTCTACGATATAGCATTGCAATTTTATATTTATATAAACTTACTAGCAAACTTTATTTTGGAGCGTCTTTATTTTTATATTTGTGATGTTTAATTTATTGAAATAATTTTCTAACGTAAACTATAAATTAATCACAATTTCAATGCACTTGCTTTCTATTAAAGAAGTTAAAATCTTGGCTGAGTGTATTGGGGTTGTTTTCAAAATGTGATGTCTCCTTCATATATATCTATGGTAATGCGGGGGCGTTTTCTTTAATATAGGACCTAAATTTACATTATGATCCCTACCTCGTGGTATTTGTGTCAAGCGTACAGCTAAAACAATAATAATAAATTACCAATTTTATTGGGGGCCATTCACCCTTGGGACCTACAATTTCTAATCAATATCAGGGCACTACGTCAGCAAGTGCCACTAACCAGACGCCCTAACTGATTAACTTTGGTGATTAGAATAAACCGGTACTTCCCAAAGGAACCTCACAATCGTTTCTAGCAAAGATGAATATAAACATTATAAAAAAAAGTCAAGTTTACACAAACTATAGCTAAACAAACATAAAAAAAAATATTTTTATGTGGTCATTTCAAACCAGACTACCTGTAGCGTTTAGGAAAACAAATGAGGCGTTTCGCTGAACATTTTTAACGCACCTAACGTTAGCTAGGACATCAGCATGAGGGGCGAGGGGGAGGAAGTCACAACGTGAGAGACACGACGGTCCATGGAGCTCAGGATATTTCTGTTCTGGGTCGGTAGACCAAAGGTTAGGTGTGTCCATTGTTTGTGGACGGCATGCAACATGTTTCAACCTCGGTACAAACCCACAACCGGTTCAGGAAGGTCAGATTCGAGTGCATGCATATAAATAGATACAATAGCTGCGAACAAACACCTCCACTAACTGTGCACGATACATTTTGTCACGCCACTATGCACTTTGTCGACCAAGAATTCAAGAACTACGCAAGAAAAACAATAAAATTGACACTCAAATACATGCACAAAGCTTTAATTAACACAAAAGATGGCAAAATGTATTATTTAATACGTTAATACATCAAAGTTGAGGGTGTTTTATAGAAATATCACTTTTAGTGGTGTTTCTAAGAATAATTGATTAAATTAGGCCCCTAATCACGTTTTTTAAGTCAAATGTATTTAAACCTTGGTGGAAATTCACAACGATGAAAGCCAAGTTCTAAATCCTGGCGGCCGAAAATCAAACGACCACAGCCGGAGAGGGCCGCATATTTGAAACGAAGCAGTCAGACTTGGCGGCCACATCCATCGTTCAGCTGTCGAACAGCGTGCCCGTACAAAGTGAGTTATTTCCAACAATGGCTCAATAAATCCATTCAAAACTCTCGTTCCCTCGAGGACGGAGGGGTGAACTTAGATGGGACAGACAGACCGAGGTTACAGTTCACCACATAAAAGAGTTTATTTTCACGTATTCTAGTGACAGGTTTTAACAAATTTATTCATAGTTATACTTGTTTTCGAAATGAATGATCGATAGTACCACAAATCGACTAATTTAAACCCACTTCAGTGGTCGCGTGGTCTAATGCGCTACTCTCGCAATAGACTAGACTGCCGATGACGGGAAGATCGAGGTTCAAATTTCGGTGGGGTGTATTGAGAGTGTTTTTTTCCAAAATGGTTTTCCACTCTCATTCCACGCAAATTCGGGTACACTTACTTTATGTATAACATTCCTAAACCCTAAATCCTAGCGTAATTTTATTACACAGACGTATAAACCGAGTGGGTCGCGGTGCTAAAGAAAAAAAAAGATGACTTTAAATACTAAATATAAAGTTAGTACATCGGAGTGTAAAATCAGTATGACTAGGATTTAAAAAAAATACTCATGCGCTGTTTTATTCTTTGTGTACGGCAGGCTACGTATTAGTTACATACAAACGCGAAGAATTTACACCAGCCCTAAAATTTTAAGATGTGGATCAAACAAATATGAAACAACTTGGAATGATATGAACCCAATTTTTTAATTGATGATCGTTGTTAAGTTTAATTTTTCCTGCTTTGAGAAGAAGTAGTAATATATGTGGTAGAAGAAACCTGCCCCTTTAGATGTATGAATTTCCGTATTGATTGGTGTTAAACCTTTATTTTTTCTATCCACTAGCCTTTAAAAGGTTTCTTCAGAATTGAATGCATAAATGATTGTCTATCTTATTTATATATACACAAAAAGGAACATATTTAAGCCATTCCAGCAGTAACTTCAATTAATACTCATGTCAGAGGAAGGGAAGTTTACTTCTGCCACATGGGCGTGGATTAAAATGCTTCCCCCTTACCCGCTAATGTGACGTGGAACGGCCTTTGATGAAAACTTCCTGGCAATGACGCAGGGAAATAATTATATAATGAAAGTGTGATAGATCTGACTAAATAAGGAACATTTGGGTACGACAAAACAGAGAAAGTAAAGAACAAAGGGAAATGACACGGATATAGTGCAAGAGACGAAGGAATTGAGAGCTTATAAACAAGGGGCGGGGGGGGAGCATTGCGAGCGAGCAACAGAAAGGTCCGTGTGAACATGGAAAAGCATTTAGAACAAAAATCAATAACCCCTACAGCGTGATAGTTATGAAACTTTTAGTTCTGTAATCAATACCCTCACCGATTCCAACGCGCGCGGCGGTTTGCGGCATGCTTCACATAAAAAATTAAGTTCTTTTTTTTTTCGACTCTATTTAAAGTTCTTGCAGAAATATTGACAAGAGGAACTCTAAGCGTGATCTGCAAGGGAGCGTGGAAAGACAGTGCCAGCCGGTTGAGGTCGGTCAAAACAGTCCAACGACGAGATTCCCTTAAACTTTCAGTAGTTTTTATTTAGTACCGTGTCTTACTACCCGTTCGGGTTATAGTCTATGAACTAATAACGCTAATGGGTTAAAGATGAGTAAGGTTGAGGTTGAGAGAAAGTGTACCCACATTTGCGTGGAGGTAGAATGGAAAACAATTTTTCATTCTTATTAAATTAATGTATTTTTACAATAGTCCTGCTGTATTGTTAGGAATACAAAAATAGAGAACTGTATCTTTAGAATGAGTCAAATAATGAGACAACCCTATTTCTACACGCCCCGATAAACACACAGACAAGGCGTCAGCACCATCTTGTTTGGTTTACCAGTGACGTAAAGGTCAGGGTTCACATCCCAACAGTGTATACCGAGGCGTTTTTTTTTTCTGATAGGTTTTCCATCATCGATCCCCATGCAAATGCGAGTGCACTTTATTAAATGTATACCTACTTCATCTTTGTCCTATTAATGTAAATAAGCGGATAGTCCGGACGGGTAGTATGACGCGGATTGTGGGTACCTAGTATTTGTTAATTAACTAAAGCTATTGATGATTAACGGGTGTGTTTAGGCCTACAAATCGCAAATCATATTTTAAGTTTATGTACACTCCATTTGCTCTGAAAAGTAGCAATCTTACCTTGACTGCTTACACTACATGATAATAATAATGCACTGCGTGGGACTGTTCCCGTTGAAGGCGAGGATTGGCTGGTTTAGGATGATTCCATCTTCTGTATCCGAACCGCCATATAAATATAATCAAATATATTTTATATGTCGAGGGATCATTAAATATAGTGCTGTTTGATTATGAAATTGAGACTGAAAATTTAGGATGGCCAATTGGCAAGATGGTTACAGTGATAATGAAGAAACGTGCCTTTAAAAAAAAAATAATTCCTGTCATGATAGCAATCCTCACCCTTAGGCCTTGATGATTAGTGGTTGTTGGATGATCCATGAGATGGTGATGGACTTGATTATTGGGTGATACAAGATGATTTAGTTACAATTTTGGAAGAATTATTGTGCAATCCACTCGAGCTGGCTTATTCTGGTTCTGGTATTAGTCGGTGGTCAAGCGCAACCTCGGTAAGGTTGAAGACGTTGATTAGCTCCTGGTTAGTTGGAGGTAGATTCTGAGTAGCAGATGGGGAGGGGAGGTATGATTATTCGTCGATCTAGTCCACCTATATATTCCCAGAATTTGGGGAGATTTTAGAATGAGAAGTACCGGTTACTGTATTCTGTTCGTCTTTTGTACAAAGCTAGCACCGATGTTAAAGATTTATTTCTGGACACTGGTTGTTTTGGACTTATCTCATACACAATATACTAGTGGAACCAGACAAGCTAAATTTTGTTCATTTTCATGGCAAACGGAGGGTACAATTTAATTTTTCCCCTTGCATATATTACCCTCGAGGAATCAGAATCGTATTCTTGGCCCTCTAATGCTTGGAAACTGAATAAGCCGAATCACCCGGGCCAGAATTTAACGGCGATTATAAAGCAAGTTGGAAGGACGGCCCTAGCTGACCGCCGACCAAGTAAATAGCACTTAGTGGTAAGAAGGATTAGTGCCAGCGGTTACATCAGGTTTACACGACTGGGGGGGACACTGATCATAAAGAAAGGAAGTGGCGTGGAACGTTTGCGCGCTCCCGGACCATCTAATTGTAAAGTAAATTAGGTAAGAAAAGACCACCGGCCACCTTCACCGTGGCCGGACCCCCCTTGTACTAATCAATGGACTTCCAACATAAAAGGTAGCCATCGTGTTTCTTTTAACAACAAGACAATGCTTTTTTAATTTTTCCTTGTGATATTTTTTCGATCAATTCATTTCCTCGCTGAACATCCTGCGGATGTATAGCACAATGCAATGACACTATATGAATTAAATTAAGAGCGTTCATCATAACAGGTCCAACTCAGCTCCCGGCTCGCGCGAGGTATTATGGGAGTAAAAGGGAAAAGAAAACCCCTACGATATGACAGAAATGTGTTTACTTCATTCGTATCTGAACGATTACTCGACATTTTCCGCGGTGACGATGGGGGACAAAGCGACAAAGATTCTGGCTAATAACTACAGTATGTCCTTATTAAGACAGAATGAAGATTTGTGCACAGTGCTTATCATGAAAGCATCCTAAAATGGTCAAAAAACGGCCTTTTCAATGCAGTTTTTATCCAAATATTATTTAATATTTCAAAAATGTTCAGTATTGGGAACTTCTATTAACTCTTTATCTCAATTAATGTTTAATCAGAAATGATCCACGTGCAATTGTGTTTGTGTGAATTTACGATTTTTAGCCGACTGTATCATATAGTTGATGGGCATGTGATTCACGCTCTTAATATACATTTGAAACCGCCAGATTATTTTACTTATAATACTGAATTTATGCAATCCAAACTTATAATTTCATATATCCTAAGTGAGTTTGGCGATTAATGCAAAGGAAGGAGCCTAAATATTTGTGCAACGTGTCTTACTGCCCAATTTAGCCGGCCTCACCCTTTACTATCTAGTATAAGAACAAAGGACGAAGAGGGTGAATTGTGGGGTAATATCTCAGCATTCACCTAAAGTAAGAAAACACTTCCCCATCCCCCAAGTCATGATCGAACCCCTGGGTCAGAGTTAAAGAGACACAAGCCTTCCCGGTATTCCTCATAAATATGCCTATACATCGTGACTTAACAATAATTTTAAATGTGCAGCGCACACAATCTCTTGGGGGGAATAAAAAAGAGAGGAAATTCTACAAGCATTTCTATTTAAGAAATGTTCGAAACGTGAAACCTAGCCCAACATTTTAGAAATGAAGTTATAGGAGCGCGTGGGTGAAGGTGTCTGTGAAGTCAAGTGTACTGCTCCTCCATAAGTCAAGTGGGGGATGTCACTTGCACGACCAGCAACTAGTGGCTGAACTCAATCGGATCTCAAGTATCCGCGACTCACCATAGATACTGCTCAGAAAACAAGGACATTTCTTCTACCCGCATCTTCGATCACACGGTCTAACGCGTCACTATAACGTTGGACTGGGTTTTCGGGGACGGGGAGATAGATATTCGAATTTTCTTAAACACTTTTCACTATCCCTCCATGCCAATGCTGGAACATTCATTTCCAAAGTTCTAACTCGATATTCAATTAGTGTGATTAAGGTAAGCCTATAGTCCGAACATAACAAGATATTGTTCGAGCTCAGGCAGTGGTTACGATAATGTAATCAACTTGTGAGTTTGAGGAATTAGTGCCGGGGAGACTACTGAAGACGCCAATAACCCGGACATGTCAAGTGCTTGGAAAATATACAAACTACCTTGGCTTTGCCAACTCATGCATCAACACTATCAGCTTTTGTCAATATACTGAACATTTAACTACAGCTTGTATCGGTTTTCATTTAGAAATAAATAAAATTAATCCGTTTTAATGTAGAGAGAAATTATTTTAATCTAACAAACGTAAGCTCTGGATGTTAATGTAACGAGCACATCAACGTTAGACTATTAAATATGTTATTTTTTTATTTTATTTTAATTCAATGAGATTTACAAGCATGATGGGGTACATATTGTAAAATCACAGTGGGAATAACAGTATCTGAAATTTAGAAAATTTACTACTTTTATACATTCATATGTTTTGATGAATGTAGTTTTATATTAACTTGTTGTATGGATTGACTCTTGTTATTTTTTAAATACAGGCCTATATATTGTAAACCTATATAAATTGTATTTAATTAAAAAACTTATATGCATAATTTTTTTAAAGTGAGTGCCATAGGACCTTCTGATGTCTAGATGGTACCTAAGAGTGTCCGAAAATGCACAAGAATGGCAATAAAATTCATTCAGGTTTAAATTAATATCAGTTGAGTGTTTCTACATCAATTAATTTTAATCAAAAATAGGTTTTATTTTAAGTACATCAGAGTCCCAACTATCCGAACGTCAATTATCCAACAGTCCGTTTTATCATATATATAATATATAATTATATAACGGTTGGCGTGACCTCGCTGTAAAGAAGGGAAGCAAAGCTAAGAAACAAACTTCAATCACAAAATTTTTAAAGAGTGATTTTTGGATTTTGCATTCTAAAATGAACAATAAAAGTGGCTTTAATTTGATTTAAAATCCTTTATTCTGTTTAAACGAATAAAATAATAGTTTTGTAATGTATTGCATAGTTGATACTTTGGAGTAATTACCAATTCTTACTTCATATCTATTCTGCACGTCCGTTTAATTTTGATTTGTTTCGTCCGAGCCCCTACCCTTGTTTCAGTACTATCCGACATGCCAGGTAGCCACAACCTGTCGGTGTCGATATGGCCGGGACTCTACTGTATGTATTCTACTTGTCTAAACGCCTGGGCATATGGACGTTTTATAATAAGAGTGTCGCGAGATATAGGGGATGTATCAAAGGTGCCGCCTCAGTAGAAAGGTCGATAGGCATAGGGTAGTAACGAATGAAACAAAATCCTCGTCGATGCAATGAGCTGTACAAGGGTAGTTAAAGAAGTCTTACCTTGATGCTGTCGTAGCAGGCGGTGACGCGGCCGTTCTGCACCTCGACGTTGGCCGGGGGGTGCGCGAACTTGCACTCTGTGTCGGAGCGGGTGCACTTGTTGCGCTGGAACTCCCGGCACACCTCGAGCTGAAGCCAACGCGAGTCCTTGCCGTTCAGCAGGTTGTTCATATTCACCATGGCCATGGCAGGAGGCAGGGGGGAGCTCGGGGGAGGTGGGGGCGTGCTGCTCACCAACACGAGGCCGACAGGGGACGCCGTCGTCGACGGAGAGACGCAAAACTTCAAAGAGTCCACAAGTTATAAAGGATTATCGAAGTTGGTGCGATTATTTCGTTACTGTGTCACTCTGTTCAATAGTTTTGTTTTTTATTTATGTCGGTTTTATTTTTAAATAACTATTTTAATTTCTTTAAACATATGGAGGGACGAATTTGTTGTTTAATTGAACTCACGGGACCCGCAACAAGAGTTTTGTAGTAACAAACGAACGGAAATGATGGTTGACTTATATCGTCGATCGATGTATTATGCTCGGTACGTACACAAAAAATATACTATATATTTATATATATGCGTGTTTTAAATATACATATGCGTTATATTATTTTTTTAATAAAAGTTTATTCCCTTAATATGTAGATAAAAAGATCTCTCTTCTTTCATAAATCACTGGGCTTCCTTTTAAAATTATTATATCAAATTCTGGAAAAAGCTTATTTCTCACGGATGACCTTTTTTTTCCAATAACACACCGACGAAGAAATTATTTCTTTTTATAAGATATATATTTCCACTATATTACAATAAATGTATAATTGTTATAATTAGTTGAAACGTTTCTAATATATATTTTTTTTATTCGTTTTCACATATGGCAAACGAAGACTAGTAACGAGAAAAAATACTCAGATTAATATATTAATATAATTATCACTGGACCATAAAATATCACCACTTTTCTCAATAGACCGATCAATGGATTTCATCGAGGTAGTCTCGAGTTCTTTATCTTCACACAGTTCCAAACACGTCTTGATGTAACAGAAAAACTACTTGGAGTACTGATTACTAACTAACTATGGTCTTCCTTCTTGGAAGGAACTACTTTTAACGCTCTAACTTAGAATCGAACTAATATTGTTCTGTAAAACAACGTTTGCCTCTCTCTGGTTGCACCTGATTGGTAGATTCGGGTCGGGGTAGCAAGTTGCAGCGGAGATGTATTCGGTAGGATGGTTTCACCTTGGACTACGCCAACATCTTCTGATGCTCGTTACTTACTTGGCTTCAAGTGTTGAACTGAAAATTTGGTGTGAGGGTTACGTATCAGCAACGAAAACCAAGAAGATGAATCGTTGACACAGCTACACACGCTTCAGATGCACAAAAGACAGTTGGTTGGGTGAGAGAGAAGCAGTAAAAGCGAATGATAAAAAAAAGTGCTCAAAACGAACTGCAGCCCAGAAGCTTTCAAATAGTATATAATGATTGTTGTTTTAGTAACGAACAAAAGCAACACGCAGTGGCGCCTTTTTTTTCTTTAGGGTAAAAGGGTTCTGGGATTTAGGCAAATGAAAGCTAGCGCATGATTGGCTGGCCGGATGGAACAAGCAAGCTGGTTGGCTGCCCGGTGTAGCACTCTCCAAGGGTTAGAGGTCTGCAAACAAACGGAAAAGAAACACCTATTTAACTGCTAAATAATTACATAAAAAGCTCTGAAAGCTACACATAAATAGCCTATAATCTAAATCAATGGTATTAAACTTAGAGAATATCAAGTTGGCCGCCTACCATTGCAGCCGAGACGCGTTGCAAACGTTCAGAAATTTATTATCAAATTGTTATCAATAAACCTATTAAAACAAACTTTAGATTTAGATTTCCATAGTTAAAAAAAGCAAACATAAAAAGGTGAATATCGCATATTTTCAACGACATTTAACAAGAAATGTTGCACTTCCAATAAAAAGTTAAATAGTTATAAACATAGATCTAGCCTTCTTCAGACAATATTTTTTTTTCTAAATAGGGCCAAACATAATATTTTAAAATAATTGAAGATTGTTTTAGTAATTTTAATATTTAAAAAATGCCATTACCGTAAGAAATATCGCAGTATGCGAATATTTCCGGTTAAGTAGGTGGCGGGCGCCCTAAAAACAAATTTGATTAATATTATTTCAATTGATAAATAAACACAACACGGTTGTTTTAATTTATTACGATACTATATTATGTTTGTTATGTGAATTCAGTACACGTGAAAGGGAAGACAAAGAGTATTTAAATAGCTTTAATAAAATAAAGTTTAGTACCAAAGGTTCATGGAAAGTTGCAATTCGTAAGCTGAACTCCTGTCTACCAAAGTTACTTAGAATACACACAGCCACACAACAATTATGCGCCGAAAGCTGTGCAGTGTACAGTGGATATTAGAGCGATACAAAATGTATTACAGCTATGCTTCAAACACAGAGGGCAGGACTACTTGGTATTATCTTAATTGTGAGAATTTTCCATGTTATAATATCATGTAGTATGTTCATTGACTTAGTCTGTACAGATATTCACACAAAAATATATTTTGCTGCCAAACTATTTTTAAGTATACTTTTCAACTTGAACAAAAATTGATCCTTTTAACCCTATTGACCAAATATTTTCTTGGGGAAAAACACTTCAACCCTAAAAGTATAGCTAAATTGACTAATTGGCCGTACATGAAAAGAGAAAATTATCTTTGTGACATAATAACCTAAAGATTATGGTAAAAATGAAAGATTTTTTAAAAACATTGTTTATAGCAATTAAAAGGACAGAGTATCACTAATTTTAATTAGGTCTCTATTACAATAGCAGACAGCTAAAACAATTTTTTGGGGATATATTCGTTGAGAATTATGACCTTCAGACTGGGGGCACATCCATACAGACGAACGGACATATTGAGGTACATGCGTTGTGAATCACGACCTGAAGACTGCTCGTAAATATAGGCCAACTTACAACCGCACAGGGCAAACTTATTTTACGTTATATGACATAAAAATTACTTTCAATCGAATCAAAGTTTTATGGACACACACAGATCTCAGTCTGCTTTTTCAAAAATTTGAAATTTGTATGTGTGTTTAAAGATAAATTTGAGCATTATACTCATTTTATTGAAGCACAGCAAGATTACAACTGTGAGAACAACTAGGGAACACCTAAGCGGTTGAGGGTGTCATATATTATGAGTACAACTCGTGAGAATAGAACACACCTAGAGGAACTACGCTAAGGCGTGGTGTGACGGGTGTGCAATATGATTTGATTGAGATTACAACTAGTGAGAATAGAACACACCTAGAGGAACTACGCTAAGGCGTGGTGTGACGGTGTGCAATATGATTTGATTGAGATTACAACTAGTGAGAATAGAACACACCTAGAGGAACTACACTAAGGCGTGGTGTGACGGGTGTGCAATATGATTTGATTAGATTACACAGAAAAACTAACATCTAATAGATGATAAGTTGATTCTTGGGTCTTGACACAAGGGACAAGGTCGAGGTGACGCAAACTTTGAATGAAGTCGGGTCATAGGTTCAACAAGATTGTAAACAATGCCACCAACAATAAAATATCTATATACCAAATAGGGTTTATAATCAAAGAATGTGGGTGCATTTCATATAAACTTCCCTATTTGATGGATTCGTTAATAGCCTTGATGTTACAAATACATTTATATACATAACAAATTTCAAATAATGGTCTTGTTCTGATGGATATAAATCAATTAAAATTAAGTTTTTTTCCTCAAAAATAAGTTGTAAATAACATCTGGACAATAAAATTGAACCCAGGACCCTATACTTGGCACATAAAAATATTAAGTTATAAACCTGAGCACAGGATGAGCCTGGATATCTAAGTTATAGATCATTGGCACGCTAAGACAAAGGTTCCTAGTTCAATTCCTGTGCCAAGGTGTGGATTGTATTAATATTTGTGGGCAGAATATGATCAGCATCAAATGGTAATTTTAATAAATAGTCAGCAAGTAAATGCATTAATTCAGAGAATAAATAGAAAACAGAAAAATAATTATTTGTATGGAATGTTTGGGAAAATGCATTCATTGTAACCTGTTCTTGTATAATTATTTAAAAATCAAATGTGTGCCATGAGGCGAATTTACAATAAGAGAAAATCGCAATAAGCAACATTGAAGGCTGTCAGTATTTGGAAAGCCTATCATGATCGCTTAATTAGTATGTGTGTTAATTTAAAAAATTAGCTGTCGAGTTATAGCAAAAGAAAACTAATGCAACCGCATGACACACATCACATAATTACCGTCTCCCTTTTAAGCTGAGCATTAAAATAAGATTAAAACGAATACAATTTTTTTTAAATTATTACATTAAACACGAAATGTATTCAAATTTTTTAAATGAGTACGCTTAACGCCAAGGCTTATGAAAGTTTAATCCTGTAGCCGCAATATTGTATGAAGAGATGATGGAAAAATCACAGTGAAAATTAAATCTGGAAAATTACTCCTAGAAAGCATCCATTCAGTCTCAAATCTCATTCTGCTTTTCAACAGCAGTCAAGTGCTATGCGAACCTAGCAACCTAAGCCCCTGTACCATCACTGCGGTTACAAATAACACACAGATATTGTGTAGTTCATCCTGGTTCATCCCTGTAGCAGACAAACTATCTAACCTTACGAAATAGAAATAGAAGTTGTAACGGTAAGCAACTACAAAAATAATCGTATGAAGTAAAATGTGAGGAAGGCAATGGAAAACAATGTGGAGGAGAGGAATATGGGAAACCACATTGTGGAGAAGAGGAATATGGGAAACCACATTGTGGAGAGAATATGGGAAACACATTGTGGAGAAATGAATATGGGAAACCACATGTGGAGGAAAGGAATAGGGAAACCACAATGTGGAGGAGAGGAATATGGGAAACCACAATGTGGAGGAAAGGAATATGGGAAACCACAATGTGGAGGAGAGGAATATGGGAAACTACATTGTGGAGGAAAGGAATATGGGAAACCACAATGTGGAGGAAAGGAATATGGGAAACCACAATGTGGAGGAAAGGAATAGGGAAACCACAATGTGAGGAGAGGAATATGGGAAACCACATTGTGGAGAAGAGGAATATGGGAAACCACATTGTGGGAGAATAATATGGGAAACTACATTGTGGAGGAAAGGAATACGGGAAACCACAATGTGGAGGAGAGGAATATGGGAAACCACAATGTGGAGGAAAGGAATATGGGAAACCACAATGTGGAGGAGAGGAATATGGGAAACTACATTGTGGAGGAAAGGAATATGGGAAACCACAATGTGGAGAAGAGGAATATGGGAAACCACATTGTGGAGGAAAGGATTACGGGAAACCACAATGTGGAGGAAAGGAATATGGGAAACCACAATGTGGAGGAGAGGAATATGGGAAACCACAATGTGGAGGAGAGGAATATGGGAAACTACATTTGGAGGAAAGGAATATGGGAAACCACAATATGGGGATGAGGAATATGGGAAACCACATTGTGGAGGAAAGGAATACGGGAAACCACAATGTGGAGGAGAGGAATATGGGAAACCACATTGTGGAGGAAAGGAATACGGGAAACCACAATGTGGAGGAGAGGAATATGGGAAACCACAATATGGGGATGAGGGTATGGTAAACTATAGTCTAAACTGTAACTGTAACTGAGATTGGGAAACTACGTTTGATATAAATAGGATAAATAATGTTTTATTATATTCTGCTTAGCAGTAAAACTAGATAAAGGTAGCCCGTTGTGGATCTCGACCCCGACTGCATTTTCTCTAACGACATGGTTGGACGAGGAAAACGCGCGTGACCGCGCAATGAACACAATTTTAGCGGTTGAACGCCAAACAAGTGACACGGCCTGGCTAAAAAACATAACCGGGGCCAAACCAAACAATGGCGGTGCTAAGTTTAAAAACACAGAGGAGCCAATGAGTGACTGTTAATCACTCAAATATCCCACCTCCCTCAAGTAACCTACATGTCCACTTCGATGACGCTCACGTTGGCATAGGAAACCATAAACAAAATGGGCGCTAAATACCAACAATGTGTGTCTTCCAAACAGATACTGTATTCTAATAATAAAATTATCATCAATGTTTTGATTATTTTATGGAGAATTACATGATGATCTCATTTTATACAACTACACAACTGTGACACTTTAACATTCCATTCAAACAGAAAACGTTTGTGTACACAATCCAGATGAATGTATGTACTAAAACAATGTCAACCATTCATTGTTTGAAGGGTCCTATTATCACCCGAATACTAATCATATTAAAAAGCACATGTGTGACTGAGAAGGACTATTTAATTCGTGACACCGGCGGGCACATAACTGAGAACAAGCATTGAAATAAAAGTATGTTGTAATCTTTGAGTTATTTAATTAAAAGAGAAGATAACTTGGATATTTGTTTTTTCAAAGAACGAAACGTCACATTTATTAATTATTTTAGCAGGTGTCTTGGCTCTCGTTTTTTACACAAAGATGGGGTCTGTTATATAACAGGCCTACCCACTAGTAATTGGCCCTAGTGGACATCTTGAGAGATGAGGTCAGCTGCCCTGTCCTCCTACTCCAAAAAGTGTCGACGCCAAACCTTTGCTAGTCACTTCACTTCTGAGACCGTATGCAAGAACGAAGGCTGAGCGGAGTATAAGGTACGATGGTTTGCAACAAAGTACAACTCACCTTCTACTCCGCCTCCCCTTACGTTTCGTTCAGCCGCGTTCTTGCAAACAGGACTGCTTGGAGAATTATTAGAGTAATTATTTTATCACTTCAATAAATGTTGAGGAAGGTAACAGCATTGGTCAAAATATTCTTTTCCCGTACCTCTACAACAGGGTTTACACTATTTTCTGACTTACGAGTTTTAAGCGTTTTCCAGGTTTTCTGAAAGAAATTCCTATTTAGATTGACCCAAAGAGTAGTAGAATTTAATTTTTCTTAAAAGTAAATATTTTAAAGTCATATAACTGATGTTTAAAACAGGGTGATTTGTGTTTGATGGGTAAATGCTATGCAGTCCTTTCGCCACTCAACGGGTCAGAGGTTATAAGGCGTGTTTGAATCAGCGTACTTATTTTTCTTTTCACTTTTTCTTTCATCAAAATATATATAACTTAGAAATTTTACAAATAATTCCATGTTTTTTTATTAGTTTTTGCAATATTCCCTGTGTTTTCCAGGTACGTGACCATTCTGTATGGCAAAACAAGCTAAAATGCCGCTCTAAAGATTTACAATGGCTGTTTAGTATTATATAAAATTAAGAAGAAATTCACCCGCATCTGTGAAAAGTAGTTCTAAGGCATAAGATTCGCATTACATATTCTGGTCGTTGACGGGGAGATCAAAGTTCGAATCTCGGCAGTGTATATTTAAAGTAATTTTTAACTATGTTTTACCATCCTCTCAAAGTTAATTCTGGTGCACTTCCTCTAAATTACAATACTCATTATTACCTCTTAGATTAAGGCTTGAATAACCTGTGAGTTTTTGTATGTTCACCACGTCTTACTACCCGTTGAGGCTATCCGCATATTTACACTAATAGTAAGGTAGGACTTAGAGGAAAGTCTGAACCTATCCGTATTTGCGTAAAGGGAGAGTGTAAAAACGTTTACTATAATCACCCAAGGTACACCTGGCCAGGACTCGAACTTCAATCTCCTCGTAACAAGCAGTGCAGTATTTTGGGAGTGTGACGCTTTACAACATGCAACCAACACTGTGGGTAGCAGGTAATGACCAAGGATAAATAATTTACAAAACAATCTAGATCATTTGTGGTAACAATTCAGGAGAGGCTGACCAATATTTAAATTATTTATTCCCCGTTCTTTATTTTAGGGAATAATAGAGGATAATCAAGAAAAATACTACCGATATTTCATTGTTGAAGGGGTGATATATTACTAGAATGAGATTCGGTCACAATCAGGAACATTATACGAATAGTCAATCTCGCAATAATAATGAAAATGCAGAGAGAACATAAATTTTATTTAGCCCGACGCCGACGTGTTTACATCGGATTTGAAACAAATAAGTTATTTACGTGTGTGTGTTCCTAAAACCTTGCTTTTTTAAACAAAGAGGACTACCTTAGTAAACAATTCGAAAGGAAGAAACTTTCTTGACAGTTATAATAAATTACCAAAACAGTTTTCCTATATTTATAAGCCTACGCCAAGACATGTGACCTGTCATATATAATACCTATGGAATAAAACTAATATTGGACCCTAACGTAAAAAGTTATCAATGTTGACAGTAAAAAAGTTCTTATTTCAATATTAGTTCGAATTATTTCTGAATGCAATAAGAACGAAGCAGGGCAGTACGGTCAATTCTTCACTGGAGTGGTGATAAATTTACAGCCAAAAGAATTTTGTTATTTCAACCATTGGTTTAAAATCAGTGAGCTCTCCTAGAAATACTTCCCCAAGAATTACTGTATAATTGGCTTTTCAGTAATGTATAGAAATAACAAAATTTATTAACAAAATTAATGTTTTTTGTTTCGCTGTTGTGCAAAAAAGAAATATTATAGTACATAAAATAATAAATTAAATATTATAATATTTGCACATGTATCTTCTTAAACCTTCCGCCAAAATAAATATTAGTTTCGAAATAAAACGTTTTTATTTTATAAATATATGCGCATGGACACAACCGAACACCGTATGTATGACGTCAACAACGGCCTTCGTTTCATCTGGTTCACCATTTTAATTTGTGAAGAGAACGCAGCCTTTTATAAACTCTCGTTTGTAAAAGTGAATCACAGACTAACATACAAACTGTTATTTTCATAAGTTCGTGTTTTAATAATATAATAAAACTGTTACAATAAAAATATTATTTAAAAACTTTTTTTTTGTGAAAGTTTATAACTGCGGAAAGTGACAACAAACTGTAGCTTTTGCTATCTGTCACTCACCACTCGACCTCACACCTGTCCCTCCGGTGGATGGTGTGTGCAGACTCGACGGAGTAAAGGTACCTGTGAAACTCCCGACGATGACTATATTGGTGAATTCAGTGACGATGTAGGTTCAAAGAATAGCTAGACTGTGTGTAGCAACTTTCTCCTTGTCTCGAGCTGACAATCTGTTGCGCTATGAGTTACATTGTTACAGATGCAGGGGGATTCTAGTGGGAGCAGCCGATGCAGGGGGATTCTAGTGGGAGCAGCCGATGCAGGGGGATTCTAGTGGGAGTAGCCGATGCAGGGGGATTCTAGTGGGAGTAGCCGATGCAGGGGGATTCTAGTGGGAGCAGCCGATGCAGGGGGATTCTAGTGGGAGCAGCCGATGCAGGGGGATTCTAGTGGGAGCAGCCGATGCAGGGGGATTCTAGTGGGAGTAGCCGATGCAGGGGGATTCTAGTGGGAGCAGCCGATGTTCTCAGGTTCGAATCGCGGTGTGTTCAAGACCATTTCCAATGGTGAAATTGGGGTTTCCCCGTTTTAGTGACAAATTAAAAGTGCTTACACTGTTTAGGTGCGTCAAGTTAAAATGCAATTCGCTTTGCAAAATATCTTCAAAATCTCCAAGTAGGCATCGTCGTTAACGCCAGAAGGTTTATTTATAGGTAAGAGGCCAACAAGGCCGTAGCCAGCAAATCATTTCAGCGGGGAGGGGGGTTGGTGGGCCCATCCCCCAACTGATGGAGGCTGGAAAAAATTCTAAATATTAAACACCTCTAGAAGCTATCTGAAGTGCTTTTTTATGGTAACACAGCTCCCTAATTTGTAAATGTACCTTAATTTTGATATGGTTTGAACCATAAATAAAGCCATATATGTTTTGTTCATAAAATCTTGGGGGGGTTTAACCCTCCCAAAACACCCCTGACTACGGTCTTGGAGGCCAAGCCTATACAAACCCAAACAATGGCTTGAGACAAGGGCCTCTAACGTGGTCACTGATGGTAAACGGTAGACGATACTTCAGTTTCCAACTTCCTCGCAACTAAAAACAATTATACCGCTCTTGCACCGAGATGTTTATATATTTATGTGCAGCATTGTCTCAGTGTTTTCATTGTTCAGTAGTAAGATGATTTAGAACTAAAACAACAGACAATGCCACCAAAAAAGTATTCTAACAATTGAATTAGGCGAGTGGGGGGCGGGGGGGCAAGACTAATCGACTGCTTCCAGTGTAAATCGGTTCACTTTACCCTATATAATCAATGAACCGTGAAATATAGTTAACATATTTATGGAATACCTAATGATAACTAATAAAAATTGTTTAAAGGAAAACAAATGTTTCCAAAATAAGGAAAATAAAACGCTTATTCCTCATAAAGTATACGTTTCTTTTATTATGTCATTTGGACAAGCGAGCTTGTAAAATATATCGTAATTTAAAATAAAATTGAAGACACCTCCTCCCTCTCAAATAACGTATCAAAATTATAATCATATATTAATATGCATATGTGGTGTGACTTAGCTCTATAACTCAGTCCAGTGATCCCCAACTTTTATTCAGCTTACGCCCCCCTTAGTGTATAGGCCTAATCAAATTCCCATTTTTTAAAGATTTTTTAAAATAATATTTTAAGTGCTTTCTAGCTGTGAAGTTTGAGTCAGAAGTAATTTTGGGTGGAGTCGGATTCGGTAAAAAATGTACCGGCTCCGGCTTCAAAATAAAGACTTATAATTAGTCTATTATAACAATATTTGTAATTTTTTAATTATTATTTAAGATTGTCATCTGTAATTTGTATTTACAAATTTATTTAAATATAAATTTACAATGCCAAAGACGCTTCCCATGAAGTCATCTGTATTTGAGCTTTTTAAAGCGGTACATTTGTTATTACTAATTAATACACACTAGTCATTTATGGAGGAGTCCGAGTTGAAGTCTTGGTGTACCGACTTCACAATCCTGCTTTATAGTCACTTCTTTATTTTATATAAGAATCAATGTAAGATTGGCAGGATGACGGTAGAAATAAACGATTGAAGATTATCGTGATGGTTGGCACTGTTTTATTTCATCAGTTCTTGAATATTCGGTTTGATGTTTGACAAAGCTGCTTAGTTTTTATAAGAGTCAGTGTTGAAGATTCGGTGGTGTTGCGCTTGGCCTCCATATTATCTTAGAGCAGCGTTTTTAAAACTGTGCCCCATCATAGTTATCTCTGACTCCATGATACAATTTTATAATATTATTTACGTTTATCACAATATAAAATAGAACCAGAAATTAGGGTCGCCAATTTTTTTCAAATCTGATGAATGGACATTTGCCAAAGGTGCGGCCAAAAACGTGAGATTTTCCGTCTGTTATATACTTTTATATTTGTAAAAGTTAGCTGTTGTTATCGAATGTTCATAATATTGGTGTAAAAAATGCTATGAGGGCTCCAGGTATTTTTTGGTGCAAGGCCTCTTTTGGTCTATTTTTTTAAAAAGTGATTTATCTAGCACCGCGTCTCACTACCCGTTCGGGTTATACGCTTAAGTACTAATTACGCTTATGGGTTAGGAATTGAAAAGGTTGAATTTAGAGGAAGTGATCCTGCATTTGCGTGGAGGCAGGGTAGAAAACCATTTAGGGAAAACCACCCCCAGTTCACCTGACCGAGATTTTAACCTTGAGCTCCCCGTCCTAGGCAGCCTTGCTCAGCACGAAACTAGCGCGTTAGCTATCTATGCCACCGAGGCGGGTCTTTTGGTCTAAAAAGTTTGGGAACCTTTGGTTTAGGAAGAGGATATAGAGGAGAATTTAGGGGCGAATCAAAGGCTTGCAAGCTACTTTTGGCTGGTCACCGAATTTATTACAACTGGTAGGCGTTGTCGATACCGCAAGAAATAATTATATTAATTTGTTTGGAAAAAGCGTATAACCCGCACGGGTAGTAAGATGCGGTTCTAAAAAAAAATAAGAAAAATATTTTAAATAAATAATACCTTCAATTTCTCTATGATTTTTAACGTTATTACCTAATTGTTCCACGCCCCCCCAGGCTGGGAACCACTATATCAGTTTGTATACTGAGACGTGGGTCCCGTATTCGATTACCATTGCGGTTGAAACACGGGGTACTCCTTTCATAGTGAAGAATAAACGGTCGGGCTACGGGGTGTTGTGTATATGCTTATTTTAATTAGTACCATTATCAACTAGGTAATAAACTATTTATTATGAGAGTTGGGGATATTAAGATAAGTTTAGAGGGAATGCACCTACATTAGCGTGGAAAGGGTAAGGGAAAACCCCAGTGATAAATACCATGTAAAAAACACCTCCAGTGAACCCGCACGAAATTCGAACCTCAGCCACCTCGTGACTACAATCCAAAGTATTGCAATTGTGTGGTTAAGTTAAAGTTAGTCTGTAAGTCGTGTTTTGATATAATCCGTAGATTCAGAAGGTACGCTTTAAATACTCATAATAAAATATAGCTTGTCTTGATTTGAACAAACTAGTTACCCAAGCGCAGTCGGTATCATGTCTGCCTACTGAACTAAGGGTCCCGGGCTCGATTCCTGGCATAGCCGAAAAAAATTATTATTGATGAAATGTGGGTTTACTCTTTCAAACTGATTAATTAACCACCGGGGGCTGGTAAGTTATGCTGCTGGACTGCAGAGACAGCTCTTATTGGGGTCAACCATCGCACACATGTGACGACACAGTCTCACGCCGCGCATAGTATAATGCCAAGGTCGCTCATGTCAGCAGCATGACCGCCTGCAGGAGAACGTGATTCCCAACGAATTGGGTGTGGGATGAGTGTAAAATACGGGCCCGGGGCCCCTTTTGGGCGAGACGCTACCCCAAGGCCGGGAATCTGCACTATTTCATTTGATTAAGATCAGACCAATAGTTTATTAAGCCTGTAGAGCCCTAATAGGTATAATGAGCCTATAAGAGGAGGAAACAACAGTAGAATTTTATATAGAAAGAAAATTTTAAAAATACATAGTTTTTTGGGTCAACAATGATGATATTTTACTATATTACCTGGTCTAGGGGTAAGGTGTCAGACTTCTGTGCTGGGGGTCCGGGTTCAATCCTCAGTCCCGGCACAGATTTATCTGATTGCCAAACCCTTCCTTCACCTCTGACAAGATGTGTATTAATCACAACTTGTGAATGTGAGGAATGCCAGGCCTCCACCGTGGTTCGGATTCCACGTTAAACTGTAGGTCCCCCATTTCATCTCACAATCACCCTACCATTGCACATTAGCGTAAGTGCGTATAACCCGGACGGGTAGTAAGACGCGGTGCTAATAATAATAATAATAATAATACTATATTACCAGTGTTATTTTAAAAGAATTAAATTTAACAAAACCTATAAAAAGTGACAGTTTTAGCTCACATGACTTTACGTATGAATACATGAAAGTGGATTAATTAGCTTTCCTGGCTGTTATATAAGGCCTTTCCTATGAAACGTGGACTGTAGCTTAGAGGAAGCGCACTATCGTGACATGGCTTGACGTTCTGGCGACTTGGACCGTGTGACCACCAGTGCAGGTCATACATTAGGCCTTTAAGTTGATTTTTTTAACACCACGTCTTACTACCCGTTCAGGTTATACACCTATGCGATAATTACGCTAATGTGTTAGGGATGAGGATGGTTGAATTTAGAGTAACTGTTCCCCGCATTTACGTGGAGGGATAGTGGAAAACCATGTAGGGAAACCACCCTCAGTAAATCCGACCAGGAACGAGCCTTGATCTCCCCTCATCGGTAATCTAATCTTAGAACGAGAGTAGAGCCTTAGACCATGCGGCCATCGAAGAGGGTTTTACAACAACAACAACAAAAAACTGTCTGCTGCATTAAAAGCAGTAATGCTTATAAAGTTTATTTTGGCTCTGTGAAAAAAGTGGAAAGTGTTTGCGATCAACTAGAACGACCTGCAAACAAGTCAATGGTCCATAATGTAGGACATTAATCATTGTTCGATGACAATTGTAGGTCGCAACATAAAGAGCTAGTCATAAGAGAGAGATAGAGATAGAGGGGGGGGGGGATCAAACACAATGATCAAAACAAACCAGTCTGTCAGTCTGTGCCAAAAACTGCAGCTTGATTTGACCCACATTTCCGTCTGTTTTAACGGCACTAATAGGCTAGATATACATACGGGGCACATATGAACATACATTTTAAAGAGAAACTATTCTATTACAACACACACTTTTCCGGGGGAAACAATATGAACATGTCTGTTGGTAAATGTTTTTTAAATTGTGTTTCGACTTCCATTATTGTTGCCAACATCAAAACAGCAATTTTTTTTAGACAAGTGAGCTTTTTTAAACGACTATGACAATTGAACATTAAAAAAAGGGATATCGGTATATGAAATTAAAATCAACACCAAACAAGCAACTTAAAAGAGTAGCTCTACCAAGTTTGTCAAAATTCCTTACAATCGCAAGACGCCGCTCTTCATGAATTTAGCAAATTAGTCTTATCCAGACCAAAGGGCCAGTTCCATAGCCAGACTTAGCACGCCTCAAGAGCAGCGCTATAAGAAATATACATATGGAACTGGCCCATTCCATACTGGTTTAGGTAGGTGTCGTCTTGCATTTAGTGTAGCACCACACTTGAGGTGTACTAAGTTTGGTTATGGAACTGGACCATTCCATACTGGCTTAGGTAGGTGTCGTCTTGCATTTAGTGTAGCACCACACTTGAGGTGTACTAAGTCTGGTTATGGAACTGACCCAAAGGCGTCAAACTCGTCCAGTCTGATTCACGGAGGGAAGGAAGAGGGGTCAGAGAATTCGAATCCTGGCCAAGTTTACTGTACCCCCCCCCCCCCCCCCCCCCCCCAAATGTCTTTTGCTCGTCCTACCTCAAATGCAGGTATATTTCTTCTAAATAATAAATTGTATCTTCCTCATCCCTAGCCTATTAATAATCTTATTTACGCGTCAAGTCAGCGAGCACTATCGCACCAAGTGTTTTCTCTTTGCTCATCGTAAACCAGACAGGCGATGTAACTGGGCAGACCTCCAGACATTCCCTCTTGAACCGAGATAACCGCGCGGCCCACTCGGTTATCCATCATTCCAGACTCCACCCTAGACCACTGTATAGGTACACTCCAGTCAAATACAGGATGGAGCCCCTTCACCCTGCAAAGGTAGGTCAGGTTGTATACGAGGACTAAGAAGAGCCTTTGGAACGTAGGAAGTGGTATTAATTTAATTGGAAAAGCTTGTATAGGGCAGGATGAGAGTGCTGGGTAGGTCAGGGGAGCCTCCCTAAAGCTATCTGCTGCGCCGATCTGACGTAACGACCGGATTCTGTGTTGCCTACCCACCTCGGTCAGCGAGAAGGAATCAATCGCTGTCAGGCCACACGGTTTGTGTCGTTTATTGGAACTACTTCTTTATACTGTATAAGCTCATACTCCCTTTAACCCTACACCTATTACCACCCTTTGGCATATCAATAATAAAGTGGGGGAAGAAAACTAAGAACATTTTTAAAGAGGAAAGCTCACTGCTAGTTCTCAAATATCTTACAATTTTCTGTTGTGAGTCTATCAAAAAATTACTGTTTTGTTAGAGGAAGACTAAATATAAAGGCATTTTTCATCAAGCCCAGCCTCATAGCTCCGCAACTATCTTCAAATGTTGTTTAAAATGAACTACTGTAACATTTTCACACCTTTTTTTCTATTAATCTAACTCAAATCATAGGGTTGTGAAGGAAAAAGAACCATGTTGAAAAATTTCTACTCTATTTTGGCATGAACCCAATTTTGGATTAACGCATTGTAAAATTAAATATAGCGTTGGAGTTGAACGTCTGCGCGGCCATTATTAATGCAATAATCCAAAATGTAAGAGACCACGCTTCACAGGTAAAAGGTATCTTCATACACCACGTTTCACTGCCTGTCCAGCCTGTCTGCCTATAATATGGTAGTGATGAGGAAGAGTGGGGAAATATTTACCACCTCAGTACATACAGTCGGGATTCGAAGTTCGTCCTCCCCATAATCTGCTAAGCCAGGATAAAGAGACTGACTCTTTTTCTCACGTTCCCACTGGTGCAAGTAACACATATATATATACGTTCAGTCTTCACATTGTAATTTAGTGACGAGCTCCTGTCATGTAAACAAAACAAAATGTGTTGTGTATGTAGTACGAACTGAGCTTCCCCTAAACATTCTTCTAAGGTTTCAGTGATAATAAACAGGTTTAGCGCAATATTACAAATATAAACTAAGGTCCAGTTTCATAGTCAGATTTAGTACGCCTCAAGTGCGGCGCTATACTAAATACAAGACGTTACCTATCTGAAATTGAATGGAATGGGCCAGTTTCATATGCGAAACTGGCCCATTCCATTTTGTTCTAGGTAGGTGTCGTCCTGTATTTAGTATCGACTCGCACTTGAGGCATGCTAAGTTTGACTATGAAACTGGCCCTATATCTATTTTAAACTCTACATTTCTCTTCATATCCCACCAGCATTTTCATTTGTATGAACAAAAAAAAAAAAACTATTACAGTGCGAACTTCGAACTTAGGCAGACATCTATTTTTCTTTAAAATAATAGTAGAATAAAATATAGCTAGCAGAAACGAGAAACAAATCTGATATGTGAGGAATTCCAGGTACCCCGAGGTCAAGTCACTTCCTCACGCGATCGATCATCAACAATTCATGCGGGTTCGATTCCCTGCCATCCAGACTGACCCCACGCTGGTATCTCTCGCGAACAACCGACATGGAGGGGTGGGATCGGGGGTAAAAGTGATAGAGCGCCCGCCCTCGTACCGCCGACAAAGTGGGGAAATAGTGGCCGCTAGCCAGACACAAAACCGATCAATGTAAATGTTTGCAAGGCTATACCAATTCTGCTTTCTATTATTCGGATACGTTATCCATTCATGCGGAAAGAACGGGAACTGAAATTGAACTATGAAGGTCATTCGAATCACAACAGGGTCACCCCCTCCCCTCTTGCATAATTATTTAAGGAGCCTGCCTAGATAGTGGCAATCAGATGTTGTGCCTAGGCTAAATATTTATGTTTTTAAGCTCACTAAAATTCATGTATTTAGTTATTAACTTTTCTTCAATAACATTTAGCAATAAAATATTAAGCCCGCATATTGAAAATAACATTTATAAGCCAATTTTAAGTTTGGTGATCCGAGTAGAGCCGAATACTTTTTTTTAATGTTTTAAAACTTTATTAGGAAGATTCCTACAGGACATTTTCGTGACCAAGACAAATAGCCTAAGCTGTAGAGGATTCGTAAAAGAATACGTTTACAAAAAAACTACTTCAAGATAAAAATAATAATTGTGTGTCACTGGAGGACTATTTTCCGAATTATTTAAGAATTTATGGTTTTTGTCTCAACGTAATATCTTTAAAACTCGAACAGTAAAACGTAAATTCATTAACACGGGAAATCATATCTTGACTGACCACGACGTCCTTAATATTTTAATCTTAGGTTGGACAGATATCTGGTGGGGTAAGGGGAGTTTACTACCCCTCTTATTGTCCCGTTAGAGCTATTTTCATCGTATGCTACGATAAGTTTTTGTGCACTGCGTCTTACTACCCGTTCGGTCTATCCGCTTCTTTGCACTAATGGGTAGGAGGGTATTAGGAAGGCATACATTTAGAGGAAATGCACCCGAACTTACGTGGAGAGTTGGAAAACCACACCCAGGACACCCGACAGGGAGCTACGGTTTAACAACAAAACGAGTCAAGTGAATCTTTAGAATTTGTTTGTAGAGAGAATGAGGAACAACTATCGAGAGAGAAAAAGAAAACACTCCAGTATTACAGAGATTTAAGCGCTACCTTTATATTTACATCCACTGTTCCGCGTCTTACTACCCATCCGGTCTATTCGAATATGTATATTGATAAAGTAGGGAAAGAGGAATAAAGAGTTTAGGAAAAGGCCTGGCCGGTATCCCAACCTTCCGTTCCGCAGTTACCACCAAATCAAATAAACACAATTTAAGTAATAACAATCTACAATGTTTTTATTTCCAATATAAAAATATGTATGTGCGTGTAGAACACAAAATATTGGTTTTTTTCCTTAGATAAAAAAAATTGAGTACTCAAAGACCCCCCCACATCAAGACATGCTGACAGGAGCCGAAGGCGGCTTTGTGAAACCCTATCCCACCTCAGTCTCTATCAAACGTTCTTTACTTTCCTCAACCTTACACCCTTAATCTGATCCTCAAAAAGAAAAAAGGTGGTTCCAGTATATTTTAATCTTTAATTTTATCAAATACACACACAATATAATAAAACACTCCCCCCCTCCCCCTCATTCCTTCCCGTCTGGAGGTGAACATAAAGTAGGATAACAGCCCTCTCTCGATTGGATGGAACCCTAAATCGTACTTTGATAGAAATATCAAACAAGGCGAGTGGGATGAGGGTGTGTGTGTGTGTGCCTGCCTACACGCACGGCAGCCACATGTAGCCATACACAGTCTAGCAGCCCCATAATACTTTCCCATACACTTCCCTTCATACAGTTTTACATATCAAAAGAGGTGTTTAAGTGTGTATCCTGTAGACAAAGATGTACACACAAAGTAAACTGTCACAACTGAAAAAAATAAGGTGGTAGAGATCACAGCTAGTTTTTAATTCTCACTGACAGTTTGTATGTAACATATAATTTGTAAACACCATTAATTCAGTCATGTCTGCGTCCATACAAACCAAGATTAAGTAATTACAATGAGACATACAGCTAGGTAGAATGAGCTCGTAAATCATCAAACAAATATTGTGACGCGATAGTCATTGTTTATTTCGGCGAAGGAAACATTCTTCGAATAATCCTAAAATAACTTGCTAAAATTGATATGTTACCAGAGTTTAACGGGGTAACTGGTTAAATCAACAACCGATATCATTTATGTGTCAGAAAAAATATCCTAATTGGGCACATACTACTAAGACTACCCAGCTAAACATTAGAAAGTGAATATTCACATTTTCAAAGATTTCTTTTTTATTAATTTAATTTACTTATCAAATCAGATTGCAAATATATGATATTGAAGTTACTGACTTGATAGTTCCAGTGATTTTTGTGTAATAAAATCCACAATTTAAGTTTGTAACTGTAACTAATTAAATCCTCACAGTGTATTTTGTAATTCTAATCTAAATCTGTTCATTGCGACCCAGTTAGTTACAATAGAGGTTATTGTGGTAGGTGCCACTGTTTTAACTGTGCAACCTTGGCATTTGGAGTTAATTCTGTCCCTTTCAAACTGACAAAGCTATAAGTTTCAATGGTCCACAATCCTTTTGATAGGCCTTCTTTGACTTGTTGGGTCCGACTATTGTAGGAATGGAAATCTTCCCTAAAATATCGATGCATTCATCATTCGACATAATATAAGGTATATAATTTATATCAATATTTACGATACGTCGATCAAATTATATCGACATATCAGTTGTTTCCAATATATTTAATGGCATTGGTTTGGGTGAATTAGAACGGCGGTATTTTTTTACAAGTTTAGTAAAGAGAGGTCAAAACAACCCCAGTTAATAAAAAAAATAGGGGCAAATGGTTCAATTTGTTTTATTCACAAGTCTTAAAGCGTAATCTACTTACTATATGAACTGTACCCTACACTAGCAACAAACCAATTTATCTTTCAACTCCATTTTAGAAACATGATTGTGTCAAGTGGCAGTCAAATGAGCGGCGTGTGTTAACCTTCTCAACTGACCCAGGTGGTCAAGGTTCGATACCCAACTGGGTGCACATAGGTTGAATTTTCTATACACCATGGTTTTCCAGCTTCTCTTCAGGCAAAATTTGATGCATTTACTTTTAAAAACTATCATGTTTTAGATTTTTACAGATTTCTTCGTTTATAAATTAGATAATTTAAATAAAGTTAACCGTGATTTTAAAATAAATATGGTGGGCTCGATACGATTAAAATAATAACCAGGCGAATACATTAAAATAAACCGTCAAATATTGATCAGAGTATAATATGTTCCTGCAGGTGTAAGCGTGGTCTCATCGCCACGTCACTTCTATTCACGTCAATACGGTCACTTAGGGTAATTAAACTATAAAAAATTATTTACACAATATTAACAAGTGTATAAACACAAGCTATTATTACTGATGCAATGATTTTAATCTATTACAGTTCACGAGCTTATAAAAGGTTAAACTTGCCCCATACATTAATTACTTTACCTTAACAATGGTACGCAAAAAACATGAAATAGCAAGTTTGATCCCTTGTTAATCATGAAATGTAATGAATCAATATTTATAGCTTATAATTACTATACACGTGTTAAAATCACGCACTCAGTTGCAAAAACTTCCTTCGGAGGGGAAGTAAAGCTGTTGGTCCCATGTCAATTGTGGCATGTAAAAGAACCCTGGAAGTTATGCGAAAATACCTTTCCCAGTGAAATTGGTAGGCCATTTCGCTCTCATCATAGAAATTCTAGTATGCTAATATATAATCAGTCGTTTCAGAAAGTGCACGTTAAAACATCAAATAGTAATAATAAAAAAGTACCAATAAAAAGTTTACTGTCGAAGATCTTAAAGAGAAGGCCGAGTAGGTTCGAGTGCGGACGTTCTGTGGGCCCATGCTCATATTCATATCTACTCGAAACAAAACACGGAAAGCCAAATGAACACGTGTGTAACTTGAATAATTTAGTTAATGTATAGCTTGTAGGATTACTTCTATACTTATTAGTTATACGTATATGGGAATGATAGGTAGACACGCGGACTAAATGTCTTCTAACTTGGTTTGTCGGTGACGGCAGGATACGAATACCAGTCGGGTGTATTGAAGGTGTTTTGTACTGAAATGGTCTCTTACGTTCCCTTACCGTAAATTCGGGTACATTTACTCTAAATTATACCTTCCTCGTCCCTGCCCTATCAGTATGGTTACATAAGGAGAGTCCAGACAGGACGTTAAACGCGGCGAGTAAACAACTGTTCTATCCTACCAAACCCCATAGGTCAAATGCCCTACCTCTATAAGCTTTTCTGTTCATCTGTCATGGCGTTACGGCCAGTGGGACTTACGGCAGATATAGACTACACCTCGTTACGGCCAGTGGGACTTGCGGCAGATATACAGGGCGTAACGCGGCCAGTGGGACTTGCGGCAGATATACAGGGCGTTAACGCGGCCAGTGGGACTTGCGGCAGATATACAGGGCGTAACGGCCATGTGGACCTTGCGGCAGATATTACATGGGCGTTACGGCCAGTGGGGCTTGGGCAATATACAGGCGTTACGGCCAGTGGGACTTGCGGCAGATATTCATGGCGTTACGGCCAGTGGGCTTGCGGCAATATACAGGCGTTACGGCCAGTGGGACTTGCAGCAGATATACAGGGCGTTACGGCCAGTGTGGCTTGCGGCAGATATACAGGCGTTATGGCCAGTGGGGCTTGCGGCAGATTTTCAGGCGTTATCGGCCAGTGGAACCTGCAGTAGATATACAGGGTGTTAAAAAAGTGATTCAGAACTCTAGGATCTTTTAGTACTTATTAAAATGAGTAAAAAGTATTAGTGAGCCTTTTTCCTCAAACCAACTCGCACAAATAGACAGCCAATGATAGGTCGAGAAGGTCTAGTCACATGTGCCCCCTCCCTTGGGCCCTCACAATAATCCTGTATACTTTTTTGTGTGGATACTTAAAGCGTTTATTGCTATAGTTTCCAATATATGATTTAGCAGTCTTACAAAAGAGAATTGAAAATTGTTTTCAGATAGTTCGAATGAAGTCGTGGATTTTTCAAAGAGCAGCAAATGTATTATTCGAAGATGTAAAATTTGTGTGAAAATGGAATAACAACGCGTACAACTACTATTGTAGTGGGTAATAAATTGCTGCAGTTAAAACCAAGATAAAATTTCATTTTTCATCCTAATTTTTGTTACTACGAAAGCCAAAATTGCCTGTATCTTTGTGTGATTTGGTTAGCGGGCTTACATTTACTAATTATTATTAGCTCCGCGTCTTACTATCCGTTCGGGTAGTACGCACTTACGCTAATAAATAATGGCAGGGTGATTGTGAGATGAAATGGAGGACCTACAGTTTAACGTGGGATCCGAACCACGGTGGAGGCCTGGCATTCCACACATTCACAAGTTGTGATTAATACACGTCTTGTCAGAGGTGAAGGAAGGGTTTGGCAATCAGATAAATCTGTGCCGGGACCGAGGATTAAACCCCGGACCCCCAGAAGTCAACACCTTACCCCTAGACCACCAGGTCACCAAAAATGTACTAGCAATTTTTTACTCTTTTTAATGAGTAATACAGGATCCTAAAGTTCTTAACACACCGTGTATTTGACTGTGTAATTTCCACACAAACCTTTCCCCTGCCCCATCCCGTACGTACAGGTGACTAGGTTTGGCAGACTAAGTTAGGTTAGGTTAGATTAAACACACGATAATATTCATAGCGGCCGCAAACCCCACGAAGCTAAATCACTACTAGAATAACTCTCCAGTCACCAGTGCTTTGTGCATGTAGTAACTACCAGCAAGCTCTGCCGCTAAAAATATGTTAAGTGCATCTCTTGGTAAAGGATCCGCGTAAATAAACTTGGCTAAAAATGACGTAATTACGACCGCACACAAAGCACTCATGTTAGGGAGTGACTCATCATAAAAGCGACTAAATACAAGAGCATACATAGCTAGAGGATGCCATGTGAAGTAGTACACTACAATATTCATCCATTACAAACAACATCATCGTCACACTTAGTTGTCCTTTCCCTACAAGGTTGACTTCATTAACTGAAATAAACATTTACTACCAAAATAGGAGATAATATAATAAAGTCTTCAATAGCACCCCCGGTTGATTCAAGAGGTCCATTATAGATCCAGGCCTTGTTTTGGTCCCAGGAACCGCTTAAATAAATTTAGTATTCGCGTACGTGTTCTTCTTATTACTTAGATACCCGCAGCGGAGGGGAAAAGTAGTCACTCTCGTATAATCGGGTTTACCGGTGACTGGGAGGTCACAGTTCGAATCCCGGACTAGTGGACTTAGTAGTTTTGTCTATATGAGTTCCCACTTTCCCTTCGTGCAGATGCCGATACATTCCTTCTAAATTGTACTTCCCTCAGTGTCACCATGCGGATAATCTGAACGGGTAGTATGACGCAAAACACGAAGGTATTAATAAGATGCCGCAGTGTTGGCACTAATTATAGGTGTTTGACGGTATCCATACCATACCAGCTTGTGTTAATTTATAAATAGTGTTTATATATATGTACATATCCTTGTGTTTAGTAGATGCATGTTAATTACGTTAAAAAATGTACTCACCAACAAAGAGAACAGATTGCATTACTGAAGCACATTCGCTAAAATCCACCTCGCACACAATGCAAGCTCTCCTTTGTTTACAAGTGTTTTACATGCGAAGGTTTATGAAGGTTCACACATGTTACTGTTACATCCGTGTGAGCGTGAATAGGGAAGGAGAAGTGTTTGACACATTAGCTCAGTCGTAGCGTGTCCGTCCACTAAGACAATGGTTCTGTATTCATTTCCTGCAGCGCATAGAATGTAATATTTCGTCAAATTGGGGCTTCAAGATAGTTAGCCGATGGCCTTGGAAGATTGGGGTGTTTTCGTTTTGGATTAGATAGCTCTTTAAATAGTACACCGATCTAATCAGTTTGTTTATAAAATATACGTTAAATACACATAATAAAAAAAATGTAAAAGGAACTTTATTTTGCATTAAACTTCTCTAAAAATTAGACGACGCCTGATTCCATTACAAGTTTAACAATAATTTGTACAAGCCATGTCAAAATAAACATTGGTAATTCGTCCCACACGCGGGAAACGGACGATGAACGCACCAGAATTAGCGTGAAGATCGGGGAAAATAAAGAGAAGATCACATGTGAAAAAATAGAGCCAAAAATACGGCCGGGATGCAAACCCAAACCACCATTTCAACTGCGGTTTGAATCTAACGTCTTAATTAAATTTAATAACACATGTGGTCTAACACCTCTGATGGTCTTAGAATATTTTTTTTTAAGTTAAGAGTTTAGTACGATTTGGTACCAATATTTTCTAGTGGTGACTAGAACTATCTAACTTAAGAGACAGAGAGAGAATGATTAGTTGGAAAATAAAAAGGGCGAATAGGAAAATATAGAACAGTGCATCTGACCGTACAAAGAAGACTCTGGCAATGGAATGATAAAAAATAGCTGATAGACTGATACGAAGATGATTGATGCATAAACAGATTCAAACAAACTAATTTTCATAACATTTTTCATGAATTTTCTACAACTATTAAACACCATACGAGTTCACTACAACCTAATTAAAATATTACCGGAAAATTATATTGCCTAGTACAACTTCCCAAATTAAGATCAATCCTAAGATTACCAATAATTCTGATTTCATTAATTCTATCGTTTCTCTATAATGATCAGAGCATATAGTAAACAGCCTTTAAAATGAAAGCAAAAGGGTTAAAAAGAAGTGTCACCCTAGAATTAAAAATATTTTATTTTAAGCTTTATTATGAGAACATGTAAGGCTATTATAATGTACCATTAATTCAGTTTCAAAGCTATTTTATCCGAAAAGAAGTAGTTCTTAAATTAAGGTGAGTAGCGAGTAATATACAGTCCGATGTTCATAGGAAGAACCTTATCTGACAGCTAGAAAAGTTAGTATATCTACTTTCACATATTCATACGTCAAGTCGTGTGCTCTGCAACTGTCACTTTTGATGTATATTAACAATACCAAAATAATATCAATTAAATTGTAAGATGTTATCACTGTTTTGTATTTTTTTAAAAGGTGCTCTGTCTCTTCAAGTAAGGCGACAGACAGTTTCTTTTCATTTTGTGCATGTAATTAACGCCTGCATGGGCCAGATACTACACGCCAAACAAGCGTGTCTAGTAAGTTGCAGTATCAACTAGCCTGCATGTGAAGCTAGGACATTGAACCGGTTCCATTTTTCAAAAGGTAGAGCAGATGCACCAAGAGGATTATAATACGTCAGACAGTTGAACCGATGGCATAGGACTGTTGGACCAATCACCCAAAGCCCCTAATGGCTTGCAGTAACAAAGGCCTAGAGGCAATTAGACGTCTTCACCTCAAGTTATCAATAGAAGTGAACAGTGGATTAACTCGTGGGCCACACGCCACCTCTTTTTGTGCGGCCTGGCAGCTAACGATGACAAACAAATTAAAAAAACAAAGTTTCTACCATATCGACCCATGGAGAAAATTGTAGAAAACAAGTCCACTTAATCCATTAAAATAATACATTTTAATCAACTTAATATGATTTGTGTTTCAATTTTTTGTTGTTGCTCTCAACATTTTGAAAACCTATTTTTTTTAATTTAACACAATCAAAACAAATAAGGGATAGGTCATAAGTCACTCACTACCCCTTGCAGAGCTTATTAGGAAAAACAGTACAAATAACTAACTTTTTATTGAAGATACATTATTATTTATAAAATTGTTTCTCTTCTGCGTTGAAACAATGCTGAAGATGACCTGGAACTTTTGAGAATATTTTTTGCACAGTTTTCGACTTGAAACAATGTCTTCAAAAGCATTTTCAATAGCTGGAATGGATAGTGACTTTTGGCCCATCCTATATAGTAGGGCCTACATTTTTTTGTACCCGACTATCATTTCAGTTTTCTATGAGGCGGCTAGGCTAAAATGTTTTGCCTATACCTGGGATTAATCAGTATCAACTGACCTAACCCAATAACTCTCATCGGTTAATCTGTCCTAACCTCGGGAAATTGAGACCGGTTCAAGTTCTCCTTTTATCCCCCTATGTCTAGTTTTACGTCAACGCTGACACTGACAAATGACCGTGACCTTGACCTGACTGCATTAGGCCTAGGTTATGTTCGAGAGCGTTGAGGCGTTGTGGTTTCAACTACGACCCACAACCTCTTGAGGGACAAGACTATGGTTCGGATCTCGGTGGGGTCAAAGTGTTGTCTTCACGCGGTGCGGAAAACAAGTGAGGTAGGCCTACGAGTATTTTGGAGTCCAGGTGAAGATAATAACTGTACAAAATATTTAATATGAGAACTTCATACAATCCGAAGATAACTATAATGACACTATTAAGAGGGGTTATACACATTGAAGCGTGTTTTTTAACAGGAATTTCGGGAAGAGTGATTTAATTCAGAAAAACGACACCCAGACCTAGATTTAAGCGCCACTCACACACAATTTCTTAATCAGGAGTTCCTTCTAAGAGACGTCATTGTTTCAATATAAGATTCCCACAGTGGTATGTTTCAGAGGACACGAGGTCTATTAGTTTGTCATCTCTGTAATGTGGTGCTCTCTTGGAGCAGGTTGGGGTACCATTCAGCTGGGTGACTACGGCGGAATGTTGATATAAGAAACTAACTGGGACAAGAACCTGGATAGCTCAGTTGGTAGAACCCCAGGGGTGTGAGGCCCAGAGTTCATATCTTATTCGTGCTTAATTTTTTAAAATTAATTTAGTATCGGGGATTAAATACAGTCCACACTAACTACAGTAGCCCCATGGCTTCTTTGGTGCTGACTGACAGTTCACAGCTGACTTCTGACAGTCAACATTTAGGTATATACCTAAATTTTGACTGTCAGAAGTGACAGCTGCTAAACACATGTTTTTTTCAGATCATATGGTTCGGCGTAGGGATACATAATTTGGTCTGGTAGCTTTTCAAAGCCGTCAGCTGTCAGTCAGCATCAAAGAAGCCATGGGTATACTGTATGTAACCAAACCCCATTTAAATTTGTCAAAGTCAATCTTGTTGGGCTAGCTATGAGAATTATTTAACTAATCTTCATAATCGTCTACAAAACACAATCTGTCTCAAACTTTAAGAAGACATATATCCTGAGCAGAATTGAAATGAAATCAAACTCTTCAAGAGAAACAGTTGTTCATTTCCTAACCAAACTTCGACCCCAGCTCTGGTCATTTCCCCTCTCTCTCTTTCCCTCAGCCACACTGATTGGACGCCTTGACGGGAACAGCTGTGAAGGTAAGCCGGTACTTCCCACAACACTTCCGGCGGGTCGCGAATGCAATAATATTATTCGCATGTGATACCAACCCTAGGCAAGTTGTATGGGGGAGGGGGGAGGGGATCACGTGACGTTGCCACCCCTATCTCGCATGTGACTCTCGACCACACCCCTGCACAACGGGAAAAAGCGAGAAAAAAAAACAAAACACGCATATCGCGTGCAAGGGATTAAAAAACAATATCCTCTTCGAGCGAGTGAAGGTAGAAGCGTGGCAACGGCGCGGTATCTATTTTACAGGTATGACGTAAACCAGGCCGTGAGTAATGGGAATACCAAGAAGGGAATTATGTAGTCAAGGATGGCTGCGGCGGACGTAGGACGAACTACCGAACTGATACGCCGGTACTGAACGGCCGTGAAAAGGTGGAAGTAAACCTATTTGCATCCGTCCAAGCGCCATTATGGAGCCCAAAAGTATTCAGCAATTCTGAATGATTTTTTTAGCTTTTTTTTTCTCCAAATTGATAGCTAAAAATAAACATAAGCGCATTTTAGCAAGTTTATTTTTTAAATATTAAATTTAAACGTTTCCATAGCTTTTGATATACATGTGTGATGGTAATGAACCCATGGAAGTAGACAGAAGAGCAGATATTTGACAAGAAGTGTACCTCTAGTATGATTTTGGTAGGAAGAACAGTAAAAGTTAGTTACTAAAGTTACTAGAACTATTTTAATATAGTCATAATCAAGCAAGTCATGTTATCTGCAGCTATTACTTTTGATAGATATTATTAATACCATAAAATAACACAAATAATATAGTAAAATGTTATCAATGTTGAACGTAAAGAAATATGTTTGAATTTTTTCTACTGTTCTTTCCAACCAAAATCAGGGTATAGCTAAGAATGAGCTGAATGAGGTTCTGTGCTAATCGACTGAGTCTGGACAGTTTTTCACCCTGAGGTTTTCCTTTAGCTTTCCAGGCAAATATAGGGGTAGTTCCTCTTAAATACCCTATCCATTCCTTCTCAATCCTATTGTCTATGCAAGAGAGAGAGAGAGAGAGAAAAATTGCTTATTAAGTAATTAGCACAATATAGGCGTTAAACAATGAACATTCAATACAGTAGAGTCTCGGAAACTCGACTATTGTGGATGAGATGGTGCCGAGTTAATGAAATGTCGAGTTTTACGAATGAACTTGCATAAGATCATGTTTACTATGTCATGTTTACCAAACAAGGATGAATCACAATACAGTATCGGATATTATTGAAACAGTTGAATTGGACTGTAGAAGTGTACGGTACAGTAACAGTAATATACAGAAATGCAGTACAGTACTGTACATATAATATTGTATTGATTCGAATAACACTTTACTGAATTGGAAAACTAACAAACACAGCACTTGTAAAAACACCACAGCATGACTATTCAATTACCTTGGATTGTGATAACTGGCACCAACAAATGGGTGCACGTGCGCGTGTCGAGTTACACGGAATGTCGAGTTATCGATTGTCAAGTTTCCGGGACTCTACTGTATTAAGAACAATATATGACAGTTACAAAAATCACTAAAATTATTGCGTATGAGACATTAACTGGAAGAAAATTACTATTTTGATCATTGTAAATAAAAGTGGTATTTTTTATAGTGAATATGTGAAAACTACATAAATTTGATAAAACGTAAATTCACCAGCATTGGAAATCCTGTCTCGAACTGTCATGACGTCACAGGTAGGCAACGTCCTTAACTGAATGTATGACTGTTTTAAACGAATGTATTTTAGCAAAAAACAAACAAATATGTAGTTACTATTTACATTATTATGTTATAGGCCTATTCCCATTTCCTCTTATGTTCATAATTTTTCCCAAGATTTGAATCTAATTCGAGATTCGGAATTCCAAGATAAAATTAAGATTCGGATTCGTAAAAGAGTGGATTCAACAACCCATATCTAGTAGAATCTAATCAATTTTAGACCGACCAAACAAACAAAAGAAAAAGATAACAACTTGAGTAAACTTTGTGTGGTTGTTCAGCAAAGGAACGCCCAACCCATTGAGGCCTTTCGTCCTACCAATATTTCGCATTTGAACTCCCCGCAGCAGCGCGGCACGAATCAGAGTATTTTTAAACTGGTCGCTTCTCGGACAAAAAAATAAAAATAAAAAGCGTGTGTGTACACAGAAGGCGAGTGGCACTATCGCGTGGGCGACAAGCCCGCCGAAAACTTGGCCGCCCTCCCGCACACATGGGGTGAAAACGTGGACATGTCGACATTGACAAACAACTAGCTATAATAAGGTTTTATAATCAATCCCCCTATACCTTTAAAAAAAAACCAACTTTAGTGGTAAAACAGTTATAGGCTACTAGCATAAATAATTTAAATTTGAGTAATTTTACAGAATCTTTTAAGAAACTTGACGATACTTGTCACCCTGATCTAAAATAACGGATTGCACCGAAACAATTTGATATAACTTATCTGAAATTAATTCTTGTTCACTAAAAATAGCGTGTATTGTCAAGAAATGTCTTTAAAAAAATTGAGGCATAGTTAAATTAGGATTGCAAACAATCATTTAAAATTCTTGCCTTTTTTTTAAACATAATTTCGATTAATATTATTTAAAGGTTATATTAAAACTCTAATCGAGAAGAATAGAATTGGTTATTGATTAGTGTTAAACCACATTTTTATTGGCTATATTAAACTATAATTAATTCATATATTAAATTCCCATCCAATATGAGTTCCCTTCATTGAGTTAGAACCGATTTTAAATAGCTTTACAAAACTGTTTTGGCACAATCCGGTTTATTAAATAGCTCGTTAGCATGTTAGGACAAACGTTGACAGGGTCCTTTATACATCATTCAGACCAAATGATAACAGTCCGATTTCAACAGGAAGAAACTTTTTAGACAGTTATAAAAGTTACTAAAAACATGTTCATATAATTTATACGTAAAATAACGTCAGCTGCAATTGAATTGCCAATACCTATGAAAGTATTAAAATGTTGACAAAAGAAAAGTTTGCATTCCTTCCTTGATACCCCAAATTCCACTATAGAAGAATCAACCTCAAGACTTAGGAGAACACAGTTCGAGCTCGGGAGGCGGTAAAAGTATTCGTACATGGGTTGGTCCTATTACCCCGAAATTAGATCCGCGGAGTGTGATTAGCAGGTGCCCGTTAAATACCCGATTAAAACCAATAAATATAAAAGTGGATCACACCGAAACCCCGGGAGGTCGCCAATGTTTACGTCACAAGAGTCCTGAATTAACCGCGAAAGTTTATCACTGTCATCATTACATAACCAAGTTCCACAAAAATTGAAACCAGTTAATTTAGCGTAAACAAATTAATTATTAAAATAGGTAAGATATCACTGTACCCAAGACGTTCTCTTTATTTCATCAACATAACATACAACACAAGCCACATAAACTATTTTAAAGAATTAGAACAGTGTTAGTTAATCCAAACAAAACAGACGTGTGTGGATGGACACAGCTTTCTCCCCAACTAAGATAGTAGCCAAAACTAGCTTCTTCTATTAGGTACTATCAGCGCTTATCATTGCCGCGTTCAGGTGTGTTTACCAAGGTTAAAGAACTTCTCCAGGGTTGCCACTAGTTTGGATACAAAATGTTCTGCGTTTCCCCGGTTTTTCAGAAGGAATTCCAATGTTTACAAACACTTTAGAGTTTAGAAAGTAAGTAGGCCCTATAGAAGAATTAGGCCTATTATATTACTTTTTCATAAAACTGACTTTGTTGGTCCCAACTCAGTGGTTTAGAACTTTATGGTTTACCCGTTTCAGTGGCCGCATGGTCTAAGTCGTCACTCGCGCAATATAATAGACTGCCGATGACGGGGAGATCGGGGATTGAATCCCGGTCGGGTTTAGTGAGGATGGTTTACCCTACATTGTTTTCCTCTAGGGCTCCATGCAAATGCGGGTTACACTTCCTCTAAACTCAACCCTACTCATCCGTCGCCCATTTACGTAATTAGCACATGGGGGTATAACCCGAACGGGTAGTAAGACGCGGTGCTGATAATAATAATAATTTAGTAAATCTATGTGAACCAATGCACAAAGATCTATGACTAGATACATTGTAAGAACAATATAATTGTTTTGTAAATAAATATTAACTTATCAAATTAGTCACAAATTCTATAAATATTTTCATATAAAACTGTACCATACTGGGACTAAATTTCCTAAATAAGTTAATAATAAGGTTTGTTGGAAAAAATATGTCGGATACCATAACATATATTTATAATAACATTAACATATTCAACTTAACTTTGCTACTGTCCATTCAAAGCATTTTAATTTAATGAAAGTTTACAAAGTAATTTATTTAACTAAAACGTTCTATATTCGAATCATAAGTGTGAAAACACATCCACAAACAATAAATTAAAAACAATAGCTTTTTTAATCGGTTACATATTTGTATTCTCCTATTCTTAAACCATGTGTTCATTCTTAATTGCGAGATAGTACGTTTTCCCTCTGAGAAATGTACGTATGACGTATCTGGAGGATCGCCTGCATCACTGAGCTCAAGAGGATGGAATGTGTAAGGTATTTTTAAATCTACGACGAAGCCAAGTTTTGATAAGCTGTAGCGTTACACTAAAATTGAGAAGCAAAAATAAAATAAAAAATAGAAGGAAAGCGTAAGTTATTTCTTCAAGATTAGTATGAATTGCATTTAAAAGGTCGTTAAACTTAACGTTTGAATGCGCATTAGGAGTCGGAGTGGCCTACATTCCAAGGGGATTTTTTTTTTAAATTTGAGGTATTTAGCGTGCATTTTTTGAACCGACTGATTATGTCAACACACGAGAATTTCTATGAGCGATAACTAAAGAGCCTACCAATTTTGCCGGGAAAGGTATTTTCACATACCTTCCATGGTTATTTTACACACCAAAATCGACATAGAACCGATGGCTTTACTTTCCCTCCGAAGGAAGTTGTGCTACGGATTTTTTAATGCTCAGGAAATATTCTCCCCCGGTTGGGTTTGAACCCACAAACATCGGGTCCTGAGGCTAGCACTTTACTCCAATATCACCGAGGTCGATACCAAGGGAGGGGGGGGAACCTTCATAAGTGTATAATTGATTTCGTCGATCGGCCTCTTTTCCATGTGGTTTGACATTATTTAGTACAGCTTAGATGAAGCAAGAGTGTATCATTATATAGATCTACATTTATAAAGTCTCGTATTTTACCCATCTCTTTTTAGATGATTTTTTATATTGTTATAGAAACTCACATCACAACATCAAGTACAAAGGTATTATGTTGGTGCTTTTAAGCGGTGTCGAGATACAATGCTGGTCCAAATTCTGATGGGATTGGCAAGTTTCTTAGCCTCGAGGGATTCAAAAGCAGGTGTAGTCCTGGGAACTAATAACCCCTACACTTAATTAACAACAACAACAACAAATAAATCAACGACACAGCCGTTGTGTAGTTTTGAAATCAAAACGACTCGAGCAGGAAGAAGCAGAAAATTGCGCTGCGGAAGCCATCTGGCGACTGGATAAAAATTCGCTTACCCGCGCCATCTGCCACAAGAAATGAAGTTCTCCATCTCACTCATTTCTCCGTCACAATGCGTCGGACGGAGCTCATTGCGACCACCTGCACATGGTGTGTACGACATACAGAATGTTCATTACGCACCATACACACACTAAGGTCCAGGAAAGCACTACACCCGACCTTCAAAAGCCCTTACTAACCATTTACTAAACTACTTACGAACCATTTTAAAGCAGCAGTGTTCAACCAATAGTCAGCTTGAGCTCGTAGAAATGCATTTTTTCAAGAAATATAAAAAAAAATTATAAGTGTAAAAAGGCACTTAAATAAGTGTAAAAGATGCTAAAAATTTCAGGAAAATAAAGTTTTACGGTAATTATGTTGTTTGACAAAATGCTGTAGTGTGAACATTTAAAACGGAACTTAGCATGACTTGTCTAAAAATTGTGAGATGTTTAGACGATAATCGCGAAATAGGGTGGGGTTTAGGGGCGGTTTATAATGTTTTTAAAAGAGCTCTTACACTATCTACAGTAGAGGAGTAAATTTGTTTGTATGCCTCCCAACATTTGTTTCAAAAAGTCTTGAAAGTCGTAGCTACATATACTATAGTATATCTGACATAATGATTGAAACATTTACAAATCCATTTTCCGTGTAACTAAAATTAATGTTGAATCTCACAGTGTGCATTATTTACAGTTTCTACCCTAGTCATACCATTAATTTGCTGCCAACTAATGCAAACGTTCCCGGGCAATGAGATTTGCACCGAAACAAAACCATGTCTGATTTAATTAACAGAACTAAAACAGATTTATGACACAGAATATATGGTTGGCCGAGCATCACTCAACATGGCAAGCCATTAGGATAGCGCGCATCAGAGGAAAAGAATGTTGTAACTCGGAAGGTAAAAAAAAAAAAAAAAAAAAGCTCCTCCACCCCTGTGGCCGAATCAGCCCTTTAATCCAATCCTGAAAGAGATTAAAAAGAATGCTCGTCTCCGTCCATCGCAAACACAAGCCAGGCAGTGCAACATTGGAAATCGTTGTCGGTTCTGGTTTTCAAGTTGTTTCCATGCAAATCGGCCGGAAGGGTCCCTTAATAGTGTTAAGGCCGTCAGCACCCTCCCTACACCCCCCTTTTTTATATATAAATGTATGTGTTGTTAGTTACTCTTCCTCCCTCGAATTAGAAATTTCCCTACAGTAAAACAATGCACGCACTCTCGATCACAAACATTTTTTTTCTTTCTATTTTCATTCAAAAACTTCATGCATTTTAAAACCAAGAGATCTCAAATGATTACATTGTAACTGGAGCACGAAACCGAGTCGTTTCGCCGACGGATTTAATTTTATAGAGCGCCGTCAGTCTTTATTTAACTCTCCGCGAATCGGCCAAGTCGATGAAATATACTTTCAAAACAACAAGGCACGACAACCATAGCTACAATCGTATCGCATCGTGAGTTGTTTAGTCGAATTTTAAGGACCTTTTGAAATGGAGCATTGCCCGCTCTCCGAATCTAATCAACTTTCAGTTTGTGCGCTCAAGTGTACCACGACTTCTAAGTCACGAATAGTAGTGTATTACGGTCCAGTTAAATAAGGTTCTCAAACGTAATTTTATTGAAATAAAAATTATTTCATATTCTATGATATTTTCTATTACATTGTCTAAAGAAAATTATATAAAAATAAGGTAGCGTAGAAATGTTTTCAGAAATATTACCTGGGAAAAAATGTTGGCATTTGGAATCATCTTGTTTTTACTAAACTTTGTGCCGAAACAAAAAGTTGAGTAAAAATGTAAATATATTATTTAAACATACTAATGTCAGAATGCTAATATTGCAGTCATGATAATTTATTTAATTATAAATTACTATATGTGCCTATCTACTACAAGAAGAGTTTCTGTCCGTCCACTATACACACTTATGGTTTTCGACGATTAGGTAAGTGATAAGAGAGAAAGACTATTGTATAGAAACTTCTTTTCGTGTTTTTATATAAAGTGCCAAATTAGGTTTCTAGACCATATTTGATATTTAACCAAGACAAAACATAATATTCAAAGTAATACGAGCGAATTTACCTATTTTAAAGATATAACACACTCATAAACACACATTAAAAAAATTAGCTTCATTAAATATACTGACATTCTAATTTATATTTTCCCCAGCAACAACAATTTTCACAATGCACCGTTGAAGTCGACAAGCAAAATTATATCTTACCTTCCAAAACGCGTCATGAATACAGGCCTTTAGTTCTTTGGATTTAAGGAAATGTCGAGAAAACACTCTCTTTGAGGCATCCCTCCCCCCCGTCCCCCAAAATCATAGAGATAGTTCAGTACATATCACTCGTCACAGCCATCACAGACTTTCCTTGTTCCCGAGTTGAGCAGCGTCAACTTTTTAATGTTTGGTTCCAACAAAATGGGGTCACTGCACATACTGAGCGATCGCTCCATCTCTCAGCATAGCGATGTGCCTGACCTGTCTGTCACCTGCTCCTCCTTTCAACATAACTGAAGGCCTGACAGAAAGATAGGGCTATTCCACAAGAAATGTTGCAGAAGGTATTATACAGTTTCGCTTACAAACTTGAATAGTGCATGGCAAAATACTGAGCCTAATCCTGTATATATTGTAGGTTATTTTAGCAAATGACTTTTTAATATATACCAAGATGATTAAGCTGTGTCGACACGACATATATTTTAAAGGACAATAATTTAATTTATTGCCATATTTTAATCTCTGATATCGGTAAAGATATAAAATACAACATGAATATTAGTACAATGTTGTTGATAAACACTATATTTTCATTCTATTATAATCATAATATAATATATTTATGAGTGCCCAAGTTTTTAGTAGGCCCTTATCAGTTTTTTGCTTTATTGATGCCATGATATAAACCACTTTATTTATTGCCATTTGCTGCTAATTTTATAATGCCAGCTCTGAAACACCAAACATAAAGTAGGCTAAGGTATAAACAAATCTTTGTGTTTATTTGAAATGGGCCTGAAATTTCGCTGGTTATTAATAAAAAGTTTGTTTGATCTCCCCGAGTGATGCACACGTTATTCATACAAACTCAACAGCTCATGTAACAGTGGACTACATTATTCTTTGAATGAGATAACGGTACTGCCAGCACATAATTCACTAGATCCGTCACGCAATCCCAAACCTTCCACAAAAAAATTGGCGACGTGGAAGCTCATCTGGCAACGTCGGTTGCTGTATTCTCTCCTTGAAGAGCACTTCGAGTGCCGCGAAAACTGCATCAGAGCTAAGATGAACAATCTTGGTCTAGGCGGGGCGGAGCCTGCAACTAGGCGACGAACCCACGATCCCTCAAGGCCAACCGAGAAAGTAGAATAAGAAGAAGGAAAATCTAGAGAGATGGAGAGAAAAAAAAAAGAGCTTGAAGCTACAGCAGTAGAACCGAATTAATTTTTCCACCAAGTGCCGCCTGTCTGGAACGGTGTCTGCTGGAGCGAAACGATGACAACATCGCCGACAAGAACGCTCGTTAAGGTCGACAGTGTTGCCACATCGTTCTCTTCAGGTGTGCCGAAGACGTGGAGATTTCCCCCCGCGGTTTAGGTTTTTACTGAAAACACATATTTTTTGGGGCATTTTAAATGTGTTTTTTTTTATCAAATCATTTCGATATTAGGGGAAAGTTGCCTATATTGTACCACCACCTAAATCGTACCACCATTGATTTTCTGGGAAATGATTATGGTAGAGTGCTTTAGGGGTTATGTTTTGAACCTCCTATTGTTTTAAGTAGCCCGCGAAAATATTACACTGGTATGACCACGTTGAACGCTTTTATTAATGTTATTTAGTTTCAGTGGATCTGGATGTAATTTTTGGAGTTTGTATCTAAGGAAATACTGAACCCGAAGGTATGTTTTACTTGTTTTCATGAATATATTATTGTAATATATAACCCATTCTACTAGAAACCTATGGTTTATTCTTATCGTAGCGATAGTTTGAGGTTATAAATAAGGTTATGTTTAAAGCTCCAGGATGTTGCCTAAATTGTACCACAAGTGGGTTCCTAATTCGTACCGGTACGAATTGGGGGCCTATAATCTTCCTTGTTCCATATTTGCTATTTTTTACCAAACTTTTATTAAACACCACGATAAACATAAATAACGTGAGTGTCCGTGTGTGTTACAGAATGACGAAGGCAAAATATGGAGCTTGGAGTGAATCGGATATGGAACGTGGCCCTGGCAGGTTATAGAAATGGGGACATGGGTTTTAACGAATGCTGTCGCCAATACGGTATTTCAAAGCCAACTCTCAAGCGCTACTTAGACTATGTCCCTCCCATGTTAATTTTTAAGCGCATGAGAATGGCTAATGAATTAAAAGTTGGGGCTTCACCTGAGGTTTTTGAAACAGGCTACATAAACCGTGACCTCTTCATCCAGTGGCTAAAACATTTTATTGCTGCCGTCAAACCAAACAACGATAATAAAATTCTCTTAGTTCTAGACGGCCACATAACACATTCAAAAAACTCGGAAGCTTTAGATATAGCAATAGAAGCCAGAGTAATTATGTTGCAGTTGCCTGGCCACACAACGCATCGGGTTCAGCCATTAGACAAGTCGTTTTTTAAATCACTGAAAGGGTTCTACACACAAGTGGTTGAAAAATGGCTTCGTACCAATCCAGAACTGTGTGTTACACAATACCAGGTGACTCAACTTGTGGCAGAAGCCTATGCAAGGGCTGTGACAGTTGAGAATTCCATTAATGAATTCCGTGGATGTGGAGTCTGACCAGTTGACCGTAATGTGTTTAAAGACTCTGACTTTTTACCAGCTGAATATCTTGAGCCTTCAGAAGATACCAATGTAGATGCACCACTTACTAAAGATGTCACCAATGGACCACCCACTGCACCTACTGCAGATGAAACCAATGACCGACCGGATGTTGCAGTAAAGCCAAAGGCTGGACCAGCCAACACCTCTCAACTTAATGTGTCAATTGAAGATATCTTATCAATTCCCAAACCCACCCAAAAAAAGTGTCAAAACGAGGTGGGTTGACAAACAAAGTCCTACAACGAGCTACTGTGCTAACAAGCAGTCCATACAAGAATGATTTGCAAACAGCAAAAGAATTGCAAATGGCACAGGCCAAAGTAAAACAGTTGAAAATGAAAATAGAGAAGGCCAAAGCAAATGAATTGAAACTGGCAAAGCCCAAGATAAAAAAAGAAGTAGCCAATGCTAAGAAAAATGTTTCATCTGTGTGGAGAAATTTAGAATAAGCATATCTGCAAACCAACGGAGAAAGCCTACCATCTACTTCAACACAAACTGATGTTAGTATTGAAATCCAGCAAGAAGAATGGTTTTGTTCCGTATGTGAAGATCATTCTGTTGAGGACATGGTGCAGTGTTTGGTATGCTGGTCCTGGGTGCATGAAAGATGTGCAGGGGTCAAGTCAGGATTAAAACAGTTTATTTGTATGGACTGCAAATAGAAAAAGTTTTGATAAACATTTAAATACTAAAACATACCTCTGTACTGTGATTATTAATAGGTGTTCTATCACACGACAGATTAATTATTTTGTCAGTGAACTTAGACTGCCAATGCGTCCTGTCCTCCACCTCTTCCTTTAGCTCCCAGCATTTTCTTCCTTCCCTAAAGTCATCCAATATTTGAAACCTTCTTCTTCCTAAGCTTCTCTTTCCCTCAACCTTGCCTTCAATGATGTCATGCAGAAGATAGTGCCTCCTAAGAATGTGTCCGATCCAATTAGTTTTCGTCCGAAGAATCACATTACAATGTAGTATAATATTATATTTTTATTAGTAGCTTCTTCCTAATAAATACTGTAGTGGTACGATTTAGGACATGGGTGGTACAATTTAGGAAACCTGTTTCCTATATCGTACCGATTGCAGCCAGTTAGAAAAATCGCTGTATTTATTTCCAATTACATCCTTTTGAGCTTGAAACAGTAGAAATATATCAGCAAATAAGTACAGGTTTGTGTAAAAATACACTTAATATCATAGGTTAGTATTTATGGCAAATAAAAATTTAAATTTAAAAAGTGGTACAATATAGGCAACTTTCCCTATAGGTTTCAACAAATTGTCGAAGGGTCTGCCAAATAAACCACACATATCTAGCGACGTTGTTTGGGAACGACGCTTCAATAGAGACCACTTAAAAATATGACAATCTAATGTTGTCTATAATAACATGAGTAGTAGTTACTACTATTATATATATATATATATATGTATATATATATATATATATATATATATGATCCTCTTTTGCACAATGCCATTAGGTAAAATTTTTGCATACAGTGCACTAAATCCTTTTTTCTTCATTTACATATAAACCATAATTCACTCTTAGTATTTTTTTTTTCAATTTTACTATTTAAAGAGAGAATTTTAGTAGGCAACATAAAGGTGGTATGGAAGGGGACGCGAGAAAAAGCCAGTGTTTTTGCAGTTTTTATGGCAAAACTTTTTTTGTTAAAATAAATAAAAGATCACTCCAGTACAAACATAAAGTTTAATTTTCTTCAAATGGTGATATCAACAGTTTCTGAATATCTCTCATAAATATGATGGCATCATCTAATAAAACTTTTTAATAGAAGAGAAAAAGTTGTCATTAAGTTCCAGGACACCCATAACAGACATTCAAGAAATTTGAGATCAACATGTGAAGAAAATTAAACTCTATGTTTGTACTGGAGCAATATTTGATTTATTTTGGACAAAAAAAAGTTTTGCCATAAAAACTGCAAAAACACTGGTCTTTGCTCGCGTCCCCTTCCACCCAACCTTGAGGTTCTAAAGGTATTTTCATAAAAAAATATATATAGCCTACTTTTTACCCCATTTTTAATTATGATCAGGAGAGCTGAGTGTGTAACACCTGTGCATTGTTTCTTATTTGGTTTTCCTGTTGTATGTGAACATAATGGATCTGTACGAGTATAAAGTAATGGAAGGTCATATAATCTCAATATTAAGATAGTTAAGTTCATTTGGGAGTGAAAATATGTTCTTTTAAAATTTAAATTATTGTTGGTTATGAAAACTTAAGTAATAAGAAGGGACTTTGAAAAAATCACCATAACGTGAGAATATAGTTACGGCATTATCTGTAGAGTGTTTAAATATAGGCTAATACTTCTAGCTAATAAAAATAGATCATGTTAGTAACAACAATAGTTTTAATACATCAGGGTAAGTTTGTAACCATTGTTGGAAGGATCCAGGATGAGTTACAACGCGCCCCATTAGGTATTAAGATACAAAAACCTTAGAAAAAATGGTAAAATTATAATTACCCTGTCCGTAAAAGCACAAATTAAATTTAAAAAAATTGTTTTATTTTAACAACCTTACAAGATAAAAAAATATTTTTCTCTTAATTTTAATAAAAACTCGTAAAACGAAAAAATTACTTGACACTGCTCTAAACACTATGATGATGATGATGATAATAATAATATACAATTAATAAAAATGTGCAGAGTTTTTGGGACCCAGTAGATGGTGACACTATTCAAGACCAGCTCAATAACGCGTGGTTGATATTGAAATACACCTACTGTTACAGCTGGCCCCGTTCTCCCTTACTAGATAGTTATTTGTCAGTTTTAAAATATTCCACTAGATATATTTACCATAGAGCTTGCCACGGTGGACAGAGCAGTAAAGGCAACACATTCCTACCAATATATACTTGCCATTGATATTTATTTTCCGCGCACGTTATCATACATAAACATCAGCTAGAATAGCACGTGCATACGTCATATAGCCTAGATGCGAAATAATTAGTGTACTCTTCGCTACTCCAGATAGTCTAAAAAAAAACTACCCGCTTCGGTGACCGCATGGTCTAACACGCTACTCCCACAGTAGACTAGACTGCCGCTGACGTGAAGCTGGAGGTTCGAATCTCGGTCAGGTGTATTGAAAGATTTTTTTTTCAAAATTATATTTCACTCCTCTTCCACGCAAATGCAGGTACACTTCCTATAACTATAACCTTCCTCGTCTAAATACCCCTAGCTAATTAGTACGTAAGCGTGTAAACTGAACGGGTAGTAAAACGCAGTGCTAATAAAAATAAATCTTCTAAAAGCTTTGCTCACAGACATGTGTGCGTTATCACGTAACATCCAGCAGAGTATTAATCTAGGAGTGGTAATAATAAAATAAGAGGGAGGAAGATTAAATGTTTTGGAACTTAAAAGCTTGGTTTCCTAAATTCTAAACTTTCTTATGAAGCACTCAGAACTAATCATCCAAATTACATTAAGTAACTGTGCAAGCAGGCGTGTTAGCAAATTAATATCCAAGCAAACTTGTCAAACACATCTTACTTACATACGTATTGGAAAGAAGTAAAAAGCATTTCCGAGTGTCAAAATGTTTTACCTTTGCAATAGTCAACCGCAAAGTAGTTTTACATTAATTTCAGGGTTCTCCCAAGTATGTCAGCTATATTTATATAACTGCGATATTTAAAAAAAAAAGCTAACAAAGTATATATTTCACGTCTACTTTCCTTCATCTCACTTATTTAGGTGGTAGTGACAGGTCAGAGTAAACAGACGTGAAGATGGCAACTACAGCTGCTGTAACAGTCCTCTAACCGCGGGGGGAAACCAACATCATCGGGGTATGCGGGGTATTTCAAAAACAACCATCCATTTTTACTTTCTATTTATAATACCAATGCATGATTTTACAGCTTTGTGATTCCCCCTAAAATGGATTCACAGCCTGAAGTATAAATGTATTTATTAATTCAATCTATTTGTGCCAAATGTTTGTACACCCCAAAGTACGTTTGCGGTTATTTTTAAGATAAATTTAGAATACGGTTTCAATTTATGGACAACATTTTACGTTAAGCTAAAGTTTTTTGTTTGTATTATTATAATAGTGAAAATGATTACAAACTTTTCAAAAATACATAACCATTGATATAGTTTTCATAAAAATGAAAATGTAATATGAAATAGGCGTCTAAAATTATGTACTGTAATTAAAAACACATTATATTCAAAATTACCTATAATTTATCGGCCATCAATAAAACCAAAATGTTTGAGAAAATTGTACACGTCTTTTCTGAGAAAAATTAACACAATTTATCTATAAAATAAAACTTCGATATCAATAAATTTAATACTCGCATTGGTGGTTGTATAGTCTTAGACATCACTCTCCCACTAAATCAGTGACTGATAGGTGAGGGGTCGAATCCTGGATAGGTGTATCAAGGAAGATTGTTTTCCTAAATAGTTTTCCATTCTCACTTCTCAAAAATGTTACCTTCCTTTCCAACATTATTTATCGAAAATATACGGATAGAACGAAGAAAAAAAAAATTTCAAATTCCTCAATGCCCATATTTAAAAAAAATGTTGAAATATGTTATTTATTGTGGCCCAAAAATAATTTCGCTATTAAAATTGTAAAAATACTTTCATTCACTTGCGCCCCACCTAAAGAATGGGGTGTTGTCTATTTATAAATCTACAAGATGCATAATTATTTTCACCCTTGTGAAGTTAACTAACCATTTCTAAAATCTAATTCATCACCCGAATAAATTATTTTTCTCAGGTTTCGCATAAAGTTGAAAATGCCACATTACTTACGCAAGACGACCACGACAGAATATTTTATTATTTCCGCCTCTCGTTTCGTGCCCTCCTCCCCCCCACATTTTTTTATATCCAAAACATTACTCTACATCAACAACATTTGTAACACAAACTAACGATACTGAAATAAATCCTGACCTCTTTCCCCCTCTAATCCCCTTCATCACATGTTCTAGGTGAGAAACGAAGAGGCGAGAGAAAAACATTTTAAATTTGTATATACACAGGTTTTTTATTTCTCCCGGCCTGCGTCCAGTTAGTTCTCAGAGTGCGGCGTATAAATAGGTGTGGAGGCGTTGGAGCCTATTTTTGGGGGGTCCGGATCCCCGCAGCATCTTCGGGTGGAGCCAGTCCATCATCTAGAGAGAGAAGAAGAAGAAGGACTAATGACTTCTGAGTGTGCCAAGCCATGAAAATGTAAACGTAAGATATTCGTAGCTCACCGCAAATTCTGTGACTAGATTCTCAGTTTCTTGGTAAAGTCCACCAGTTGGAAACGAACATTTAGCAACTTTAGCCCACTTAACGGAGTAGAATGCCCGATAGTTGTTTATTTTAATAAAATAGTTTACAGGGATCTAAACACAAAAGGGTTTCTGAGACCCTAGAGTTAACAGTTGGAAGCTATATCATAATGGCGGCTGACCGTGGGATGAAAGCTACTCTGAAGAGTAGAGTTTTTTTTAAATTAATGCATTGAACTCAAGGTTATTAATAAATAAATCTAAGGGATAAGGATTGAAAGGTAGCTAAGAGTAAACGCACCTACATTAAGTGTAACATCACTCTCGTAATCAGAAATCCAGTCTACTGCGAGCTACACGCTCTATCCTAATCTTATGACCACTGGTGCAGGATATATACATTTGGTCATAAAGTTAATCAAATTCTAAAAGGTAATTCAAATAACTACTCTGTGCATTGATGAGCACGCGGACTAAATGTCAACTCACATATCCTAGTTTGGCAGCAATAGTGAGGTAGGGTTTCAACCTTAATCGAGTAATTTGTTCAAATGAGTTTCTACCAATTTCATCTAAATTATACCCTGTTCGTTTCCACCCCAATAGCGTAATTAAAATGCGTATAGTCCAAATGACAGAAGGTAAAGTAAAAAAAAGGTAAACCTTATTCTTGTATCCCAAGAGATGGTAAATACGAGGCTCACAGGGTAATTTTCAGTTTGTTGCACGGAACGAGTGGTGCTATCTAGGCGACCGTTTCTCTGGCAACGAGGAAAAACTTTCTCCGAGTGACTACCGACCCCTCTAGGGGCGCTCAACGCAAACAAATTGAAAACACTAAATTTATCATCTGATCAAAGTAATGTGAAACGTTCATGTTCACAATATTAGAAATGTAAATAAAATGAGTTGTTTAGGAATATAATATATGAGGATATTTATTGTCATGTGTCAAATTAAGAGAATTAACAAGTAAGCAGCGAGTGGGAAAATTGGAAGCAAATCCTCACTGATGGAACAGACTTATAAAGTGATGACTTTTATTTGCTTTGAGAAAGCTGCTGTATTTACAACTTTAAATCAACTCTAACCCAACCAAAAATTCGACATTACCTACATACACACAGCTCATCCTCTGCGCTTGTGAACCATCCAAACCATCACTCTTGGACCCTCTCCTCCTCGGCGCCAACTGACCATCAGGGTTGCTTACTCCCTCATCGCGCTTTTACTCAGACATCACTACACCAAATTTCCTTTCATTTCTCTCACTCAACTCCCTTCCAGACGGCTCCGTAGCAAAGCCCTGGCGATCCGCTTCCAACTGCAAGCCTCCAAGGAAGAAACATCACTTCCTCCAGTCTCTATCCGGAACCGACAGCGAGCCGAGTAACAAGTTGATCGTGTAGCGACTAGGAACAGAGTATTTCCTTGGCGGACGATCAAGAAACTTGCATAAGTCGCCTTGTGATGTGTAAAAAATGTTCTATTATAGGCCATAAAATTAAGATATTTTGGCGATGCAGCATTATGACAATTTTTTTAATCTGCAGTGGTGCCCGACCGGATTAAGGCGTCATTAACGAAGGGTTATTTTTCACTTTCCTATTCCTACCCCTTAGGTAAAGTCATTAATAGCCCTAAAGTAAAATGTACTAATAAAAAAAAACAAGAACATTTGAGATATTGACTCAAATATTGCATAATTACAAACTCAAAGAGTGCCCATGGAACATATCGAGGATCGTAGAAAAAATGAGATTGCAACAAGTACAAAATATTCACACGTTCATCCTCACCAGCGCCATGGAAAAAATCCGATCAAAGTTGATCAGAGGGTTGACGTTGACAGGGGTTTGATGGCGAAAGGGGGGAAAAAATGGGATATGGAAACGCATATCAGGAACGTGCATCCATAATCAAACTACACTCACTAATGTGTTTCAATCACTTAATATTCATCACATGCATGTCACAGCGATCTTTCATCCACCCTCTTTTTTTTAAAAAAGTTAATCAACCTGGCAGTTGTGACGATAGACTCGTTAAAAAGCTCGCATGATGCATAGGAATGAGATAGTTACAAACAGGTCAAATGTTTCTACTACCTTTGAGTTTTCCCGACGTCAGTTTCAATATATTTCAGACGTGTAATGTGTTCATGCAGTTGAACTGCACCACCGGGATATCCTCTTTGTCACGAGCCACATAAAATAATACACATAGTTTTATTCAAATCCAAGTATCCTCACAGATAAATACTCCCTTGACCATATTATAGCCTAACGAATAATCCTAGATCAACCAGTATGCGCCTTCAGCAGGGAGAGTCCTGCTTGTTTAATTAGTTGGACGATTAAAATACCGATGAATTAGCCTTTAATTTTGTCTGTTACGAAAAGAACCTGTCTTAACCAATTCCGCTTCACAAAATTCAATGATTTATTTGGAGTAAACAACTCTATACCAATGAGATCACGGGGAATGAAACATAATCCTAATATGTAAGTCCTGGGTAGTAAAGGATGTAGAATGTTAATTAGAAAGAAAAAAAATCTACTTCAAACAATTAAACGTATATGAAGCTTTCAAGGAAATTACAATAAAAACAATTATTGTTTAAGTTACCGCACCTTAACAACGTAAGCCTATGTACACTTCATTAACCCTGAAAAGTAGCAGTCTTACCTTGACAGATTACGCTATGGCCCATACTTATAAGCTACTTCATAGTGTAATCCATCATGGTAAGACTGCTGTCTTTCAATGCAATCGGAGTGTACCAAAGAGCCTGTCGCCCAAAATGTAATTCATTCATTACATTTCCTCGAAACGTTGTGTTAAATGCATCGTGACGTCAATGTCTACTCTATCCGACTTTATTTCGTTTGTTGACATTTTAGGAGCAGCCGAACTGAGTGTTCGGCAATAAAGGGGCGGTAGTGTGAGCGCCACCCCCTGCACAAGAAAAACTATTTAAGAGAAGCGGAGAGTAAATTGACACTTTATACCCTTAGATTATATCAGGCAGAAAAGAGGAAGGAAGTAAAAAAAAAGCTTGCGCACTTTTAAAGGCTGGTTAAAATTTCAACAAGCGAAAACGAACGTTCTGCTTCCAGATACAGGAAAAAAAGGAACTCCTTATTTCCTACACGCTCTAAAAAAAAAAAGCAGACGAATAAACTTGGTTCGCTACCGAACCTCTAGCAGACCTACACTAGACCTTTCGCACGGGGAGAAAATTCATTAACGCAAGAGCTGTTATTTCGTAACATAATCGTTGAGGTAACCCGATAGTAATTAATGAAAACTCGCTTTTCTCATCAACTTTACACCTAAGCAAGAGCTTGTCTTCACCCCCTGTCAAGGGGGTAATTTCCCAGAGCGCGCATCCCTCATCCCAGCTAGACCTACACTCATCGCCCCGGAGAACACACGAGACGACCAATTATTATGTATCGCCCTTGTTTGTTCATTTCGTGACGGGGGAGACAAGGTTTAAGGTGATTCGTCCAGCAAGCTTCTCCTAGAATGAATAGGCTATAACATTTTGACAGGGAATTTTCAACATGGTTGAAGGGGGGTGTTGTGTTGTAAAGGGGGGTTGGGCAGGTGGAGTGGGAAAGTAAGCTGGGATTGCCAGCTCTTTGTTCACAACAGTGTTGTCATATCACTACCTCTTTTTTCAGCTAAGGAACTTCACTGTTATTTAATAATTTGGAACATGAATGGTCACTGCATGGCTCACCCGGGAGTTGTGGTCTTGAGTTTGAACCCTGGCTACTAAGATTCACAGAATATTAATAATTTAAAATAATGAGCTTATTACGCGTGTTACAAAGTAATTATTGTACCGAATACTATTAGGCCTATATTTACAAAATGTGTTCTTAGAAGAAAAAAATAAAATGTATTACTAGGCAATATAATGAAATAATTTGAGTGGTGAAAGTTTAAGGGTTCTTTTATTATTCTTTTAGCACCGAGTTCTTACTATCCGTTCGTGGTATACTAACATGTACTAATTACGCTAATTAGTTAGGAATTAGGAAAGCTGAATTTAAAGGAAGTGCACTCGCATTTGCGTAGAGAGAGTGGGAAACAATTTATAATAAAACTACCCTCTGTACACCTGACCGAGATCGAACCCTGATCTCCCTGTCTTTAACGATCTAGTCTACGAGAGTGATGCCTTAGAGTTCATGATGGACTGGAGCAGGTTTTAGAGTTCTTTATTTATAGTAACAAAAAGTATTACTTTTCGTTATTATTATAATAGTTAACAGAGCTCATGATTGGCATCTTACAAACCGGCCAAAAATCTTTAAAAATGTTTGAATGCCTCGTAGGTCAAGTGGCCTACAAGACTAGGACCAACTGGTCGACAAGCTTATGCATAAGAAGGTAAAGTGATCGACAGTCAACTGGTTGAACAAATAAATAAAAATATCTCGTGTCAAGTGATCGACACGTTTAGGACAATGTGATAAGATATACAACTGTTTAACTTTAGAGGACCTACTGGTATACAAAAGTCAAGATGGATTGACCAATTGACCGACAAGTTAATACATTACAAGCAAAGTGTTCAACAACAAAATCGTAAACGGAAAATAACAAGTAAAGTCTATGAAATATTATTTTTTAATAAAATTTATAACTTTAATAAATACCCACATTTGTGGTCACATGGTCTAATACGTTATTCGCATTACTTATTCTGCGTGTAGCTCAAACGGGGAGTGAGAGCTAAGGAAAAAAAAAATTTAGTGGATTTTTTAGTCACCGCGTCATACTATCCGTTCAGTTACACGCTAATTTTGTGGATTAAAATCATCATTAGTAAGGCATTTATTTTCTAAGTTGGTCTTTTTGGGTTAACCAAATGGCTTTTGATCATTTTGTCCGCATATGCATGAGTTAAACCAGTTGGTACAAGTCATGTCCTACTCGTGTAACCAGGTCCCGGGACATCAAACAATAGTAGATTATGAACCAGTGGTAACAAGGCGCCGGGACATCAAATAATGGAATATTATGAACCACTAGTAACAAGGACCCGGGACATAAAAAAATAAAATATTATGAAACACTGGTAGCCAGGTATCGGGATATCTAATAATGGAATATTTTCAACCCCTGGTAACTAGGCCCCGGGACATAAAGCAATAGAATATTATGAACCACTGGTAACAAGGCGTGGGGACATCAAATAATGGAATATTATGAACCACTAGTAACAAGGACTCGGGACATAAAAAAATAAAATATTATGAAACACTGGTAGCAGGTATCGGGATATCTAATAATGGAATATTTTCAACCCCTGGTAACTAGGCCCCGGGACATAAAGCAATAGAATATTATGAACCAGTGGTAACAAGGCGCCGGGACATCAAATAATGGAATATTATGAACCACTAGTAACAAGGACCCGGGACATAAAAAAATAAAATATTATGAAACACTGGTAGCCAGGTATCTAATAATGGAATATTTTCAACGTAACTAGGCCCCGGGACATAAAGCAATAGAATATTATGAACCACTGGTAACAAGGCCCCGGGACATCAAATAATGGAGTATTATCAACCACTGGTAACTAGGCCCCGGAACAACAAACAACAGTGGGTTCTGAGTTGAAGCTGTAATTCAAACTAAGATTCTTAGTGGATAAGTTGAATGTCTGATTTAGACTTATGTTAATAGGAAGATCATTATTTGACATCTATAAAAGTTACTAGAAATGGGTTCACTAATTCATACGTCAAATAATGTGACCTACAGCTGTACCTTTAATAAAGGCCTATACTAAAATATTTACATAAGTTATAGTCTGAACTAACTAAACTGACTACACTTTTATATCGTCAGTGTGCGTGGATATAATATCATGAGCGAGGGACGAATCTTGGATAGCTCAGTGCTAGAACATTGACGCGCTAAGATCCCGGGCTCAAGTTTATTCTAATGTCAAGGTGTCATTTTTCAACAAATTTAAATTAATTAAATTGTATTCTCCTCCATACGGACATTCCCGTAATTAAAATGATTTTGCAGCTTGTGTGTTGATATTCATTAGTAATTATTTAAGGAACCCGTAATTCAAACCAAAACTCTTTGTGGTGAATTTAAACATATGATATAGTTCCATACCAACTCCAACAAGTAGGGAGCTACAATGTCTTTAGAAAATGATATATACGCCATATATATATATAGTACCTTTGCTATGAGTTTATTACGTACCTAAGACCATAGCCAGCCATTAATTTCAAGGGTGGGGGGTGTTTGATGAACACATCCCCCAATTGCCGGAAGCTAGAATTTAAAAAAAAGATAAACAGTTCTAGAATCTATCTGGAGTGATTTTTTTTTGGCAACATAACCCCCTAACTGCCAGAGGCTAGGACAAATTCTAAATATTAAACAACTCTAGAAGCTATCTGAAATTTTTTTTGGGAACATAACATCATAGCTGCTGAAGGCTAGGAAAAATTCTAAATATTAAACACCTCTAGAAGCCATCTGAAGTTTTTTTTGTGACATAGCATCATAGCTGCAGAAGGCTAGGAAATATTCTACATATTAAACACCTCTAGAAGCTATCTTAAGTTTTTTTGGGCAACATAACCCCTAACTGCCAGAGAGAAGCTTTCTGAAGTGATTTTTTTTATGGTTACACAGCACAGCTCCCTAATTTGTACTTGTATTTTAATTTTGATATTGTTTGAACCATAAATAAAGCATTTTTTTTTTCATAAAATTTTGGGAAGGGTTTGAACCCCAAAACAACCCCCCCTCCCCCGGGCCTTGTACTTACCTGAAAACATCGTAGATCAAATCTTTCATTGTTTTAAGTTTATATCGATTCTTATTTGATTTGACCTTTTTGTTTCATTTTCTTGGGGTTGATGCACGTTGATTTTTAGGGTTGAACTTAGCCATGTTCAATAAGCTGGTAAAATTATGATTTTTTTTTAAAAAATGCCTAAAGGAATGCAGTACTCATGTGACATTAGATATATTTTCAAAACTTTTAAGATTTTATATACTTTTTAATGTTCAATTTACAACCAGTAATAAAAGTGAAACTCATATTTTTATTCATTCATGAAGTTAATTATAATATTCAGATAAACAATAGGTTTAAAATCATTACGCGCTTTGATGTACCAAGAGATGAGTTCCTTTGACACTTTGAGTTGAAGAATAAAACTAACACAGTAAAAATACTACCCAGGTGCCAAATTACTATAGGAAGGAAAAATATACAAAATAAATGTCACAACTCGTCACTCAGGTAGTAAGACGTGGGGTGAGTCATTAGTCGGAGACCGGGGTAGCCCGACCCTTCCTTGGTCTGCTAGTTTGTGTTATTGGTATGTACAGCCAAAGCAAGAAGTTTCAGGAAATAGACATGGCCAATTTACGTTTGCATTGATCAACGCCGCACAATTAATAAAATAAAAGAGTAGAGTTGGACTAATAAACCAAACAAATTTGAAACAACTACATTATGTACTACAAAATGATATAAAATTAAAGTATCGGAGTATAAAACGAAAAGTACTTATATAAGATCAGAAATTATGTAATTTTACAACTATTTAATAGCTTATAAATTAAAAACTAATTTTATTTAAAATATTGTAAGTACTTCATTGCATACACTTCATGTGCATGTCTAGCTAGAATAAATTAAATCCCCATACATTAACTACTTTACCTTAAAATTAGTACGCAAAATGGATAAAATAGTAAGTTTGACTACTTATAACTCGAGAACTGTAATGATTTGAAATCATTGAATCAATATTTATAGCTTATATTTATACACTTATTAAAATAACACAATAAAATTTTGATGGTCGAATGACCTTAAACAGTATCAAACTACCTGGACGGACGCCTGGAGGTGCGTTCACATGAGGGGTTTGCGATCCGACGCTATGGCATTGCTTTCAATTTGTGGTTTCCCTTCTTTCGATTGAGCTATTGGTACCTCCCTTCGAAATACTTACTTACTGCATTACCCACACCGATGGACGGGCTGAATAAGTGAAAAGTCTATATAGTATGGTTTGATGATGACAGAAAGGTCGGTATTTGAATCCCGGCAGGGTGTATTGATGGTAGCTGTTTATTCAATGGTTTCCCACTCTCTCTCTTCAAAATATGGATACATTTCCTCTAAATTCCGCCTTACTCTTTCCTACTTCATCAGCATAGTTACATGCTTATAGACCATTTCGGTGGCCGCATGGTCTGAAGCGTCACACTCGCAAAAGTCTAGACTGACGACGACGGGGAGATCGGGGTTCGAATCCGTTCGGGTGCACCGAGGATTTTTTTAAACGGTTTTCCACTTTAACTTCAAGAAAATACGAGTACACTTAATTGAAATTCAACCTTCCTCATACTCAACGCGTTAGCGTTATTAGTAACCTATATAAAAGCCTAAATCCAGCCCGGGCGGGTAGTACGCCGCGGTGTGAAAATAAAAGCAGAGACCGAGTAATTCGCGGATTACTCTAAGTGCGCTTCTAGGCCCCTAATAGCCTATTTGAGAGGGTTGGGACAAAAACGTGATCACCATTTCTTGAGACAATGTTTTGCAGTGATTTCTGGTAGCTTACCTCTTACACTAAAAGTTGTTTCTATAGTCAGTCGAGACCTTGAGGAATGTCGACGGATATTTTATTTATTTTTTATGACTGGATTTCAGAATTTATTGGAAGCTTAAATAGCGAAAATATCCTCTCTAAATCTATGACGGCTATCATGTTTTTGGCCCGACCCCTCATTTTTGTTACGCGCGTGTAGAAACACTAGTTTAATCAAATAGCACCTGCTTACACCCGTTTCACGGTAACAAAGGTGACTCATGTATCTTAAAAGCCCCACACACGACCAATTAACCGATAATCTTATCGAAGTGCGGTTTTCTGCATTCTTTACTTGGCAACAGCGAGTTTTTTTTATTTTAAAATTCATTATTTTAATTCTATAATATTTAAAAAAAAGTGCTCTACCTGTTTCACTGTTTCTAACTCATCAAGACGCGACGTCTGGTTTGAGATGTATTACATATCATTTAGGTGTTATCCGTGGGGTGAAATGTACTCAATAATTTGTTAAAAACATAACAAGTCAAAACCATTAGTGATCTCTTTACTTTCAGAGATCCAATTTTTGTTGTTGTTATTATTGTATGTACATAGTTTACACCTGGGCGTCACAAAGTCACGCAACGCTTCCCCTCTTTTGTTGGGGAGTTGTTTTGTTCATCGCGGGCTTGTCTGGCCGGATTAAATTACGCCGGCCACGACACAGTGTGCGACCTCCAAACAATACTACAAGGTATGGTCGCTCATATTTCAAGTTACACAAAGTCACGTTCAGAAGTCATTTGCCATTTATGGACGCTACCTCTTCTTTAACAACAGTGTTTCTGACTAATATGTATTAAAATACCTGCTAAGTAAGCATCTGATTTATAGTAATCAAACACAGGAAAGTATCATACAGTGAAAGTAGAAACAAATAGTGAAGATAAGCCGAAATTGCAAGGCAAATACTAGTTTAGGCATTTTGCCAAGTTAAAGCAATTTATCTTCCACGAGGTTTCAAAGAGCAGTTTTCCTTGGTCCCTATGTAGAGTGTACCAGAGTAGTTTTCCTTGGTCCCTATGTAGAGTGTACCAGAGTAGTTTTCCTTGGTCCCTATGTAGAGTGTACCAGAGCAGTTTTCCTTGGTCCCTATGTAGAGTGTACCAGAGTAGTTTTCCTTGGTCCCTATGTAGAGTGTACCAGAGCAGTTTTCCTTGGTCCCTATGTAGAGTGTACCAGAGTAGTTTTGCTCTGTCCCTATGTGGTGTACCAGAGTAGTTTTGCTCTGTCCCTATGTAGTCTACCAGAGTAGTTTTGCTCTGTCCCTATGTAGAGTGTACCAGAGTAGTTTTGCTCTGTCCCTATGTAGTCTACCAGAGTAGTTTTGCTCTGTCCCTATGTAGTCTACCAGAGTAGTTTTGCTCTGTCCCTATGTAGTCTACCAGAGTAGTTTTGCTCTGTCCCTATGTGGTGTACCAGAGTAGTTTTGCTCTGTCCCTATGTAGTCTACCAGAGTAGTTTTGCTCTGTCCCTATGTGGTGTACCAGAGTAGTTTTTGCTCTGTCCCTATGTGGTGTACCAGAGTAGTTTTGCTCTGTCCCTATGTAGTCTACCAGAGTAGTTTTGCTCTGTCCCTATGTGGTGTACCAGAGTAGTTTTGCTCTGTCCCTATGTAGTCTACCAGAGTAGTTTTGCTCTGTCCCTATGTGGTGTACCAGAGTAGTTTTGCTCTGTCCCTATGTAGTCTACCAGAGTAGTTTTGCTCTGTCCCTATGTAAGTGTACCATGAAGTTAGTTTTGCTCTGTCCCATTATTGTACGCAGAGTAGTTTTCTCTGTCCCTATGTAAGTCTACCAGAGTAGTTTTCTCTGTCCCTATGTAGAGTGTACCAGAGTAGTTTTGCTCTGTCCCTATGTAGTGTACCAGAGTAGTTTAGCTCTGTCCCTATGTGGTGTACCAGAGTAGTTTTGCTCTGTCCCTATGTAGAGTGTACCAGAGTAGTTTTGCTCTGTCCCTATGTAGTGTACCAGAGTAGTTTGCTTGGTTCCTATGTGGTGTACCAGAGTAGTTTTGCTCTGTCTCTATGTAGTGTACCAGAGTAGTTTTGCTGGTCCCTATGTAGTTTGTACCAGAGTAGTTTTCTCTGGTCCCTATGTAGTGTACCAGAGTAGTTTTGCTCTGTCCCTATGTAGGTGTACCAGAGTAGTTTTGCTCTGTCCCTATGTGGTGTACCAGAGTAGTTTTGCTCTGGTCCCTATGTAGTGTACCAGAGTAGTTTTGCTCTGTCCCTATGTGGTGTACCAGAGTAGTTTTCCCTTGTCCCTATGTAGTCTACCAGAGTAGTTTTACTTGTCCCTATGTAGTCTACCAGAGTAGTTTTGCTCTGTCCCTATGTAGTTACCAGAGTAGTTTTGCTCTGTCCCTATGTAGGTGTACCAGAGTAGTTTTGCTCTGTCCCTATGTAGAGTGTACCAGAGTAGTTTTGCTCTGTCCCTTCATAGTTTTAATGTGCCAGCTCAGGTTCGAATAACAGCCGGGTGCACTCAGTGGGGTTTTCCAATATGTGCTAAATAACGGTGATTTACCCATTCTATTCTTCACTCTAATGAGGGTGAACTTATTCTAAAACTACCATACCTACCCCTTAAACTAAGATATTTTATATAACAGGTGGTTTTTTTTAGCACCTGTCTTACTACCCTTTCGGGTTGTACGCTTATGTACTAATTTACACTATAATGGTTTTAGGTATGAGGACGGTTATATTCATAGGAAGTGTACCCGCATATACGTGAAAGGAGAGTAGAAAACCATTTTGGAATAATCACTCTCAGTACATCCGACCCAGATTCGAATCTCGATCTCCCCGTCACCGGCAATTTAGCCTACTGCGAGAGTAGCGCGTTACATTCCAGGTATGCTTTCATTGAAATGTTAACGAGGTCCGTGATCATTTGAATAAATTACATTTGGATACAGCAAGCATTTAAAAAAACCAGCCATATATTTGTATTTTCATTTTAAAAAAAATCATCACGAGTCTTAAGAATATTTATGCGCAACCAAATCATGATAGTAAAAATAATAAACAATAGGCTACTACCGGTTGTTCAAGAAAAATGCGCAGTAGGTTTATTTCAAGATTTACACAGCACGGAACCTAAAACAGACTAGTAATTATAAGATATTGCAAAATAAATAAGACTTTCACAGTGATTATATTATCGCTGACGTGTCAAATAAAAAAATATAAGTATAAAAAGGAAGCATATATCAACGGGTCTTAAGCACGGCATTTATTAAGATATATGTGTACATGAGCCGATACGATATGCGCGTCACGAGTTTTGAACACCGACACTAAGTCGAATACTTCAGTAATATTAGATTTGTTTCCCAGAGCGAAAATAATTATATTACCAACATAAACATGTTAGCTTGACTTTTTATATCTTTATTACTTCGGAAATACTTGTTTCAATAGCGGACTTCTCTCAAGGAAAGACTAATGATGAGTAAAGATCACATCTCCCATTTAACCGAACAGAGCGATACACCGTGGGGTCCGCCGCGGTTTGGATGAAACAACACGATGGAAGGAAGAATAAATGTCGCAAGAGGAGGAAGAGGGAAGAGGGCAAAAATTAAAATCTACGGAAGGTTTCAGAAATTTGCGATGATTTCCTTAAAAAAAATGAAAAGGCTTCATGAATACAAATTGAATACTTTGCCATAAAACGTAAATCTTTTTAGTGCAAAGCTTTATACCTGAAGACGATAAAAAAAAAGTACCAAAGTTTATTAGTAAATTAATGTTTTGAAAGTGAAATGATGAAGTCATAAAAGATCCAGGAAACATTTGAGTTTTAATAAATAAGATAAATAAATTAGTACCAGCATTGTGTTCGCGCGGACTAAACTTCAAGCTCATCTAGTTTGGTTTGCCAATTACGAGGTCGGGGTTCGAATTTCAGCCATGCTGTTTTTTCCTAAATGGTTTTTCACCCTCGCTCTATGAAAACGCGGGATCATTTCCGTTCGAGTTTACCTCATCCACCTCCAATTAGTGTATTAAAATGGGGTCAGCCCGGAAGGTTCGCAAAAAAAAAAAAATAGCCATGAATAATGTAACATTTATAGACCCTACGCAGTGGGCACGCGAATTAACTGTCAAGCACGCTGTTCTAGTTTACCGCTGACGGGGAGGTCGGAGTTCGAATCCCGGTCTGGCATACATAGGGTAGTTTTCCCACTATCCCTCCACGCAGATGCGGGTTCTTCCCTCTGAATCCTACCTTCCTTATCCCTACCCAATTATCGCATGTCCCGGACGGGTAGTAAGATAATAACCCAGTGCAACGGTCTCACGTCTGTCAAGATCGGGAGAGCACGGCGTGGACATGTGCTGGTTTAATTAAAATGTTATATAGCTCGTAACATAGATTTGCGCAGAATAGTTTTTAATCTTTCCAAATGAAAGGTCATCTGCGTTGTGAAGCACCATAGCTAGGGTGATGTGGATAGTTCGCAATATGTCATAGTAGAGGAAGAGCTTGTAGTTTTAGAAAAACTAAATTACAGCCTCACTACTGAAACGGCCGATATTAAACTTCAACAAGGAAACGATTTTACTAACGTATTATTAATCTACAACCAACTAAAACATATTTTACTGTAATACTTTCAGAGCACGCAAATTATACCAGAATGTGATTTAAGAAAGTTGCCTACCTGTGACGTCACGGCCGGTCAAGATAGGATTTAGAATGTTAGTAAATTTACGTTTTACTTAGCGAGTTTTAAAGATATAACGTTGAAGCAAAAACTATACATTCTTAAATCATTCGGAAAATAGTTCAACAATGTTACAAAATTACTATTTTTTTTATCTTTAATTAGTTTTGTTAAAGGTATTTTTTACAAATCCTCTATAGCTTAGGCTATTTGGCTTAGTCACGAAAATGTCCTGTAGGAGTCTTCCTGTCAGGATGTAGATTAAAAAAGTCCGTGGTAGCATATGTCTATCTAAAATAGGAAACAAGAAAAAGGTAAGATTAAAAAGCAATTCAATGTTTTCAAGGTGCAAATATTAAAGTGACTGTGTAAACTCGTTAGAGGAATAGGGAAAGGGTTTTCAGCTGCTAAACAAGAGCCCTCTCAGGGTGGACTTCTCATTTTCTTCCCTCTCTTTCTATTTTGTACATTGACGTCTAAGTGTGACAGTGCTTAGACTGCTTAGGTGCGTCAAGTTAAGATGCAACCCGCTTCACAAAATAGCTTCGAGATCTCCAAGTAGACAACGTAGTTAAAACTAAGTAACTTTAGACAACATGCCTAATTATACACGTCCAACACAAGCACCTGGATACGAACTAATCGGCTATCAGTCTCAAGCCCATATAGTGAATATAATCGTCACGCCTAGGAATCGAACCAGAATCACCTTCTGTCGTGTTGAACCACGTGGACACGGTCTAAGAGCTCAATGAAGATGACAGGACCAGTGATTACCATAACTCGCCCGTTCCCCTGCCTCGACTTTTTCACGTAGCAACACCGCCAGCCACGCTGTTTGCATAGAGACGACCACTTATAATCAACTACTAAACACACTAACACACAACCGCGAGCCAAAAATGACTACACACTCCTTTCGCTTTTCTCACCGCGTCCAGACCGGGCGGCCTTGCACCTTTAACATTTTGATTCAGGAATCACTGGACAGAAAAAGAGAGAGAGAAGATGGGGTAAGAGGTGATATAACACAAAGTAAAGGCGATTTAGAAGGCCACGTCGCGGGAGACTTCGAAAGGAGAAAGAGAGAGAGATAGAGTGAGAAAGACTGCCAAAACTGGACATCAAGAAAATCGATTACATCTACTAAAGTGGTGTATTAATCACACAACTTGTGAATGTGTGGAATACCAGGTCTCCACCGTGGTTCGGATTCCACGTTAAACTGTAGGTCCTCCATTTCATCTCACAATCACCCTACTATTACACATTAGGGTAAGTGCGTATAACCCTAACGGGTAGTAATACGCGGTGCTAATAATAATCTACTAAAGTATCCTGGCTACGGAATATACTTGAGTTTATTAATATCCTCTTTATGAGTACATTCAATTGATAGTGAAAGTTATCACAAACGGAAGGCGAATAACGTAATCATCTGTTTTCAGATTCTACGGATTACCTTTTTAATTGCTTAGCAGCGCTTAACACGCTTGAAAGCTCCTGATTGAGGTATAATTCAACTCACCCGTAGCCTTTCTATTTCCACTTGAAGTACTCAGCTGGGATTTGGATCGAAACCTGGATTGTCAGTCTACTGAAAACAATTTCATGCTGAACGCGAAAGCTATATTTTGCAGAAAACAAATTACCAAGAAGAGTAAGTGATATACAACCCGGTCACGGAAAAAAAGGTATTTTAAACAACTATAAGATTAACTAACGCATCGATGATCGCATAGTCTAAGACGTAACTCTCGTAATAGATTCTATCACCGTTGACGGGAAAGTCGGTGTTTGAATCCCAGCAGATTGTTTTGAAAATGATTTTTCCTGAATGGTTTCCTAATCACGTTCCACGTAAATGTGGGTACATTTACTCTTAATTATACCTTCCTGAACACTACCCCGGAGTGTGAATGTGTGGTTAGCCTGGACGGCTAGTAAAACATGTTGCACAACTTATTTTTTTAACTAACAAATGTTATGTTGTTTCTAGAGAGGCTCAACGCAATTTGGGATAGTGAAGTCTGGGACAGCATTTAATGAAATCTGACTAATTCACACCTCATCTGATTTGGCAAAAAGTGAAACCAAAATTTGAATTATTATTTTTCCTAGAAGTTAAATGTCTGCGTATAGAATCCTTGTAAGCAATTAAAAGCTAGTTCTTCATACATAGCTTTGGGGTTCTAAATGGATCCTATTCGATGTGTTATAAATTCACGCGTGTACCTGGATAAACGGCTATTTAAATTCTTGGTGCCAGGATCTCTATTAGGCTCTGTTCCAAAACTCCTCTAGTCAAGGCCGTTTGTGCGTGTAATTCATCTCTGGAGGGCTGATAGCGCACAATTAAGTATAGTAAATATCCTCAATAATATACCATTCCACTGTATTACATGTAGATATATTACATTTATAAGGAAACTAACTGTGAAACTACTGTTTTCAAACAGTAGTATAAAAAAACACAAACTAGAATTCCTTCAACAAGATTTAAGGTAACAATAATAAATTGTACCAACAAATTTCCAACTGGCCATCAAATAATTTTCAATCAATTTTACTAGAGTGTAGAGGTAGATATGAAAATCTTTTATTTCGCCTCATAATTTAAGTTAATTTGTTGGGAAAATTTAAGAGCCGTTTGCTTTCCAGCATAGGTCCACCTAGGTATCACCTTTCCTCCCCCGCGAAGTATTTTATGGGTTCTTCTAATTTTATTATGGTCAGTATTATGGAACGACTTCAAAGAAGAGCTGCAAAGAATAAAGAAGTAGTGAAGGAAGGCCAGCTGTGTCTTACATATCGTCCGTTGGCACCACGCATGTGCAGTGTGAATGTGGCTAGGATTCAGATCGTTAAACTAAGATCAAAATACATCATTCTTAAGGTGGGATGGAAGAGGACACGAGAAAAGAAAAGGCCGGTGTTTTTGCAGTTTTTATGGCGAAACTTTTTTTTTTGCCAAAATAAATAAAACACTGCCCCAGTACAAATATAAGATTTAATTTTCTTCACATGATGATATCAACAGTTCCTGAATAGCTGCCATGAGCATGGTGGCATTATCTAACAAACTTTTTAAATGAAGAGAAAAAGTTTTCATTAAATTCCAGAACACCATTGACAACTATTCAATAAATTTCGAGGTCATCATATGGAGAAAATTAAATTCTATGTTTGTACTGGAGCAATATTGTATTTATTTTGGCCAACAAAATGTTTTGCCATAGAATTGGCAAAAACAGTGGCCCCATCCCACCTAGTGGAATTGGCTACTTCAACTTAACAAAAAAAAAGCATGATTTTCAGGGAACGATGACCACAATGCAACTCAGGACATCTCCAAGACATGGAGAAGTTTAAGAAAACTACCCGCACATTTTAACAACTATGTCGTCACGACGAATGACATGGCAACCGATAGTACGTTTTAATAAGTTAAGCGAGCATTCTACCCAGATTTAAGTAAAGGGTGGGGTCTAGTCCCAAACTGAAATATTTTGTATGATAAAATAGTTTTCTTTCTTATCTTCAGTTTTTCTCAAATTACACCTTTAGCTCTGTCAATGGGTGATTTTTAGTGGAAATAATTCAGACAGTTTTCATACTTAGGGAGTTTATTAATCCATATACTCTTAAGTTACATATTAATTTTTCTACCTCCTATGAGGTGAGCTCACGCCACCATATTGGAAAAATGGCGGCTAATTTTTTTGTAATAACCTTACAGTAAGTCCTAAAATAAAATGTGTTCTTAGAAGAAATAAAGATATGTTTATTTCCTATAAAAAAAAGGTTCTTTCCATTTTTCCTGTACGCCCATTAGTTTTTGTGTAGCAACTTGTCACTATGTTTTTTTAATTTATTCTCGTATGTGATTGTAGATGGCGGATACCTCCTTCAGAGGGGTTTATGGCATCAAAACAGGACATATTTTCCTCTATACGCAACCACCACAAAAAGTATGTCTAGGGGTACTACACAGACAGTGCGGCTATATTATTTGATGGCTACCCGGACAATCCTGCAAACATTAGTACTAAGAATTTCTTCAACGTTCACGCATCAATCTCTCAAATGTTATTATTTTTTATGAAACTATGGTAGCATATTCGTCCCAGGAAAGATTCCTTTCGAATGGAAAGAATAAACCAAGGCTTATCACTATGTTAACCCCAAAGTTTCAAGACTCTGAATACCCTGTCAAGCAAGCTCAAGAGGATGCTGATACTCTCATTGTAAATACGGCTGTAGATACTTCACTTGAGTATGGGTCTGCTGCTGATGCTGTTGTTGTTATTGTAGTCGTTGTTGAGGGCTTTGACCTATTAGTGATTTTGTCAGCTTTAGCAGCATCCAAATCGAATGTCTACGTTCTTAAATCAAGTAGAGGGAAAATCTGTCACCAGTTGTATTTTCACCAAAGTTTATAAGGGAAGAAAGCTATAGCCAAAAACAATCTGCTTCTATATACATTTAGCGGTGACACAACTTCAACCTTCTTTCAACAAGGAAAATGAAATTCGTTAAGATTTTTGAGTGAAATTCAAATTTACAAGAGGCTGTAAAAGTGTTTAAGGACCCTGATGCCAGTGCGGATCGAATAGAGGCTGTGGGTCAACAATGGGGCAAGGGATGGAGACAATTCCCTCAACCTCCACCGTTTATAAAGCTTCATACGATCGTTCAAAATAAGGAGGTTAAATCTTCCATCCCTACCTCCAACAGAGGCAGATCTGCGAGAAAACTCTTTGCGAATTTATTTGCAGATACATCAGCAGTATGGAATCACTAATCCCTTTAAGAGTGGGGGGTGTAAATACATCAAAAACAGCCTTCCTTCAGTTCCCACTTTACTTGAACCTGTTCCAGAAACAGCCATAAAGTTCATTGCAGGCGAATACAGCAAAAGATAGCACAAAGTTGTGTGGCTTCAGAAAGGTTAGATTGAAATGCTCTACAGTTTGCGCAAACTGCAGGGAACAGTCATACTTAGATACTGAAATGCTTCCCCATGATACAGATGAATATCTCGAGCAATATAATGATATTAAACTAAATTTGTAAAGAGAACGAAGATGATAAACTACAAGATGCGGGCCTTTCCTATCAACACGTTGAACAAAATACATTCGCATTTAGTTTGGACGCTCCCTCAACACTAAAGAGAATAAAAATGTCTGAACAACTTAAGTGAAAAAAAATTGATAAGTTACTTTTTCCTATATAAATAATGGTTTGAATAAAAACCTGATTTCCCTGGGTTTTTTTTTTGCAACAAACCACAGCTCTTTCTTTGGATTTTAAGGTTAGGCAAAACTTAAATAAGAAGTGTATTAATAAACTGTAACTAAAGTTAATTATTAGGTATTACAAAATGTTAATGTACACCCAAATAATAGTTCAACCACTATACAAAGCTTCTTCATAAAAACTGTTTGCTTTAGGTGAAAAATGAATGAAACCTTTTTTGTAGGAAATAAAGCAATCTTTACTCATTATTTTAAGAACACATTTTACGCTAGGACCTACCACAAGTGATGTATTCTTAAGATCTTAAATTAAAACTTTTTTTCCACAATTTTTCCAATATGGTGGCGCGAGCTCAACTCGGAGGAGATACAACATTTATTATATTACTTAGAGCAATTATATGTACGAGCTCAACCAAGTTTCAAAACGGTTTAAATTATTGTTGTCGAACCCCACTTTTAACTACCCGTTGACTGGGCAACTTTAACATCCCTTTGTTGATGAATTCAGCCGTTGAATCTCTTTGTTAAGATATTTCAATAAATAATCTGCTTTTTGTCTAAACCAACTCTATAAAAAATTGTTTCTACAGGCACTTAAGACAACAACGAATGGTACGGAACTTTTAATCACGCGCAATCTGCCTGCCTGCTCTCATGCAAAGGTGAGACAACATTTTAATCCCGCTAGGATTTGAATCAAAGTCTCTCAGAAGTGGTCAGTCATCATCTGAAAATCCACGACCCATTCTAAAATTTTAAATATTGAATAAGGAGTAGATAAATATAAGTTAGGACTTAGATTAATGATCTAGATAAATGATTCAACACCTTAGCTCACTAACTCGCCTGCTTTCTGAATCGGTTCCGAGTTCGATATCGAGCAGTGTAAAACATTGTTTGCGTAACCTTCCATAAATTGTTAAAAATAACGGTCTGGTTTTTGTGCTTGCCATTTTTAAACTAGGTTATAATAAGTAACTAACGCATGTGTGCTAGAAAATGGTACTACAATGGTGTTCGCCAGTAAGTAGGTTGCTTCTAAATCTGAAATAATATCACAACATTATATTGTTGGATTAACAGTGCGATTCTGGCAAGTGAGCCGGCCCAGTTTGGTCTCATGACGGGATGAGTCAGTTGGTTCCTTGCCTTGGGATTGATAGCCGAGCATGGCTCAGAACAACTGCTGCATTTTCTCGTCTTATCCTCTAACAAATCTCTCTTTCTTCAGGGATATCTTTATTTTGTCCCTCTCTTCTTCCAAATATTACACTCACATGTTGTGACTTTGTCGCCTCATTTCCATGCAACGGTTATTTATTTGCGTTTGTGGTTTCAGTCGAACACATAAAGTCATTATTTTACTACTGGCCTTACTTCTAAGTTTGTTTTTTTTTGCATTCAGTCACTTAAGTACCCAAGCAAGAGTTCGAAAAATATACAGCACTGAAATAAACTCGGTTGTACATGAAAATACTAGAATCGCCATGTTCCAAAGTATTTTTGAAGCTTCTTGGCAACATTTTCACGAAACAAACAGATTTTGCAAATCGATAATCTTTTAAAATAAGTATTATTATTATTAGTATTACTATGTAAAATATGTGACCCAACTATATTAGAGTTCACATAATTATGTGCCCACCAAATGTAAAGAGCCAATAACATTCTTGAAATATAATGTAAAAATAGCTACAAGAAAACGCATCTTACCATAAATTCCATCATGGTAATTTGTATAATTTGTATGTTTTAGTTTCAGCTTTGCTTAATTGCTCAGTTGCCAAGAAACCAAGTATAAACATCAAAAAAATTCAGACTTGCCCTGGGTTCATTTTTTTTTGCACTGCATCTTACTACTCGGTTGTCTATCTACATATTTACATTGATAGGATAAGGATGAGGAAAAGTGAATTTTAGAGGAAAGATACCTGAATTAGCGTGAAGGGAGAGTATAAAACCATTTAGAGAAAAAACCCTAAGTGCCTCCAGCCGTAATTCAAGCCCCAACTTTCCTGTCAAAGAAAAACTAGACTGTACGAATCTGACACCTTTGTTCGCGCATCCACCGGTGCATCAAGCGAGAATAATATCTTGCAAGGTAAAAAAATATCAATATTCTTCCGCTATTATTCCCAACTTCTTCTAACGATGTATAGTAGTATATCCTTGGAAGTAATTTGCAACGGGCCTTCAGATAATAAAAATGCAGCGGAAGCCCAGATGGAAAAAAGTTGAAAGACAACTAGGCTAAAATAGTGAACTTCCCATAGACGAGGTTTCGCGCACAGCCAACCTCGTCAGTTGAAAATGACGCACACTCTCAAAGACGTCCCAAGGTCAATAACAAGAGTGACATACACTTTGAGAGAGCAATAGAAATTTGTCAGATCTAAAATACCGAGGTCGAGCTCAGAATTGAAGAGACGCCGTGTTCACTGGTTACGGGATATGTTTAGAATATGCAGCACATGAAACAAAGAAACAGTGTACTACACTGTGACAGACATGTGCAAATAACCGGGGTTGTTATGGACAATGCAATACCAGAACAATAACAAGGGCAAGTGAATTAAAAGTGTTATATATTATAGAAAGATGGCAATTTCAAAATATATTAGGACTTTTGATAGGAAGGTACTTTTAGAAAACACGAACACATTATTTTTGCCGTCAACATCGACACCATTTGATTATATTATTAGTTTTATTTCATAGCTATTGATTTATTTATCAAAATGGAAACTGCAGATCAAATTTCATAAGATATAAATATATGGACATTGTTTTTATCAAAAATATTCCTTCCTTTATAAGCCGGATTGCTGTAAGCTGTTGCATTAAGGTTAGGTAGGAGGGATATAAAGTCAAATTTATAATTTTTGTAGTTTTTATCTTTTTTGACCAACATAAGAATAAATATAATTTCAGTAGTTAATTGTTTAGTTAAATTTTCTGCATGTAGTAACCTTGAAACAGTCCTTAACTATATTCCATGAGCATTTAAAACACAAGTATAGAAAACACAGTTTGTTTAAATGTAATTATACTCAGAGATATTCAAGAATTACTGCTGAGATTATGTAGAGAGTTCGATTAAACATTACAAGTGAAGCAACAGTTGTGATTATTTACACCAACAACTATTTTAGATATAAAACTGAAAAATATGGAAGTTAACTTACGTTACTTTCCACCTCTTTAACGACGTTGCCTGCTAGGAGAGCTCGAAGCTATTTTGCGAAGCGTGTTGCATCTAAGCAGCGTACTTAGACACCAATGTACAGAATATATCCTGATAACCGTTTCCCTCTTCCTCTGACGAGTTTACACAGTCACTTTACTATTTGCTCCTTGAAAACCTAGATTTGTTATTTTATTTTACCTTTTTATTATTATTATTATTTTTATTATTATTATTATTATTATTATTATTATTATTATTATTATTATTATTATTATTATTATTATTTAGCACCGCGTCTTACTACCCGTTCGGGCTATACGCTTAGGTACTAATTACACTAATAGATTAGGAATTGGGAAGGTTGAATTTAGAGGAAGTGAACCCACATTTGCGTGGAGGGAGAGTGGAAAACCATTTAGGAAACAACAACCCCCCCCAGTTCACCCGACCGAGATTCGAACCTTGATCTCCCCGTCCTCGGTGGTCTGGCTCAACACGACTGGCGCGTTAGCCAACTACGCCACCGAGGCGGGTTACCTTTTTATTGTTTTCTATTTTAGATAGACATATGCTACCACAGATTTTTTTTATTCTACATTCTGGCAGGAAGATTCCTACAGGACATTATGACCAAGACAAATAGCCTATGTTGTAGAGGATTTATAATAAAATACGTTTAAAAAACTAGGACTACTTAAAGATAAAATTAATAATTTTGTGACATTGTAGGACTATTTTAGAACTATTTAAGAATTTATGATTTTTGTTTCAACGTTATATCTATCAAACTCGCTGAATTCATTAACATGGGAAATATTATCTTGACCAGCCGTGACGTCACAGGCAAGCAACGTCCTTAACAAACAGAATCTAAAAATTGCATAAACAATGTATGTTTTATTGCTGTGATGTGATGTGTTGATAACCGTTTAAAATGCTAATGATGCTATCGGAACGTAGGCTATGAATAGCAAAGAGTACATTTATTGGCTTCTTCTGACCACTTCACCGAATCAACAAAGCCAAAGGAGAAGAAATTGGGTCACGTTTTATCGATTTTGTTTCGAACCCAGTGACTCAATGTTCGACTCTCACCCGGGTGAATCAAGGTTTTTCTTGTACGATTTATCCTCCGCGAAGGTTCTGGTGCACTTCTTATAAGTTGTACCCTTCTCATCCAACGTGCAGCTAGTCCGGACTAGTAGTAAGACGCTGTGCACAGAAATAGTTATGCTTGGAAGTAATAACAAGCGATAGTTTCTCGCGTATTATGGATTATAAGAAAGTATTACTTTAGTATCAGCATAATTATTATTGTGATTTAATTAATTGTATATTTATGTACAGCTAACTAAACAATCCGATTATTAAAATATTTATTTTTTCATATGAAGTAACCTATAAATACATGCGCCCGTATGAAACTAGCGAAATTGTCCATTCTCACGAAACGTCCCAAAATGGTTGCCCTCGGATGCGGGCATGATTCTTGAGACGTTGGGCGTTTAAAAGACTTTGGTTCAAATCTCGTCAGGGTCAAAGAGTTAATCCTCAAATGGTGCGACACGAGGAGAGGAAGATAGGGCGATTCAGAGTTCAATATACTTAGGTATTGTCCCAAGCGTTGAATACCCCACTTGTTAGGCCTATAAGAGTCTGTATATGTCATAAAAAAGTTAATCTTAAAATTGTTTAAGCCCATTGATTTGATTTGATCAAATTGACACACGTGTGATGCACGAGAAAATATCCTAGTAGCAATCGTATCACAATAGCACACTCTCCAACTAACCGGCGTATGTATAAAGCGACAACCAAACACGGAACGGTCATGATCTCACCATTTTAATATAGCAATCCTCAAAAAATAAATATATAAAGGCGAAAGACAATATTCGTGAAGGTAAAGGTGGTTTGAAAATAAGGACCGAGGTAGTACGATTGAGTGATAGGAGAGAGTCAAAGAGAAGAATCTTCAGGTCTTCTATAAAAGAGATGATGTTGGGAATGGTTTATGGTTCGATTCTAGCTCGAGATTTACTGTCCTAACAAATTCCAAGTAAAGGTAGAACACATTGAAAACTCTTTGATCATTTGGTGTTCACTGCTTGCCATATATACACAAAAGTCGGTATCCTTCTTTTAAAAAAAAGTCTCCACTACAAATAAACCTCATTCGAACCTGTTGCTGCGTAGTCTAAGGCGATAGACTCGTATTTTATAAGGAAAATATCGGCGTTTGAATTCCGGCTGGGTGGAATGAGTGGTAGTTATTCAAATGTGATTTATTATTGTAGTTTTATAATTCTCTCTCCCTGCTAACACGGATGCATCACATTTATATTAACATCATCACCCCTACCAACTTAATTACCTGTGTAAAAAGACTAACAGGCCTATTTCGTGACGTGCAATTGTACATCGTAACATCAGTATCGACACAACATAAAACAAAGCTTTAAACTTGGCTAAGGTATCCAAAACATTTTGTCTAAATACTTCAAACCATAAGTGAAAGAAAAAAATCAAATGTATTCACTCTTCACTATTATTTCAGAAAAAGTAAAGAAAGCGGAAAGTAAAATACGATTCATAGAATATTTTAACTCAAGAGACGCTTGCGTTAGGTTATTTAAAAGGAAAATCTAAACAAATATCCAGGCCACATTAATCAATTTTCTTGAGTAAAGTTTTAGAGAACATTATTGCCAGGAAAATTACCATGAAAGATTTACATTAATAAAACTACAATTCCACACGCGAACACTCGAGCAGGGGGAGCAAAAAAACAGGGGACGTTTCTTTCATTAACATTCTCGCAGCTCACGGCCGGGGGGTGTTTTATCGCGATGTGCACGCGGTGCGCTGCAGAACTAATGTACTGACATAATGTGCCACTATGCCAGAGGGTGGCGGCACCTCCAACCAAATGTGGCATTGTCAGACATCGCAGGACGTCATAAACGCACATGGAGCGTGATAATGCCGCTCTTCCAACACCTCTTCACATCACATTCAACACCCCCCCTTCGCGTATGTACGGCGCTATCAAGGCTATGGCCGATACCTACCTTGAGCGAAATTTCCACCACCTTCTTTTCAGCCTTCAACTTAAAAAAGTACATTACTTTGCCATAAACTAGTCTTTTCAGAAGCGCCTAGCGCGCCTGGATCATCAGTGTCAGGAACGTTCTGATTCCAGACCAACAGTTTCCTGTCTGATAAATCTCCACTTAAGTTAATCTGTCGGGATTCGAGCGCGAACCATGAGCACCCTAACTAAACTACGCTCTTTTTTTATATATAGACAAGTAACAAAGCCTGCATTATTATTTATAGTGTATTTCAAAATATGATGTAGGCTATTTTGCGTTGCATTGAAAACTAGAGCGTCTTTTTTTCTTGCCCTTCCGATACCAATTTGCAGTTGTTTAAATACTTACGAGTGTGTTTACAAATCTATTTTGAATTTTAAAGCTTGCTCACTGTGCAGCTTAAGTAAGATATACAATTATTACATTTGCTATAGTCAGAGCTATTTACAAAGTGTTTGAAAAACGCATTCAAAAATCTCTGTAAACACGAGTTTTACTTTGATTAATAGTCTAAAATAAAACTTGTGTAAACACATATATTAGATGAAATTAGGACAAAGCCCCTTCATTAGATTATTGTAAATACCATCTTGTGCGCTAGGGGAAGGGAAAATACGGCTCCTCCGTCCCTGAGCTAACAAAACCTACCACAAGAAGACTAGGGCTGGGCAGAGTAGCGAGAGGAGCAATTAGTGACAAAACCACATTAACACAGAACAAAGGACGGAAGAGAGCTCATTTCCTAGGCTACCGAACAATAACCAAAAACATAGACTGTGTGTGAATGTGTCCTTCCTTTCCACCCTCCACCCCCTTCTCCCTCTCTCTCGTACAGCGCACCCCTCCGAAACCTCAGCCATTAATTTTAATTACAAAACATCTTCTCCTCAGCGCGGGTCACCACAATGTAAGCCGGCAGTGTTACTGTTCCCTGGAGGTGCACATTCAAACTCGTGTACACGACGGCGACGCTGCGGGTCAAGGAAGATAATCTTATAAAGTGGTTTGCCATAACGGTCGGGCAAAGAAACGGCCGGCCGCTGCCAAGGAGACGATAGCAACGACCCAGGGCGACGAACATTCAAAAAGCGCTTCTCTACACTTGCAGCTATCGCGCGGAGAAAAGAGAGGGTGGTTTCAATGTAAAGCAGCTTCCACCCCCTCCACCCCATACAACACAATGACCGAGCTTTCCGAGAACCAGATGGACGGTGTTAACAGCGAGCGAGCGATACGGCGGCAGCAATAACAGTCCAAGCACAAGGAACATCCTACACTGCACCGCATACGTTTCACCCGTCCCTAGCATCTTTATCGAAGTTCATCTCCCCCTCCCCTTGAAAAGGCGGCCATGTTGTTGTCCGGATGTCCGATATCAGGAGCAGGAAGTGTGTCCATTGCCCAGGACGGTTGTAGCGAGAGCTCGAATGAAGCAGAACGTATAAAACGTTGCGCCTCGGGTTGTGGAAGCGACCAGGCCAACTAGATAAGACCGGATGAGCTAGGACTACGCTATTGATCTCCAGAAACTAGACACATTCCACTGAATGACGGCCGCCAGACCTTTTCAACACACGATAAAGCTTTAGGTGGTTAACATACTGGTACTGCTTAACGTCTGGCCTTAAGATCATTTTTAGCAGAAATAAATGTGATAATTTTCCTTTGTCCTGGTTTATCGACTGCAGACAGAAACTAGACTGTTATAACATGATAGTTCTCTGTTATAAACATGGAAACACGCGATATTGAAGATATAATGATCTTGCATTCCAACCTTTCTTTTAAACTATGGACATGGAATGTATCTGCACTGAGTTTGAAACTTGAATTTTCGAATAGTTTTAGGCTTATACCCAAAAGTAAAAGGATATAATAAAAGCTATAATTTGTTATTTGGATATTTTAAATGATTTGAAGTAGTGTTGGATCGGCACCAAAATGTTACCGGTTTCGGTTCTAATATTCCAATCCTCTTTCAAAAGACTAATTATTAGCTCAACATAATCTACGACAATTTTATCTCTATATTATTATTATTAGCACCGCGTCTTACTACCCGTTCGGGTTATACGCACTTACGCTAATGTGCAATGGTAGGGTGATTGTGAGATGAAATGGAGGACCTACAGTTTAACGTGGAATCCGAACCACGGTGGAGGCCTGGCATTCCTCACATTCACAAGTTGTGATTAATACACATCTTGTCAGAGGTGAAGGAAGGGTTTGGCAATCAGATAAATCTGTGCCGGGACCAAGGATTGAACCCCGGACCCCTAGCACAGAATTTATCTCTATAGTTCTCGTATTTTTTGTAATGTGTATAGGCCTATATTTCGTCAAATGGCGCACCATTAAATATAAACCATGTACCTAATTTATATATGGAAAATTAAGTAATATTCTTATGTAAACTATATTAATTACAAATGATCCAATTATAATATTTGTCTTAGTAAAATACAAGAAGAACAAACTAAAATAACTAGGGAGAGATATGATACTTTGTAAGAAATATTTTATTCCATCTATTAAAACATGCGTATAGGTTCAACTAAAACTACAATTTAAAATGATTTAGTGATGTTTAATGAATAAAGACTTTTAAAAAAGACTTTAATTAGGTTTTAATTTTGTTTCAGAGAAATGTAATAATGATGGATCTTTTAGGTAAAATGAAAATAAAGTAATATTTCAAATCGCTCTCTCTTTTTTCGTTTGTTTCAAGTTTTTTTTTCTCTTTAATTTGTTCAAGAGAACAGGAATGCTTAAATCTTCCAATTCGAAGGAAACATTTCCATGCAGTCATCTTCCTATAAACAGAAAAATAAAAAAAGGAGCAAAAGGTGACTTTACAAAAACTTGCGCGTAAGATTGATATATTCGCCAACTTGAGTCATGAATTAAAAACAACTTAAATGGAAACTCAACAACGAAACAACATCCACAGCACAAGTTCTACAAAAAGAGAAGAATTTTGACGAAGAAAAGAAAATAAAAGAATGCGAAAACCCATTTCGTGATGGATGTTTCTTCTTTAAACACTAAATGAAAAGAAGGTTATGCAAAAAAGGTCTAATAAACGAACAAAAGTTGAACTTTTAAGGGGGGAGGAATGATGAACGTTTTCTGAATGCAACAAGACGCAGGAGCAAATACTATTAAGTGAAAAAAATAGTGAGTGACGGAGCAAATAAGGTTCGGCTCTCCAAGCGATTCATATTATTTCTCGGCTGACAGCACATATTTCAAAAGCTGCTTCCTTTCCTCCAGAGTTTAGTTAGCGATTGATTTATGACGCCCTAGTGCAGCCTCTAATTGAAACTGCATGCTAACAACGTGAAACAAGCGCGACCCCCTTGCCGTTAGGGTGACGATTAGAAAACACAGCAAAACACCCATTTGTCAGCAGGGAAATATGACGACTACTCGACATTCGAACATGTTCACGACAGCACTCACCTTTGCCAATAGCTCGGCGATTGCACCCACGTTTTATTATTAGTATATTTGTAATTGCTATTATTACCACACCATGTTATTAACGGCTTAATTAAGGGAAAAGATGAGTAAGGTAGTTTGAGGGGTAGTACACCGTAGTAAAGATATTATTATTATTAGCAACCGCGTCTTACACCGTTCGGGTACAACGCACTTAGGTAATGTGCAATGGTAGGGTGATTGTGAGATGAAATGGAGGACCTACAGTTTAACTGGATCCGAACCACGGTGGAGGGCTGCATTCCTCACATCACCAAGTTGTGATTAATACACGTTTGTCAGAGGTGAAGGAAGGGTTTGGCGATCAGATAAATTCTGTTCTGGGACCGAGGTTTTGAACACCCGGACCTAAGCACAGAAGTCTGACAACCTTACCCCTAGACCACCAGGTCACCTGTGAAGGAGATAGAAAACAACTCTGTCAAAGCAAAAATGATAAGTAACCCCTAGTATATTCCGATCGAGATTCGAACTAGGCCCCCTTCGTCGGCGATCCATTCTATCGAGATCCGAAGCACATGTCCATTGGTGTTAAGTTTTTAATTTTTAAAATGCTCTTTCTGCATAGTCAACAGAATTATATCATCAAATAGTTAGCCATTTAACATCCTACTTGTAAAGATCCTTTCGAGTATTGATACTAGGAATTATAGTACCTAATAGGTAGGGGTCCGTCGAACTAAATAGAGTCTACCTAAATATTAAGGTCTAGCAGAGTAGACCCGTCACAGTAAAAAAAAAAAAGTATTTTTATTTCTAAAATTTAAACACAGTAGATTTTCACTTTCGAGTCATCTTGTACCTTTCTGGAAAAATGTCTTTTTTATGAAAATTTCCTCTAATAAGCTGATATTACTACCAGAATCATCCTACGAATCAGCCCTAGATAATGAGCAATAACCACGCACTGATCTTAAGACCTACATTTACTTTGGCGTCTTACTAACGAAGATACATTTGTAAGATTGTTATCAGCGACGAATGGGGCTCAGCGACATTCAGTTAGGACGATTAAAACCGAAACCCTCCTAACTACATCAACTTAATGAGCTAGACTCTATGTCAGCTAGCTCTTAGCTATGGACATTAATGAAATACACTTTTCGAACTCACACTCTACTCTCTTAAAACACGTCACGTGGTCACGAAGGAAACGTAGTTGGGGGGGGGGGGGGGGGGGGAGTCTATTCAATTAATATTGATGGACATATAAGGCCCTGCAAAGTTTACTAAATTCTGATGGGTTGTCACGTTTGTTTAATATGCCTGATACAACGCGTGGGTTAACTTTATTAATACGCCCAACAGTAATTAGTTTCGTAACAATGTACACCACAAAAAGAGCATGTTAGCACAATTGCTTGAACTAAAAAAAAAAGACGATTAATTCCTACTTTTATTTCACACTTCAATAATGTTATATATTTTTCAACACAAAACAAGGTATAGAAAAAAACTATACAAAAATAGTGTGACAGACTGATTGGATTTAATCTTACAGTTAGTGTACTGGGCTTTCACTCGGGAGACCGTGGTTCAATACAAACCAAAATCGCTTAAGGCTGTTTTGAATAGAATATAAATGATTCAATTTTCCTTCAGATGGGTGGTAATTCACCTAAAGCGTATTTATCACGTGGCGGGGGCACCCAAAACACTCTAGAGACTGTAAAAGTTAGGATCGTGGAACGGAGGAAATGTATTTTGTCTTAATGTGGGGTTGATAGGTGTGTGTGTGTGTGTGTTTATTAATTGATAGTACATGTAAGTGCAGGGCCAAACACTAATCAGTTTCAACTCAGTTATAGAGGGTTAAACAACTATTATATTTATATATTTAACTGTCTTCTTAAAACAACAGTAACAAATATAACTAATATAACAAAAACTTTCTACTCTTTCTAGGGTTTTTTTAGTATTAGAGTCCAGTATACAAATAGTTGAGAAAGTGTGTTGCGAGAGAGATTATTTATGCACACACAGATGTGTCTTATTTCTGTAAATGTTTGCAGTTATTGGAAAAACATTAGCCATCGTTTTATTTTATAAACTGGTAAACACAGGTTCCTAAAAACACTTGGTGTCATGAGTTTAAGAAATTTTGCTGTCAAAATTGTTAGTTTACAATAAATTAAACTTTTACCACACTAGGCTTACCTCGAGGCAAGTGCTAAATGCCCTTATTTTTTAAATTACCAACCAGATAGTGAAGTGTAATATTTATCATTAAAGTTATTAAATATTAATTTTAATCAAACCCTAAAACCTGACTGCCAAAATCTAATATTTTATTGTGTTTCCTTTTATTTATTTAGCACGTCTTACTGACCGTTCGGGTTATACGCTTATATACAAATTACGTGAATGGTTTTGAGGATTAGGAAAGTTACATTTATAGGAAGTGTACCGTATTTGCGTGGAGATAGAGTTGAAAACCACCCTCAGGACACCCGAGCGAGATTCGAATCTCGATCTCACCGTCATCGGCAGTCTAGCCTACTGCGAGAGTAGCGCGTTAGACCCCACGGCCACTGAAGCGTGTTAATATTTAATTAAAGCAGTGAATTTGAACCAGAGTGTTAAAAAAATAGTCTACTATTAAATCAGTTTTATTATGGAAGGGATTGGAGGGGTGGAGGCGGAAATAGGGAGAGGGCCGTAAATATTCCACATCCTGTGACATTTTTTCTTAGACTTCCTACATTAACTTAACGTTAAAAAAGAAACTCCGTTTTATAACATATTTTAAGTTAATAAAAAGTATGTATAAGTTAGGCCTACAAAACTTGCTTCATTTTCATTATTCATCGTCACGTATCCAAAGTAAAAAAAAACTTTTACCGACCAGGGATGACAATGAAAGTAATTTCCTCTCGTTTTGGTTGAGGAGTTTTATTCTATATGCCGTGATGTCATCGAAAACTTAATTAGCTGTGACTTTGTAGAAGAGACCTTTCGTTTTAAAATAATCTACAGTCCAAGCAAACATACCCTGAACAATTATTTTGAGGAACCCAATCTAGAATATATATTTTCCTATGACATAGTCTGCCTATTTGCAAGGATTGGTTAGCTTACACCGTTTCCCCGGACTCTCTCCAGTCACGTACCCCTTTCGGGGCAGAGGCCTAACCCCCTTTCCAGGTTTTCATAAAAAAATTACATAAACTATCTGTCATTTTGTAAAGTATAAACGCTAGTTATTTTTATAATTTTATTTATTTATTATTAATTTTATTATTTTATTATTTAGTGGACAGTTGGGGTGTGATAAGGTCACTTTTTAAATGCAAAGCGAAGTCGAAATGAATATTAAAATATGCAAAGAAAAGTCGAAGTCGAGGTCGAAAATAGGATTTTTGTTGAAAATTTGTGTATCAAAAATACACTTATAAATTTGTCACTAATAATTCAAAAGATATAGACTATCAAGGATTAAACATTGGTGGTAAGCAAGGACTATAGCATAACTACGAGGTTTGTATGTGATATTATACCATGGTGCTACAACTTGGCGGGTATTATTTTTACAAAATAATGTTGGTGATACTGACTAAGATATTTCCATTCTTATCAGCGTTTTATCTATGCTTACGTTATGGCTGTTGTTAATTGCCAGTCCATGTTAGAAAAAAACTGTTTAGTAGGAGTTCTAAAATACCATATCTTGAAATATGTAATATTTAGTGAGATATATAAATCGGTTAACAGTTTATCAAAGTTTTATCCTTCCTTCGAAAATTTTCAAAGATGCTAAGGTTAATGTAGGTGTCGAGGTCGAAGCGAAGGAGAATTCGAAGCTTCGCGCGTGTCTAGTGAACAGGTTAGGTAAACAAAGCCGTTAAAGAGGGGAGTTAAAGTATTTTAAAAGTCCAAGTGCTTTAACTTGTCCATCAGACTGTCATCAAAAAAATATTTAATGAATAATAAAACTCATTGGTACGTTGAATACCCCTGGGGGTAGGCGTAACAAAACTTGGGAAACATTGTATTAGCATATAAATGAATTTAATTATTGTGGCCGAGGAAATTAACATTTTGAGCACTACTGACCTTGAGCATACTCATACCTTTTGAAATTATGAATGTTTATTTCATGAGGTAAACTAAAAACTGTGCGTTGAAATTATGTCCCTGGCAACACAACTATCATGTCTCTACTTGAACAACCACGCTCAGCTTAGTATCGAAGACAAGTTTTTCCTTGAAACGCGTCTTACAGTCCGCCAGGAATATCCGTATATTGACACCAATGAGGGGGTGATGAGGAAGATAGAATTTAGGGAAAGCTTTACCGCATTTGCCTAGAGTGAGAATGGAAAACCATTGGCTGAGAAGAGGAAAAACCACCTCGGTACACCCAACCCGTATTCGAACCCCTATATCCTCGTCACCATCAAAAGAGGCCAGACTAGACTGACGCCTTTGTCTGCGTCTCCACGAGTGCGGGTAATTTCTTCCCATTAATATATATGGATTTTTTTAAGAACGACTAAAAAGTTTTTTATCCTACCAGAATCCTACTAAACTTTTATTTTTTCATAGGAAGCCCACATTCGACCACCACCAGCATCAAATGAAAGTCACTAAAATTTGGCCTTCTAGAAATATGTCTTTTATGAATAATTATAAAGTGAATTCAAAAGTTATCAAAGGCTTTCAATAATACTTCCTTATGGATTATTGTATAATTTATATTTACATTACCAATTAAACCGCCTAAGAATGTAAATACAATAATTATAATATAATGTTCCGCCAATGTGACAACATGAATGTTCCTATTATAATTAAACTGTACATAGTAGGAATAAGATTATCTTAGTGTGGAAAATGGGAAAACTTCGGCGAGATTCATCACATGGATTTTTTTTTTTAAAATGGACGTGATAGTAATTAAAACCGCGACCCCATCGTAATCTGCGACCACTTTCAATGTGAATCTAACACCTTATATTGTTGTTACTGGGATCTTAGCTTGATATAAACGTACCTCGTCTGACATGGCTATCAACCAACACCCTGGGTCGAAATGTAATATTCCTGTGGTGTTAAAAGCAGACAGGGTGGGTTACTAGAGGTTCAAAGTTTGATACTAAGGTTTAATGATCGTCTGGAGATGATGAGGAGCTTAGCCTGGACAATTATTGGAGAAGCAAGGCAAGTTTGCCCCAGGCCACTAACACTCCATTTTGGGGAAAGATAAAACAAACAACTGCAACCATACGTTTCTTACCCTATCGGAGGAAAGAGCTCATGACCCTATAATCAGTAAACTTACCCTACTGAGTGAGCTAGAGTTCCCTATAATCTACTAATAACTCACTGAACACATACAACTGTAGGGAGGTTCATCAGGTTATTCAGATGGTTCGACCCGGACAGTAAGGTTGATTGTGTGTGCAGCCTTTAGCTCTGTTAATTAATGTTTTGAACTGGAGTGATAAGTTACCAAGTGTTGTAGAATTTTATCACAAATTTTCAAATTAATTATCAATATATTATTGTAGGAGCATTTGCCGAGTTGAAATATTATATCAATAGGCAATCTCCCCACCTATACAATTAACGAGCAGTTCAATTCGAAACCAGATCTGTCCCAACCTTGGAATATCAACTGTATAGAAGACCCTTAAAGGCCGTAACTCGCTGGAGATTCCGAGGTGGTCCAATTCTCCATTGGACCGTATCTGCTTGTTATTCTTATACCGGGAGATTTGTTGACTCCCGAGACTAGACTATAAAATAAGTCCCTAGTTCAACTCACTAGAGTATATTTTTATTCCCACAGATAATACCATTGTAGACCAAACAGAAACAAATACACACGGTCCCCTGTGAAGCGAAATAATCCATAGCTTTGTCACGAGAGGGAAATAGAACTTTGTTAGTGTAAAGAGGTGATAAAATAAAGCCTTTTTGTTAATAATATAATTTCCGCGCGCTGGTTTTTTTTTTCCAAGTGCTTAAGCGAATTAGGCCTATATGACTATAACAGCTAAACACACAGAAGTACGTCTGTTTCTTGTATGAAATTAGTGTTAATAAAGGGCCATGGATAAGTTACATTTATGTATTCCTAAACACACGCACCCAAATTCGGACACGTTTACTTGCGCATGAATCGGGGGAGACACAGGAAAATCGCACTTCCCCAAACAGAGCACATATTGCTGCGGACGACGGGTAGTAATTGTGGTATGCAATCTAATTGGACGTGCCAGTGCACGTGAGCATTAATATCACGTGCGAGAAGAGACACAGCCCCATCTACATAATCCGTATCCGTCAGAAGAGATCGACGACTTCACAGTAGCAGATCACTCTGTCCACAATGTTACGAGCCGTAAGTACTTAGCACTCCGTACAAGTTGGATCAACTTGAACTTAAAGTCATCTAAGTGAAAATACGATGCGTCCAGGGAATTAAATTAAGTAGAAGCGTCGATAGTTTGGATGTCGAAAAATCCTGATTGTTTGTGATTTTTTGAATCAAAATATCCATAGTGAAATCAATATCGGAGACATGGCCAGTCAAAAAAACGCACCTAGACCCTTGTAAAAAAAATTGCTATACTTTTTCGTTGTTAGATTTTTGCCTTATTATGGACTATTCCTTCAGAATTTGTGATATTTAGTAATACAAAAGTAGTGTAGGTTTATTATTTAAATAAAGTGAAAATGTTTCTAACTTAACACTAAGTTTTAACAAGTCTTTGCTTAGTTAAAAAAAAAAATTGGTATAGGGAGACTACTGTAATCCGGACTAGGTCGATCCCCAATTTGTCCGAATTATCAACGCTTTGACTGTATAGTTGTTTCCAGTGATTAATTTATTAGTGATTTCATTTCAATTTTCAATTAGCAATTTTTATACCAGCGATTGGTTGGTTGTCCATAGTCCTTAGAAGATTTGAGCCAACTTCTTATGAACTTGTAAGGTCATCCGACACCTTAGTTCAGTCGGTAGCGAGTATGTCTACAGAGGTATGGGTCCCGGATTTGATTCCCGGTATGGCCGAAGAATGTATATTGGGGAAATTGGGTTTCCCCCTTCACAGTGAGGAATTAACGGCCGGGGGAGTGGATGTTGTGTCTGTTCTAGATTCTAAGTTAGTTTATAGTCGTGTGCTGATATAATCAGTTGTTCAGAAAGTGCACGTTAAATACCTTGAATAAATTAAAATAAAATAATGTAAGGTCTATCTTTCACGGAATTTGTGGATACAGAAAATGTAGACTGCCAGCACATACGGTGACTAACCCATTGGTGGCCACGCGTTCTAAGCCGTCATTCTCGCAATAAGCTATATTGAAGGTTACGAAGAAATCAGGGTTCAACTCCAAGTTGGATGTATGGAGAGTTTTTATCCCCTAAATCTCTACTACTCTCCGAACACGCAGTTTTTTTTAAATACAAGTTCTACTTTCACTCACCATCTCTACCCCATTAGTGATGATATCGGGATTGTAAGAAACAGTGGGGGGAGCAAGATAAGCAAGGAAGCGTGATAGTCCGGTGTTTGCGACGTTTCATTCAGGGTCCCCCAAACCTCACTTTCATTTTTATAAAATAAATGCCAGTGTATTTTTCTATGGTGGTCCCTTCTTCCCCCCTTTCCCCTCTTTCGCAATGAAGAATTTAACTTGATGCCCCGGCCATCGTCTTGTGTGCAAGACAAAGTCTTTCTTCTGCAACGAAAGGAAGGGGGGAGGGGATAACACCGAAAGTATTTTTTTTTAAGGCTGACACAAAGTGAGTGAAGAGGAACGTAAAAAGAGATGAACGCGGAAGAAAAATAGGGACAAAAGATAGGAGTAATAAGAAGAAAGTTTGTGTAATCTTGAGAATGGCGTGGGTGCTTCCCTCCCGTCTGTCTACCGTTGCTCCCTTTTAAAGTAAGCGGGAGGAACACAGACATACAAACTGTGTTCAGTTTCTCAGTCACGGACCATTTCCCTGCCAGGGAGGAGCATCCTTCACACAGTCAATAACAGTAACTCTAAACTACTACACGCACTAGTCAAAATCTCTACAGGAACTTTTTATTATTAGCACAGCGTCTTACTACCCGTTCGGGTTGTACGCACTTACGTTTATGTGTAATAATAGGGTGATTGTGAGATGAAATGGAGGACCTACAGTTTAACGTGGGATCCGAACCACGGTGGAGGCCTGGGCATTCCACACATTCACAAGTTGTGATTAATACACGTCTTGTCAGAGGTGAAGGAAGGGTTTGGCTATCAGATAAATCTATGTGCTGGGACCGAGGATTTAACCCCGGACCTCAGCACAGAAGTCCAACACCTTACCCCTAGACCACCAGGTCACCTATATGTTTATTGTTGTTACAGGTGTGTGTTTTTCCATTCGTAACTTATTCCTATCAAATATCTCGCGTTCCCCTTGGATTAAATATGTTGTATTAACCACAGCATTTCTAATTAAAGGTGGGGGTCGAAGGCGGATTGAGAAAAGGGCAGTGTTTTTACAATTTTTAAAGCAAAACTTTTTTTGGCCAAAATAAATAAAACATTTCTCCAGTAGAAATATAGTAGTATAATTTTCTTCACATGGCGGAATTAACAGTTGTTGAATATTTGTCTTGAGCACAGCGACATTAGATGAGAAGCTTTTTAAATAAAGAGAAAAAGTTGTCATGAAATTTCAGGACACCCTTGACAGATATTCAAGAACTGTTGACGGCTCCACCGTGGTTCGGATTCCACGTTAAACTGTAGGTCCTCCATTTCATCTCACAATCACCCTACCATTACACATTAGCGCAAGTGCGTATAAAACAAACGGGTAGTAAGACGCAGTGATGATGATGATGATAATAATAAATGTTGAGGTCACCATGATATGAAAATAGTTTATGTTTCTAATAGAGCAATATTTGATTTATTTAGAAAAAAAAATTTTTACTATAAAAAGTTCAAAAAAAACTCTGGCCTTTACTAGCGTCCCTGTCCACCCTACTTTAAGGATGAATGCGAGATAAAATATGTCATACGCATTCTTTTACGTAAACAAAAATAGATACAGGTGTATCAAAATCCACGATAAAAACATTTCAGAGATAACTAAATAAATAAATGTCATGGGTGGCTCAAAATTAAAGCGTAATCATTTGAATTTGAACCCAATTCGTAAGATATCGAATACATCAATTGAAAGCAGAGAAAATATAGTAGGATTCTGGTAGGAAGAACAGTTTAAAAAAATTCTAACGTTTGTTTTTGCGGTTGAAATTGACAACATTTTTCGATACTATTGGTATTATCTTATAGCCGTTGAAAATATATTCCAAATTTTACAGCTTAAAATCACACGACTTGACGTATTAATATATGAAAGTAGTTTTAATAACTTTTGTAAATCAAATAAGGTCAATTTTTTCAAAAATCTAACTTTTTTTTTACTACCGTATCTTAATATCAGTCCGGGTGACTATCTATAGGTATACTAACAACTCTAATAGTTTGGGATGAGGAAGGTTGAATTTAGAAAAGTGTACCCGCATTTGCGTGAAAAACCACCCTCAGTAAACCCCACCGGGATATGAACCCCGATCTCCCCATCATCAGCAATCTAATTTGTTGAGAGAGTGACGTCTAAGAGCATCCGACTCTGGAAGAAGGTCTAAAAATATTAAAGCTCTTTTCTGAATCAGCACCAATTTGAGTGCCATGAATACTAATTTGTTAGTATTAACACATTTAACACCATGGCGTGTTATTTAAAAAAATACTCAAAGCTCATCCACAAACCGAGAAATAATAGGTCTACAATATGTAGCAGCATGAAAATAATTGGTAAGAACCTCAAAGAGGGAGAAAACTCTTCAGAAGAGGATTTAAAAAAAAAGTCTTAATAAACAACTGCGATGTTTCAGTCCATCTCTCATCTTTGTGTGTAACGTGGCGAAAAGTTTGATGGTGGGTGCTGCGGGAAGGCAAATAGGCGCAAGGGTTGGTATGGCGGAGGGATATTTAGACAAGCAGCCAGCAACAAACAAAAGACGAGTCTGAAATAAAAGCTATTCCGACAAGTGCCCCGCGGTCTTGGATGCGACTCGCTGCGTCCCTCCCCCCCCCCCCCAACTCCTCATTGCAGTGTTCAGCATCTCGCACCGTTGCGCGCAAGAATCCAATGGCAATCAAAAGGAACTAATACACGCACATATAAATACATCCATTATGTTGGAAATGGTACCGAAAAATGTGGCCTTATAAACGGTAATAACGAAATAAGAACAAGACGATGACGTTACGACGGCTTATTTCTGTTTTACCTTCTGGGCCTCTCCCCATTTTAATCACCACGCTAATGAAATAAGATCGAATCAAGTATAAATGAGAATAAATGTATCCACATTTTCATGGGACGAGAGTGAAACACCAGTTATTGACATTGCCTACTTGGAGATTTCAAAGCTATTTGACAAAACGGGTTGCATCTTAACTTGACGCACCTAAGCAGTCTAAGCACTATCACACTTAGACGCCAATATATGAAATAGAGAGAGAAAAAGGGAACAAATGAGCAGTTCATCCAGCCAGGCATCTTGTTTATCTATTGATAAAACTTCCCCTCTTACTCTGACGAGTTTACACAGTTACTTTATTATTTGCGCCTTGAAAACCTTGCCTTGGTTTTTAATTTTACCTTCTTGTTTCCTATTCTAGATAGACATATGCTTCCACAGACTTTTTTTAATCTACATCCTGTCAGGAAGACTCTTACAGGCAACTTTCGTGACTAAGACAAATAGCCTAAGTTCTAGGGGATTTATAAAAAAATTAGGTTTACAAAAAAACTACTTCCAGGTAAAAAATAATAATTTTGTGACAAATGCAGTCGTAGAAAAGGCCAGCAAGTGCAATATGGTGCAATATCGAGGGTTCGCTAGTGTCAACAAAGATCTTGCCAAAACCGCGGCTTACCGCGTGATGTGTACGGTGCAAGTTTGCTTAGCAACCCTTGCCCCCCCCCCCTCAAACCGGACATCTGTTGGGTAAACAGCGGATGGCAATCCTCGATTATAGCGGGTGCGTGGACGCTCACGTAATAGGAGGTAAAGGCTTGCCACGCATGTCCCACGGATTTGTTCCGGCTTTTCTCCGACACTGAAATCATGCACTCGATTGATACACGGATTTCAGACTTGTTTTTACCATCGCACCATGTAAACATAAGAGGAGGGGTGGGGGTATGTACTCGGTACCACGATTCCAAAATTATTAGTATCAGAGATCCAAAAAAATAGTCTTGAGATAAATTTATATGATTTTTTTTTACGCATTAAATGGGACAAGGGTGTTTTCAACTAGGCCTTGGGGCAAAGTTTCTTCAACATTCTGATTTTCCATCCTCTCTACCAGCGAAAGTTGTAAATTTTTATCTTACTCTTCCTGTTGCCTTTAATCTATAATAATAAAAGGAAGTGTTTGTTTGTGTGCGATGCCCAGCCAGATCTACGGCACGCAGAGATCTGAAATTTTTAACATAGGTGGAGGGAGGGGTGACCCATTCACCTCGAAGTCGGATTTTTTAATTTTTAATTTTCTTTTTAATTAGGGTATTTTAAACAAATTTTTGAAGAAAATATTTTTTATCTGGTTTAAAATTACGTTTCAGAGATACGGGCACCATTGGGGGGGGGGGGGGGGGGTTGTTATAATTCTTATACCACAGTGGGTTATGGGCAAAGCCGTGCGGGATTGCTAGTTATAAATATGTATTTGAGTTTTTTAACGTGCACTTTCTGAACCGACATTATATCAGCACACGTCTTATAAACTAATTTAAACCTAGAACAGACACAACAACCAGCCCCCAGCCGTTAATTCATCGCTGTGAAAGGGGAAACTCACATTTCACCAATGTTTACAACATTTAGACAATTCGTGAATCGAACCCAGAATCCTAAACTCAGCAGGCAGACACGCTACTGACTGAGCTAATGTTCAAGCCATTGAAATCTAGTACTGACCAATGAGCTTACTAGTACTGTCACTGGTGCTAATGTGCCAAATAATAATACCGTTGTATGCTGCTACAAACAATGATGCTTTAATAAAGGAACGGCCGTCGCAGTTCATTTAGATCCCTAGGAAAATCTAGGTCCTTTATACCGAGTCCTATACCAATTCCAGTAATTAAGTTTTGATAGAGATAAGTGAACAATGGTGGCTGAAATAAGGTAGGAACTAAACATGTTTTAGGACTGATCCGAATCTTTTATTTAGCGCACAGCATCTTACTAAAACGTCCGGTTTATCCGCATTTAATTACACTATCAAATTGGGTAGGGATGAGTAAGGTAAGATATTGAGAGAGCATGCATGTGCCCGCATTTTCGTAGAGAGAATTCAAATCCCGACCTTCCCATCAACGGAAAACCAGACCAGACGAGATTGGCGTTTAGTCCGCATACTCACCGATGCAGAGTTAACCCCAATATTTCGATACCTAGTTAGTGTCTTATCTCATTAATAGTATTTTAAGTTCATATTGAGTATTTCAAGCGAGTGATGTAAAACCATATGTAAAAAGAAGGTCCCAGCGATGGTTGAGCGTCTAGAAAAATGTACACATCTTATAAACTAGTTATATAACCAAAGCCTCTTGTATACCAGCTGTATTGCAAACAGCTCTTCTAACCAGATATATAGCCAACAGTTCTTCTAACCAGATATATAGCCAACAGTTCTTCTAACCAGATATATAGCCAACCATTCTTCTAACCATATATATAGCCAACAGCTCTTCTAACCAGATATGTAGCCAACAGTTCTTCTAACTAGATGTATAGCCAAAGCTCTCTAACTAAGTATAGCCTTAACAGATCTAATCTAACTAGATGATAGCCAACACTCTTCTAACTAATGTTAGCCAACACTCTTCTAACTAGATGTATAGCCAACAGCTCTTCTAACTAGATGTATAGCCAACATCTCTTCTAAGCTAGACTAGTATAGCCAACAGTCTTCTAACTAGATGTATAGCCAACAGCTCTTCTAACTAGATGTATAGCCAACAGCTCTTCTAACTAGATATATAGCCGACAGCTCTTCTAACTAGATATATAGCCAACAGCTCTTCTAGCTAATATACAGCAACAGCTCTTCTAACCAGATGTATAGCCGACAGGTATTCTAAATCATTTATTATATAACCAAAGCCACTTGTAAACTAGTTTTATAACCAAAACTCTTCTAAACCAGTTGTGTAATATAACCATAGTGTGTAGCGAACTATTTATACAACCCATACCATTTTTAATAGAATACATGTTTCCAAAATGTTTAGAGAATATGAAAGGAATGGAACGGCAAAGGAGGTTCAAAATCATAATTAGTGATTAGGTAAAGACATAGTCAAGGTTTATGCCTTAGTCACTGTTAATGTATTTTCTTAATTATATTCACGATTCCTATTCTGCCGCTCATTATTTCCTTATCCCCCCTTAACAATATTAGACCCTAATCTTAGAGAAGAATAACCCTGGTGGTTATCAGTGGTAAGGACATTGGCGCTCTAAGTCAAGGGTGCCGGGTTCGATTCCCGTGTCCTGGTGTAATTTATCAATTTAAAGAATAGGGGGGTTGTTCTCACTTGCGTAAAGTTATTATTATTATTATTATTATTATTATTATTATTATTATTATTAGCACCGCGTCTTACTACCCGTTCGGGTTATACGCACTTACGCTAATGTGAAATGGTAGGGTGATTGTAAGATGAAATGGAGGACCTACAGTTTAACGTGGAATCCGAACCACGGTGGAGGCCTGGCATTCCTCACATTCACAAGTTGTGATTAATATTGCGTAAAGTTTAGACTATGTTTACAAAACAACACAAGCCTCCGTCAGAGGTCAGTGAAAAATATGAAACCCTAACAAAAATGTTTTGATACTAAAACTTATAGTAAATAAATTTTTTAGCATATATAAAACAAATGTGTAAAACAATAGGTTAGTATTTTATTTTTACACATTTAATTTATATTGATAATCATTTTTAAGCCTTTAATAAGTACGCAAATAGGTCGAATAGGAAATAAGTGGTATTTAGATGCATTATGTTTAGTGTATAAACTAAAATCCCTCCACCTTACCAGGTTTAGCAACCAGTTTGCAAATTAATTGATTGTTTGGTTGTACTTATTGTTAAAACTTAGTGATACTCATTTCTGAGGCTGAAAATAAACTAAAAATAAAACTTAAGTAAACAAAAAATTAGAATGTAGTTTTTATTAAGATTATTAACAGTACAAATAATTGTTTACATCCCATATCGCAAATTTAAATTTAAAATGTGCTGATTTTAGACTTTGTAATAAGTTTTGGTGAATTCCAGACCATTCCATAAAGCTAGAAACCCTCTTCTGTTCCGCAAACCAACTGAGTATTGTAACATTACAAGGAACGCAATCTAAACATATAATGAAATGTCACCAGGGTATTTACAACATGACATCAATTCCACAAACATATTGTAGTTAAAAATAAACGTGAATATTAGTTGTTATCAAGGTGGTATATACTGATAGCAAGATGTTCGCGGTTCTGCTATCACCCATTATCTCCTTATCGAACCAGATAACAGTGTCATGAGAAATTACCAAGGAACAATCGCAAGGAAAATAAGTACGTGGCGTCTATGTGCGTTACAGACACTCTTCAACTTCAGGTGACCTCATTACGTGGGCAGGATCACTATCTTTTCCCCCCTGACCACATCTTGGTGCCCGTTCGGGCTGTACGCATAATTAATTACGCTGGTGAAATAGGGATGACGAGAGTAGATGAATGTACCCGCATTTGTGTATAGAGAATGGAAGACCACCTAGGAAAAGAAAACCCCAGTGTACCCCACCGGGGACCCTCATTTAACCGTCGGCAGCAATCCTGTCAAAAATGAGAGTCACGTGTTAGACCCGCGACCACCTACAGGGGCAGGGTTGCTATTTTAACTACCCATGACAAGACGTTGTAGGTTCGAATCTCGGTGGGAAAATATGTTCAAAGTACTCACAGGATGAGAGATCAGTTAAGGTATTGCTCATTGGAAGTAATTTTCAGTTAAAAAGTTTCTAAAAAACAACTACATATTTATTTGCTTTGTAAATATGTTTGTCACTTTGACACGTTATCTAAGTTGACTTCACTTTTCAAGGTTATAAAACATATTTGAAGGCGGATCAATATGAATCTGTTTTTAGTAACTTTTAGTTGTAAGATAAAGCCAAAGTTACCGTGAACCGACTTTAGGAATAATTTAATGTTATTCTGAATAGTAATAATAATAATAATAATAATCATAATCATAATAATAATAATAATAATAATTCAGTGTGTTTATAGTCGTTATACTGGTCTGAAGCTTTAGAAAACAAACGTAAAATTACGCCCGCAATTGTAGTGGGCTTCTAAATAGTTCTAGGTTTGGCTCCCATCGCGTACAAAATGAATAGGCCCTATAAGTCGTTAACTTAATAAGTGTTTCATTTAAATTATTTACTATTTTTAACGATTAGTAATTAAATTATCGTTCTTATGTTCAGACTTTGTGGCAATTTTTTTTAAATCATCAAACTAAAATAACCACCACTAGGGTCACTAAATAAAGTACTCTTAAATATTAATTTTGATTTCCTCTTCAGAATAGAATGTTAAAAAATAAACTTTTCAGAAGAATAATAAGCATTGAATTATTATTTTTTACTACAAGACAAACGATGACATTTTTATCCACCATACGTACTAAAACTGCAAGACAAGATAAAAATCAGCAGAGTAACAAAACGACAATAAAATCGACTAGAAACGATATATTTTTAATACTATTTTATTTTAAGAAAATCATAAAATAAAACCCCCTCACAGTTGATTAGTTTAACATTATTAGGCCTAAGTAAAATTAAAATTGGAGCTGATACAAACAAAAGGTGTTTTATTTACGTAATACGTAGGAGCATTTAAGTTTAGTTTAAAGCATGGGGTGGATCTATATCGAAATAAACAAATGAAGAGCACACTATATTCCTCGACGGTAGTCTCGCAAATGTTCACACCTGCATGTTGAAGATTTCTCCGGGGACGCCTCAAGCCCACATACAACATACGTATGGCTGGAGGGGGGGAGGGGGGGAGAGAAACGAGGGGGAATCACACACGCCGTAATCAGACTAACACAAGTCTGTGTTCAGCCCCTCCCTCCCTCTCCTCTCCTTAGCTCCTCATACCCCTTAGCTGGGGTTCATTTGGACCAAAAGATACTCCTGGACATAGCGGCAACCCCTGTGACTATACCACGGTTTCCGACCAACCTTTCCGCACGGAGGGAAAATACATGGCAGCCATTTGCCAAATGAAGTTTGCTAAAAAAAAAAAAGTTATGCCCTCGAGTGCAATAAATTATGATGAAAGGCTCGTATACCTGCAAACATAATAATAAAATAAAAAAAATCTAGCGGGGAGCCAATCCCTTTACTGCAAATTATTTCTTCTCCCCATCATTTTAATGCATCTTTCTCCCCTCCCCGCGAAGCCCACGTCTCCATGGGGGGGTTTCCGAGAACCACATGCTCCAAACAGAAGAAACCAACTTACATCGCCCTCTTCGAAACTCCATTTAAACTTACATTCCACGTCGCAATAAAACTTCCGCTGCCCATATATACGCTCGAACGGTTATTGATATTCCGTCCGGCGAGAAATGAAGGGCTTCACAGGGCTCTACCAAGTTAGATGCGATGTGCGCTGCAGTATACCGTGAGCCAATGGCAGCTTTTGTCGGACGTATCGAGTGACCTCAAACATATCTTGAAGATACTTTATGGATCTACTAGTGGTATTCATTGAACGCCATGAAGGGGAGATCTTTTATTTTTATACATAAAACTAAAGAATTCATCATTAATTAAGGTCATTCGATCACCAAAATTCTACCAAATAATTTTTAAAAATGTATAATTATAAGTAATTAATGTATGGGGCTGGAATTTAGTATAACTATACATGCATATGAGGTGTATACAATTAAACATTTTATTATATTAATATTAAAATTAATAATATTAATAGTATTTCATATGAATGTTTTTCTATTAATATTATTATCACCATCTTAAATTTACTATAGCGTGTGTTTTCCAGCCGATTGTAAATTAGGTGTTATTGGCACCTGGAACCGCAACTTATAGTGAACTCCGAATTGATCATACCACATCTGCATTCACACCACGTGAAAATAAATGAGCAGACCTTATAATAAACCATTTATATTTCCATGCCATATTTGTTCCCTCGCTACACCAACTTAGTTGCCATAACTACAGTAGCCCCATGGCTTCTTTGGTGATGATTGACAGCATTGAAAAGCTACCAGAGCAAATTATGTATCCCTACGCCGAACCATATGATCTACAAAAAACATGTGTTTAGCAGCTGTCACTTCTGACAGTAAAAATTTAGGTATATACCTAATTGTTGACTGTCAGTCAGCACTAAAGAATCCATGGGCCTACTGTACGTTCTCACAGTTCCTACGCTTTGGATATAATTATACCCTTGCCATACCCTTCCCCACCCAATGCATCCAGTCAGGATTTGAACTCCGGCTTCTTGGGTTATAATCGAGCATGTTAACGCTGAACTGTGACTTGAGCATTACTATAATACGCACACATCTTCTTGTTACATCCAGCCCTTTGCTACGCCATATTATATAAATGGGGTGGTTAGGTATAGCTTGCTTTTGGTTGGAAGAACAGTCGAGAAAATCCAAACGGCCAACATTGATAAGATTCTACTATATCATGTGTGATTTTATAGGTGGGCCTATTGATAATATCCATAAAAAGTGACAGATGTGCAGATAGCATGACTTGATGTATGAATATATTAACATAGTTTTATTATATTTAGTAACTAAAAGATACTGTTATTTTTAGCACAGCATCTTACTACCCGTTTGGGTTATACGCTTATGTATTAATTACACTAATGGTTTTAGGTGGTAGAAAGGCTATAGTTATAGGAAGTGTACTTGCATTTGCGTGGAGGGAGATTGTAAAACAATTTTTGAAAATCAAGTACACCCAACTGAGATTCAATCCTCGACCTCTCCGTTATCTGCAGTTTAGTCTATCGCTAGAGTAGCGCGTTAGACCACGCCGCCAACCTAGGCGGGTAATAGTTACTGTTCTTCCTACCAAAATCAGGGTATACGTGATAGGTATGTAAAAATGGTAAGTATGGCGAAGAAAGAGAAATGTGTATTTTATGCTATAGTTAGTTTGAGTTACGGATGGTCAATAAGAATGTAGCACTTACACTTAAATTCGATATGAGTAAGAGCTGAAAATATCAGTTTTAAGAACATTAACTAAACTTCAAAGCATAATTTATTAGAATCAACGTATATAAATAACTAAAACCAAGTGTAATAAAGCTTATTTTAAAAACTACTTCTATTGAAGATATTTCCTTTGAAAAACGCTTATAAAAGTTAGTAATAACCAAGTTAACAATCTAATTTTGAAAAGTTCTACTAAGTTACGACTTTTTATTTTATTACTTATTTCGTCATACGTTTGTGGGTGAACTTTATTTCATTGTTTGTTTGTAGGAAAATTTTAATAGCTATATTTTAGTTCAGTAAGTCCGCACAAATATAATAAGATTTTTTAAAAGTATTTTTATTTTTATTTGGTGTCTCTTTTTAAGAGAAACGAGATTAAAATGCGTTACGCTAATAACCTTCCAGTTTTATATCCCGACAGTCTCATTGAACTACGCGTGTTTTAAGCTTCTAGTTATATTTTATCGTTTTCATTCTTGTGTGCGTCAAACAAAATTCGATACACTCAAAGGTAATGTAGAGCAGGGGTCTCCAAACAGCGGCCAGTGTTAGCATTTTTTTGCGGCCCACTGGCTCATAAAAAATATAAAATTATTTCGATAGAAAAAATGACAAATACAGATATATATACGTTACATGACCAACTAATAAAATAAATACATATTTTATTTACTTTCTTTTATAAATGATTTCTGCTTTTTGAGCGAAGCAAAGTAATGCGTTAGAGCACAAATTTACTTTTAACCGGCAAATAACTCTAATAGACTAGACAAATTGTAATACCTCCTGTTATGAAACATTAAAAATTGAAGAAAAAAAAAACTCCACAGAGAACGTACTTCACTAGAAATCCTAATCCCTAGTGTTAGTATAGGTGTATAAGGGCGGTTTGTAAGAACGTATAGTGAGTGCTTAGTGGACGATAGTGTCATCGCGAGCACACTATAGTTCCACCTTTTAACTTATGATGACGTAAGCAAACCCACGCTAGTGTCAGCAAAGCATCCACTTAGTCAAGTTCTTGCATACTACTCTTAAGAATGAGATAATACGAATATTTTAACATTTATTCAATCCTAATATTGTGGGTACATTATTGCGAGCCAACAAGAGACAGAAACTTTGGCCCTTGGACATAAAAAACTTTGAAGACCCCTGATGTGGAGCATTGCGTCAGAAGAAGGTTGCCCAACCAGTGGTCAGAGGCCCACAAAACACAATGATTCGCGTGGTGGGGGGTGTCCGTACTGTTTTGTTTTATACATCCGATGACCGTAAAAAATAAACCTACGTCAAAATGTTCATATAGGACCCCACACTTTCACTCTAAGTACACTCAGTTACTCTGAAAGGTAATAGTATTACCTTGAAGGACTACTACAACCACGGGTAGCAGGATTTTGGACAGTTGCATACATCCCATTAACGATAAAAGTTTGAGTAGTTACTGAACGTCATTTAGGTAGGCTAAGAAGCAACACTAGTCATGACACATTTAAATTTATTTGCTATGACATTAGATCTTATTCGCTACTTTCTTTGTGTACCAAAGTTATATAGTTAGAGTTATAAGACTAGTAAATGTATTTTAGTGCGAACATGAAAGTTCATTATTTAGTAAATTTATATGTTTGTCATATGCGGCCCGCTAGAGACCTTACAGATGTCCATGAGGCCCTCGGGGAGAAAAGTTTGCCCACCCCTAGACTACACTATGGTAGTATCTTATGAGATACTCCATAGTATATTTTTAGGTAAACGAGGGGTATGTTTGACCGGTAATTACCATATAAAAGCTTTTATGATGTAGGCCCACCTAACCGTACTGTCGTATGTCAATGTGACTGTACAAATACGATACGTTTATACGAAACCATATTAAAATCTCCGCTCTGTGATTACTACGACCTTTTACTAAAAACCAATATATCGTCGAAATATAAACAGTTCAATATAGCGGGAAGGTGGAGGGGGAATCTAGCACAAACGCAGAAAAGATCACTTTGAAGTTAGCTGATTTCATTTATCGAACACAATATTAACAAGCAAGTAATTATATATGTTAGCTTTTCATATGTCAACAAATCTGGTGAATATTCCATGTATCTATCGTATCAATTGCACTAAAACCATGATTGGATTTGGATGACAGTAGTTTTAAGATATGTAGTTTAATTTCTATGACGGAGTTGTACAAGGTAACTGAAGACTGTCTTAGGGATTACCACTTTTGATTTCGATTTAGAAGGTCGAAGTTAAGTCCTAGCCAGGTACACCAGTAGTGGTATTTTTCATAATGATGAGAATGTTGGTGCATTTATTTAACTAATTGGTGACCTGGCGATCTAGGGGTAGGGTGTCAGACTTCTGTGCTGAGGGTACGGGGTTCAATCCTCGGTCTTGGCACAGATTTATCCGATTGCCAAACCCTTCCTTCACCTCTGACAAGACGTGTATTAATCACAACTCGTGAATGTGTGGCATGCCCAGGTCTCCACCGTGGTTCGGATCCCACGTTAAACTGTAGGGGCTCCATTTCATCTCACAATCACCCTACCATTGCACATTAGCGTACGTGTTATAACCCGAACGGGTAGTAAGACGCGGTGCTAATAATAATATCTCACTAATTAAAGTCGCTAATAGGCAGTGCAACGGTAATATAGGCGTAGACCTGATATTGAAACTGAATAAAAACCATCACCTTGAACATCTATCTCTCGAGAAACGGGGTTATGGATTAGCTTTAGCTCATCACTTCTTAAAATACACGTTTTCACAGCCATTTTATATTTTAAAAATATCCACACGAACCTTGAGCGTTCACTCCTTAGGCTGTTATATATATATATATAAGAAGAGAAAAAGGTAAGGACGATACAAAAAAAAAGAGCGAGATAAAACCAGATGGATTTTGCAACAAGGTTTCAACAGTCTAACCGCCCCGTAACTGAAATGTAATGTTCCCTAATGATAGGTCTGTGGGATTATCCTTCATTTAAAATGACAACCTTACCAGTTGAGACTCCACAGCCGTATAGCATCATCGCCCATAGGTTCCCCCCCTCCCCCCTCAACTTTGGCGCATGCGCTGCAGCAAAACCTGCATAGCTCACCCGACACGACTCGCACGAATGATTTCGTGCATGCACTTAAGCTCGGATGCAGCCGCGATAACCAGTTTTACTTTCCCGTACCCCCCCCCCCCCCCGATATTGCGCTAGGGCGGGGCGAGAGTTGAACGTGCAATGCCCCGACACTTTATCCAGGACCTTGATGTCTGTCTGGTCGTCAGTCTAACATAGACGTCATAAAATATTATTAGCTGTATTAAAATGGTAAAATATCAACAAAACTTCAAGGTTGAATTTCACGGGGGTAACTAAACCCCGCGACAATCTCATTAAAATAGAATATCAATAGAAACTACTACTACTAAATATAATAATAAATATGTTTTATGAAATGTATAAAGAGACCATTAAGCTTCAATGTAAGATTAAAGTGCCAGTATTTTATATTTTTTGTAAACTTTTTTTTAGCAACACATCTTATTAACCGTCCGGGTTGTACTCCAATGTACTAATTACACTAATACGTCAGGGATTAGGAAGACACCCGCCTCGGTGGCGTAGTTGGCTAACCGCTAGTCGTGTTGAGCCCGACTGCCGAGGACGAGGAGATCGAGGTTCGAATCTCGGTCGGGTGAACTGGGGGTGGTTTTTCCTAAATGGTTTTCACTCTTCCTCCACGCAAATGCGGGTTCACTTCCTCTAAATTCAACCTTCCCAATTCCTAATCCATTAGCGTATAACCCGAACGGGTAGTAAGACGCGGTGCTAAATTAAATTAAATTAAAATTAGGAAGACTAATTTAGATTACGTGAACCCGCATTTATGTGGAGTGAGAATGGAAAACCATTTAGGGAAAACCACCCTCAGTACATACGACCGGGATCGAACCCCCACTCCCATGTTTTCCCCTCTTCGGCAGTCTAGTCTATTGCGAGAGTAGCGCCTTAGGCCATGCGGCCACCAAAGCGGGTTTGTAAACAATCGAATTAAACTTAATATTACAACGTGCCCACCTCCAAATATAGCTTAAACAAGACAATATAATCAAATAGCACTCAGGTAATAGGAATATATAATAATAATAATAATTTAAAAATAATAATAAGTAAAACTTGAAACATTGAGTTAAAAAAATTATAAAGTTATAATACCGTAGTGATTCAATTTTAAATTATGTTAGAATATTTAAACATATATTTTTTGTTTACAAAATTATGAATATTACTTGAGTTGTCTAAACAATCTTGTGATAGGTCTAAATGAAACAATTCACGCTGTAGACGAGGTTGAAACTTTGTAGCAGCCATTTCGACTTGCCAGGCTGACCGACCTTGGCATCATTATCATCAAAGTAGACTACTTGTCGGGAATACACAGCCTTCACGCACTCTGTATTAATTATTGGGAGTATACACGACTTTTTTTTAACGACTGTACACGCAACGTTGTCATATTTACTCGCCGAGAGAGAGAGAGCGCTGTTGAACGAACAACACGATCCTCTTGGATCTATGCACGAACAATAATATCTGCTACAGACTAGCGTGTTCGACTTTTAATATGGAAAGTCAGGGATTAGTTATTCGACTACTGCAGCGGTTCCCAACGTGGGGTACGCGTATCCCCAGGGGTACATGCCAATAAGTTTGGGGGGACACGAAAATATCCGAATAGGGGCGGGCCACATTTGCGTATACACTAGGCGAGCCTATGCTGTAATGTAACATGTTTGGACGTGGAACAAGCACGCCGCAAGCATCCTTTAAACACTGGTGGAACGAGCACGCCGCAAGCATCCTCTGAACCACTGGTGGAACAAGCACGCCGCAAGCATCCTCTGAACCACTGGTGGAACAAGCACGCCGCAAGCATCCTCTGAACCACTGGTGGAACAAGCACGCCGCAAGCATCCTCTGAACCACTGGTGGAACAAGCACGCCGCAAGCATCCTCTGAACCACTGGTGGAACAAGCACGCCGCAAGCATCCTCTGAACCACTGGTGGAACGAGCACGCCGCAAGCATCCTCTGAACCACTGGTGGAACAAGCACGCCGCAAGCATCCTCTGAACCACTGGTGGAACGAGCACGCCGCAAGTATCCTCTGAACCACTGGTGGAACAAGCACGCCGCAAGCATCCTCTGAACCACTGGTGGAACGAGCACGCCGCAAGCATCCTCTGAACCACTGGTGGAACAAGCACGCCGCAAGCATCCTCTGAACCACTGGTGAAACGAGTACGCCACGAACAAGCGACGTAATAACGATCTCAGTTCAATTCAGTATTTACGAGAGTGCACTATACTTCCATTTAGTTACAGTAGTCCCATGGCTTCTTTGGTGCTGACTGACAGTTCACAGCTCACTTCTGACAGTCAACAGTTAGGTATATACCTAAATTTTGACTGTCAGAAGTGACAGCTGCTAAACATATGTTTTTTGCAGATCATATGGTTCGGCGTAGGGATAGATAATTTGGTCTGGTAGCTTTTCAAAGCCGTCAGCTGTCAGCTGTGAGCTGTCAGTCAGCACCAAAGAAGCCATGGGGCTACTGTAGCTATCTTAACTCTAGTAAATGTCTGATAGCGAAGAAGCCTTAGCCTTAATTATGTGCAGTGGTGCTATGCTAATTATGGCCAATTTATTTTAAAAAACACGAAAGCCTCGGCGAAGGTGGCGTACTCAATTGTATAAAGAACGGTCCGGTTCTCCTTGATAAGATAAGATGCCAGTAAACTAATTATTTTTCGTTTGCAAACATCTTCTGCTTGTCCTGCTAATGTGGCGATATCCTTCCAGTCATCTTCCTTTAGATTATTTTTATACTAGTTTTTATCCTATGGTTTATATAATATTCTATCAACTGAAATACAGATGCGGTTCTTACTTACTTGTACTTACTAGTATTTTTAAAACACCTGACATAATAAAGATATTTCACGCGAAGTTAGAGCTATGGATTACCAAAATTGCGAAATGTTTACAAATAACTCCAACCTTTAATCTTGGAACAATTTTAAATTACTTTAGGAAAAAAAATCTGCCTATATTTTCCAAATTCTGATTTACCGTACAACCGTTGAACTGGGTGTTTAATACATTTTCTGCTTCCGCGGCGCGTACCTTAAACAAAACAGTGTGCCACCAACAGAAATGTAGGCATGTTAAGTGTACCGTAAACTTAAAAAAGTTCGTGGAACACAGTTAATTTCGCCACCCAGCTTTTATTTCCAACGTTGGTACAGCGGAAGGATCGGATATAAGACGACATGCAAAAAATAATAATTATAAATATGTTTCTTTGAGTTGTCGAAAAGGAGGATTTTTGAGTTGTCGAAAAGGAGGATTTTTAATTAACATTTTAGAAATAGCTTATCACACAAGTGAAGGGAGGGTTATTTATACCCAAGACAAGTCTTTTTATTCAATTCCAAACCACTAACTTCGTTGTCCGCCACCTTAGCACAGTCGGTAGCGTGTCTGTGTACTGAGTTAAAGGTTCTGTGCTCGATTCCTGGTATGGCCGAAAAATTGATCATTGGGGAAATGTTGGTGTTACTTTTTTTAACAGCAATTAATTAACAGTCGGGGGTTTGGATGTTGGGTCTGTTCTAGATTTTAGTTTATAACTCGTTTACTATTCTTATCAGTCGTTTCCGAAAGTGAACGTTAAATACCTTGAATAAAAAAATAAAAGTCTCTTTATCTCTCCTGAGATTCAAACCAAAGTCCCTAAAAAAATAGTCTGTAGTTTCTCGGAGCCCAACATCTCAGCAATCTTGACTACGACCGAGGCCGGCAGTTTAGCAAAACATACAGACCAATTTTCACACAGTTATTATCTGACAGCTATAAATGCTACTAAATATACTTTTACGTATTCATACGTCAGGTCATGTGACACACTATTATCAATACCAATGAATAGCTCCAATAGTATGGTTGAATATTATCAATTTTGGCCGCAAAAAATTCTGTTCCATAATAGTCTCTTCCTATGAAAATTGGACTGTAGTAAACTTGTTTGGTTCGGCCCTGCATAAGTTTCAATCGCTCTTTGCGATTCGAGAACGACAGCCTACTATGGAGCGAGAGAGATGGGAAACATGTATGTTATTGCCTGCAAGAAGTTTAAACTCTTTAATATATACATGGCTTACGGCATCAACGGCGGAAGATAACGTAACATTCCCAAAATCAAAAAAATAAACCCTAATCAATTTTAATTAACTCTACGGGAAGTTAAAAAGTGAGAGTGATCGAGCTAAGGGGAGCGAAACTCTTTGCGGTAAATATCCGCCACCATGACGTCCGGACTAGGCGAGCTAGTGGCCATTTCCTGTCAACAAAATATTATCATCAAGTAAGTCCCGCGAGAGGCACTTTACGAGGTATTCTTGCGCGACGCTTATATTGTACCACCTACAAGTTAGCACCACTTTCGACAGACATTCAGACGCTGTTTCTCTTTTCCGTTTGCACAATGGAAATAAAAAGAAAAACGAGCTATTTGTCCTTGATAGAATGATAGCTTTTAAATGGATTTTTTTTTAAAAGACGTTATAGAACGATTGCCTTATTTTATCTTAATATTACGTAAGGATTGATTAAAAACAAACTCTTTAAAATAAAGGCTATGAAATGTAAACTATGTTTGTTGCGCAGTAATGCAATATATATATATATAGAGAGAGAGAGAGAGAGAGAGAGGAACTGAGGATCTTAGAGATTATTCAGGTTTCCGCAATCTGAACTGTCTAATGCAACGGGCCGTAGATGTTTAATGTTAAGGTGGGGATGTAGTGGACGCGAGAAAAGGCCGTTGTATTTTCAGTTTTTATAGTAAAACTTTTTTGTTTACAAAAATAAATAAAATATTGCTCCAGTACAAACATAGTTTAATTTTCTTCACATGATGGCATCAAAAGTTCTTGAATATCTTTCAAGGGTGTCCTGTAATTTAATGACAAAAAGTTTGTCATCTAACGCCGCTTTGCTCATGGCAGATATTCGACAACTTTTGAGGCCACCATGTGAAGAAAATTAAACCCTATGTTTGTACTGAAGCAATATTTTATTTATTTGGCAAAAAAAAAGTTTTTCTATTAAAAAAACTGCAAAAACACTCAACTTTTCTCGCGTCCTCTTTCATCCCACCTTAAGGGAATGCGTCACCATATTCCCGGATAAATCATGGAAGATAACTGCAGCCTGTGGTGATCAGCACTTGTGGACACGCGGTCTATGATATCAAGTTCGTTAAGTCTACTTTAACGTTGACGGGATCCCAAGGTTAGAAGTTATTTCCTAAATGGTTTAGGCCCTACCACACTCTCCCGTCACCCAAATTGCGGTCTAAACCGAACCGTTCTCATTCCTTTTTGAGTAAACATGTGGGTAGACCAGGCGGGCAGTAAGACGTGGAGCATGGAAAATAAATACCGTACATAAAAAGGTGCGAGGTACTCATCCACCGAGTACCGCAATAAACAAAGTTGAATTTTATTTAATAGATTTTACCAATGATTTTTTTTTGTTGCCCATATCGGGAATAGAACCCTAAAGTTTGATTTCAGTAGACAAAAACGCACTGCCGACTTAGTTTAGGTCTAAAATAAAAATGTTTAAAAACTGAATAGACTGAAACGACGGAACCGAGGAAAGTTTGATTTAAATTAAATTACCGGATTAAAACATTAGTTGAAAGTAAAAATCAAAGGTACCGAATCCAGTTCACGTTAATTAACATTCATAAAAAAGATAAGGGTTCGCGGATCAAATCAGCCAGTTAACACTTGTAATGATCTTTACACAAGGAAGATTCGTAGAAACTTGAATTAAAATAATGATGGCAACTATCATGAAACAACCAGTAATACAGCTACTAGGAAATATACGACACATTTACAGGATAGTTGTTTTTAGCCTTGCTTTTAGAATAGTTGCGACAAAGATCAAATCCCTTTCAGAAAATAGTTTAGGTAAAAAGGATTGTAACTATTTACAAAACACGTTTAATTATTGAAACCCCTTCTCCCCACTTGTCTATTGACTCAAACAAGTCGGAAGAAATGGAAATGGATAATATACAACTCTTGTTTAAACCCAGTAATTAAAAACAGCACTTCTAAAATACTTTGCCTAGAAATTTCCTGTTACTGTCCAATTAAATAGGAAGGGCCTTTGATAAAAATACAAACATACTTTCTTATAACCAAAATTCATAATCTTTTACTATTTTGATAGGGTTATTTTACAGGTATTGATATATATATACATTTAAGCTGTAGATCACACGACTTGACGAAATTTAATACGTGAAAGTCCAGAGGCGTGTCCTGGAATGTTGCAAGGGAAGCAAACCTTGTTAAAACTGTACCTGTGATATGTTGTCGCCCACTTGGGCCCTATTTGACCAATAATACACAATATGTTCTACATACCTCACACGGGAATGTATTCCCCTCGATACCTGACCAGCGAGGGTTCTACTAAGGGGGGTGAACAATCCACAGGCACAGTTTAAACCAATGCTGCTTACCCTGGCGAACACTTCGCGACAAGCCACTGTACTATAAGATCTAGTAGATGTTCTAGTTTTCAGACTAAACCCTTCATATGCAAATCGGAGTGTAGTTCCACTGAGGTCTAGACAACCAGAGGAGTGTGTCAATGACCCAGTGACAAGGTAACGAGATGGTGGCATCTTCGCGGGTGGGTAGACAGATGCTGTGTCGCTCTTCCGCGTCCCTCGCCCTCATTAGTGGATGGCTGGGTGAAAGTTTGGTGTAACAACGCCTCGGTAAGGAACAGCACTACGGTAAACTTTGCCCTTTTTTGACGATGGCTGGAACGTCGATGAAAAAACAAACAGTTCCGTGTTCATTCGGTTCCCAAATATATTTTGTCACTCTGAATGGTAATTTATACAGGAGGTCTGTATCTGACAGGTACTATAGTTACAAACTTACTTTCATTATTAATACGCCAAGTCATGTTATATGCAATTTCACTTTAGGTAGATCATTTAAAAAATATAAAATACCTTTTTGATAGAATAAAATATTATCACTATTGACAGCAAATTTTTTTTATATTTATAAATTAACCACACTATTAAACCCAAATACCAAACCAATACCAGTTTAAAAACTCATTTGAAATAATAATACAAAACCGTGATTGGAAATAATAATAGCTTTCAGTACTTTAGAAAATAAAAATCTGATCTTTTCCGCACGACCTAATTGTGAACCTTCACATAAGATAGCGATTATCCGAATCTTTTTAAAAAAAAAGTCTTATGAGCACAAGACAACGGTTAAATCATCTACTGTGAACCTAAATCAGTTATATCCGATTTTGGGACGTGAATAACAAGTTATGTTGTAAAACATGCCCGAAGTTTTATGACGTAGCCGATTAAACAAGTAAGGAACTTTTAGAAAATACATCCTGTATATTAGAAATACGATCTTAAAGCTTATTCGGGTTTCCGAAACCGCAATTAGAAAATACAAACTTTTTTTGAGAGGTCAATATTGATAACATTTTACTTTATTTTCTGTATTATTTCGTCTTGAGGCATAAATATAAGAAAATTGTTTTAATAATTTTATAACTGTCAAAACTTTACTTCCTTAAAATCTTTCTGGAAGACCTTTTATCCTACCAAAATCCTACTGTATAGTAGGATTCTGGAAAGAAATAAGGCCTTCAAAAACTATCTTTCTAGCAAAGTAAGGGTATAGTTAAGCTCCAATCTATTTTATGACATGGCATATTAGACAAACTAGAGGTCTTGTTAAAATTCCAGACGCCATTTTGTGATGTTTCATTAGTTGCTTTTAAAATACAAGAGCATTAAAACAACACGCAAACACTCTCACACTCATTACAGTGCATAGATACACGATACCCCACCCCCTCCCCAACAAACAAATTGTATACCAGCTTAAATAGACATAGCTGCATATGTTTGTTAAGCTCGATTAAGCCACCTACTCTTCAGCTATGCTACACGAGATTTAACCTCAACTCTCACACTCTCACAAAATCATCAGTCAGTGCTACCAGGACGTGCGACGATGCCTACAACCTTATTCCGCACCTAATTCATCAACCTGTTTTATTATACAGAAATACCGCACCTAAACAAATTTGTCTTTATTTCAACTTCGTGGCAGAAAGCCAGGAGCGGACAAACTATTTTAAAGACTAAGTTATGCGAAGTCATATTTAAAAAAAAGCTGCGTGTTTTTAAATATAATTTTATTTGTGCTTTCTAGTGCCAGTTGGCCCCAACGACCATCAACGACTGACTTATAGGCCTGCTACCCAACCTTAACGGCTCATTTATCACATAGATTTTAACATCCTGTATCCATGCTAATACGTGGATAACGTCCTTTAAACTACCCCTTGAATCAAGCCGTTACATCTAAAACTAATAACTAAAGGAAATTAAACATCATGTAGGCCCAAGTCCGAGTTTATTTTAGAGCAGGCCTATAGACAAAATAATTAACCTTTTATTTTATTAACACCGCGTCGTAATACCCTTTCAGGTTATACGCTTACTTATTACACTCGTGGTTTTAGGAATCAGTAAGGTTGTATTTATAGGAACTGTAACCACATTTACGTGAAGGGAGAGTGGAAAAAACCATCTTCAGTACACCCGACCGAGGTTCGAAGCTCGATCTTCCCGTCACCGGAAGTCTAGTTTACTGCAAGAGTAGCGCGTTAGACCATGCGGTCACCGAAGCGGTCGGAGTTTATTAAAATACTATGTACTACGAATAATCAAAACCCCCCAAAAAACGGAAAAATGTATTTTATTACTGATATGCATCCGGTTTTTTTTCCTAAACGATCGAAATATTATTTATACTAGTTAAACGCAAACACCTACGAGAGCGGGTTAGGTGGGGGCAATGGGGGTGGAAAGCCACAAACACAAAACGAAATTATATTATTTTCACTGTATTTTTTTTGTTACAATATTAGAACCTGCTCAGAGGCTAAAAAAAAAAAAAAAACAGTGTTTACATAACAGGTTATCAACAAAGTAGACCATTTGTACTGGTCGTACACGGCTCCCCGGTACACAAACTCATTTCGCTGGCTTCTCTGAATGGGAAGTTACGACCCCTGTTTTGACTCTCTTGTCGTCCTCCCTCCCCCACCCTCTCTCTTTACACACACATGCTGGTGCAAGTACCAGCATCAACCCTCACATATGGAGCCCATTGTTTAGCTGAATCGCATGGGACAGAGGGGGGCGCAACGCAGAATAAAGAATAACTCTTTTGGCTGGACCAGCTTAAAAAAAAAATTGAAAAATTCGTATACGCACCCGTAGACCTCTGACGACAGGAATGAGACGTTTGTGAGCGTTTGGCTTTCCCCAAAGCCACAGCCACCACCTTTCTATGATTTAGGACTATCTCCTAAAGACCCTCGCAAGAGCTCCGGTACAAACTCACCTAAAACACAAGAACAGAACACAAATATTTGTAAGATCGTGAGATCAAGTCAACATTGTTTTAACAATAGTATCACTGTGCAGGAATAGAATGCGGACACATGTTTATGGAATTGTTGCCAATACCCTCCCTCAATTCCTCCACCCATCCCTACTCTGCCAAAAAAACAAATATGACGTAATCCAATGTTATAGTTGGATGAGGACGTCTGTTTAGTTAGTGAGCCGATCAATCATGTTACTGCTGCTGACTAACTTAGCGCCGAGACAGACTAAATGGTTAATGGTTAACAATTAATGGTTCGGTGGAGTGAATGTTCAAGAGCTCTTCAATGTGACTACAAGATAGATATTGATAGTTACAGTGTGTGTGTGTGTGGTGTGTGTGTGTGTGTGTGTGTGTGTGTGTGTGTGTGTGTGTGTGTGTATATATGTGTGTATATATATATATATGTGTATATATTATATATGTGTATATATATATATATGTGTGTGTGTGTGTGTGTGAAGGGTAAACGGAAAGAATAATCAAAGTCACATTGTACCAATTTTTCAGGATAGCAGCTTTAATGTCATGGCCGGTCAAGATAAGATTTCCCATGTTAATGAATTTACGTTTTACTCAGTGAGTTTTAAAGATAAAAAGTTGAAACTAAAACCATAAAGGCTTACATAATTTTAAAAATAGCCCAACAATGTCACAAAACTATTATTTTTATCTTTAGGAGGGTAGCTTTTTTTTTTGTTAACATATTTTTTTATGAATCCTTTAAAACTCAGGCTATTTGGCTTGATCACGAAAATGGCCTGTAGGAGTCTTTCTGACATGATGTAGATTAAAAAAAAGTCCGTGGTAGCATATGTCTATCTAGAATAGAAAACAAGAGAAAGATGAAATTAAAAAGCAAATCAATGTTTTCAAGTTTTGAGTGTGTAAACTTGTCAGAGGAAGAGGGAAAGGGTTATCAGCACATAGATAAGAGCCCTCTCAGGGTGAACTTCTCATTTTCTTCCCTCTCTTTCTATTTTTTACATTGACGTCTAAGTGTGATAGTGCTTGGACTGCTTAGATGCGTCAAGTTATGATGCAACCCGCTTCGCAAAATAGCTTCGAACTTTCCAAGTAGGCAACGTCGTTAAGAACCACAGAAAATGCCTTTTTTTTTTAAAATAATTCAAATAACAGAGAGACCTCGCTCAAAGTGCATTATAAAGATATCATGTTGTCTAATAGTTGGCAGAATTAACTGAAATATAGTTAAAATTGTACTGGTGTGTATGTGTGTGTGTGTATATATATATATATGTGTATATATATATTATATAAATCACAGAGCCAAAGCTATTATTTATGCTTTTAGTGAGGATTAATCCATCTAGATATCATATTCTGAAAATTGAAAAATGACACCTGGACACGGGAATCGAACCCAAGACCTTTGACTTAGTATGCCAATGCTCTAACCACTGAGCTATCCAGGATTCATCCCGTGCCCAGGGTCATTCTTTACTCATATTTTAAAGCAGAGTCTATGATGGGCGTGTGGAAATCTCGGCTCCGCACGTCCATCATAGGCTCTGCTTTAAAATATGAGTGAAGAATGACCTTGGTTTGATTCCCGTGTCCAGGTGTCATTTTTCAATTTTCAGAATATATATATTATATTTCTAGGTTACGTTTGTAGCGAGATAGTGAGTGTTCTTTCTACCAACATTCTATGTGACTAATTCTAGCAGACCCTATGATCTAAGACAAGGTCAGCAACTGGCCGATCAATCTCAGCGCCAACTTTTAAGTCGATCGCGTAAGAAAACTATATCGTCATTAAAATTCTATGTTTGAGTCTGATAATCTCGCTAATATTATCTATCAAGTTCTTTCAAATCTTACTTGAATGTGACAAAAATAACCTTTATCGATGATAATCGGTATTATTAAACAAATTAAATATTTTAGGATGACAATATAAATTTTACTTTTTTTTTATAAATTTGTATAGAAGGGTGGAGAAAAAAATATTTGAGGAAAGATTGACCCAAAAACCCAACGAAATTAGTTCCCTTAGATCAATTTATCACCCGCCTTGGTGGAATAGTTGGCTATCGCGCTTGTTTCGTGTTGAGCTAAGCTGCCGAGGACGGGGAGATCGAGGTTCGAGTCTCGGTCGGGTAAACTGGGCAGGGTTTTTCCTAAATGGTTTTCCACTCTCCCTCTACGCAAATTCGGGTTCACTTCTTTTAGTTTGAACCTTCTTAATTCCTAATCCATTAACGTAATTAGTACTTAAGCGTATAGCCCAAACGGGTAGCAAGGCGCGGTGCCAAAATAATAATAATAATAATAATTTATCTCAGAAAAACAAGTATAGAATGCTGTTTATCATGCATAACACTCCCAAATTATCTATTTTTAACACCATTGGTAAGCCAGTTTTGCAAAAACTTCAAATTTTCGAAAATTGGTCTTAATTTTAGAGCTCGAATATTTTTTTTTAAATCACAATTTTTCCTATGTACGGCCATATAACAAAATAAATATCAAGTAGCCCCAAGTACACACAGAGGGACGTGGGGACAGAATTTTAGGCCTAAGACCTCGGCGGCACATAAAACGTCCGTATCCATAATAATCTCGAGGTTGAAAATTCCCACGATGGAAATTAAAAAAGAATAAGACCTATAAGTAACTTATCTTTTAAAAACATTCGATTATCTTAACCTACTTTACTAGCAAGAGTAAAAAACACTCCCAATTAATGTAGTGCTAATTTCGCTAGGCGTGAGTTGGCAACACTTGAGCAAGACGGAAGGGAAACTTAACAACAATGGAAAACAGTTTACGCTGCCTGACACTAAGATATTGCGAAACATTGTGTAAAGTGTAGACCAACGATTTCCTATTATTATTTATTTTGTTACAGAGCCAAATAAGTTTTTTTTTTTAATTATTATCAATGAAGATTTTTTTTTTACACACAGTGTGGTTTCCCTTGCTGTCTATCTGTCTAGAGACATTTCCCCTAACTCAACTTGTCCCCTTGGATAAGATAGCGACAGTGAGTCGTTATTAGCCAACCCAAGTTTCCATAAAAAACAAAACACACAGCGTACTGTTCATTTTTCATTGGTAGAGCCTTTTAGAAAATAAGAACTATTTCTTTTCAGTCAGAATTGATACTATTTTACGAGTTTGTTTTATTGGTACAAATACTATATGTCAAACGTGATAATTGCGTATTAGTAACTTTTACAGCTATCAAACAAGGTTCTTCTTTTGAATTATTTTAGTAAAGAATCTTACTACCCGTTCGGGCTATGCGCTTACGTAGACCTACTAATTATGCTAATGGTTTTGGGAATTATAAAGGTTATATTTAGAGGAAGTGTACTCGCATTTTCGTGGAGGGAGAGTGTAAAACCATTCAGTAAAAACCACCCTCAGTAGACCCAACAGGGATCGAGCCATGACCTCCCCATCATCGGCAGTCTAGTCTATTGTGAAAGTGACGCCTTAGACCAGCGCGGGACGCAGTTATATTTTTTTTTCATGGACCGGGTCAGTGGGTGTGAAAACTTAATTTGAAAAATTTACACAAGAAACAAATGAGAAAAATAAGGCCGATTTCCTTCAACAATGTGTTTAAAATCTAGAGTTTAGGATTTAGTTGCTAATCTTAGGGCGTTTTCAACATGTACATCTGTTAATTTGTTCCTGTGACAATGTTTTATATTGTTCATGTCAGAGAAGCTTGGTTCACATTTGTAGGTAGACCCTAACATAGTTAAAAGTAAAGTGGCAAGTTTCTTACAATTTGGATAACTAGTCATAAATATTTTTTCAGTTTAATTATTTACCGCAGGCCAGACTGACAACTGGCCCGCGGGCCGCCTATTGAGAAGCACTGCCTTAGACCATGCTGTCACCGAAGGGGGTGGATGTATAAATTATCTGTCTAGATTTGTTGATGTCAAGCACGCATGCATGGTTATGGGTAAACAGTTTACATTTTTCGTTAAACAAACACATTATTTGTAGGTTTTAAAACAACGTCAAAAGTATTAGCAGTTGGTTTTAAAACAATGTATATATACAAGTATACGTCAAACAAATTAGCGGTCAGTTTTGAAACATTTCTCGGTCGAGTCAAATGCATCTGCCGTACGTCAAATTGCGATAGTTAATTACTTCATTATGTGATAATATTACTCTAATAATGCGCACCTCATAAATCAAACATTATAAATGTGATTGGTATGAAAAGCAGATAAAGTGGACTTTGATACATCACAGGGACTTTTCATTACCTTGATACTAGTTGATAAATACTTGTTCACTAAATAGTAGATATTAAGTGCATTCTATGGACACAGGTTTATATCATAACACGATTTAATAACTCTAACAGAACAACTACAGTGTAATTTTAATTGGACGAGACTTCTACATTATCATCATCATTATTATATTATTATTATTAGCACCGCGTATTACTACCCGTTAGGGTTATACGCACTTACGCTAATGTGTAATGGTAGGATGATTGTGAGATGAAATGGAGGACCTACAGTTTAACGTGGAATCCGAACCACTGTAGAGGCCTGACATTCCACACATTCACAAGTTGTGATTAATACACGTCTTGTCAAAGGTGAAGGAAAGGTTTGGCAATCAGATAAATCTGTGCCGGGACCGAGGATTGAACCCCGGACCCCCAGAACAGAAGTTCGACACCTTACCCTTGGACCGACAGGTCACCAGACTTCTACAAATTACAAACACTTGTTTTTTGCGGCTAAAAGTGATAACATCTGGTTATTTTAATATTTGTTTAGTGCCGCGGCTTTACTACCTGTTCAGGTTATACGCATATGTACTAATAACTATAATGAATTAGGGATTAGGTAGTTTGAATTTAAAATAAGTGTACCCGCATTTGCATGGAGGGAAAATGGAAAACCACCCTCAGTACACCCGACCGAGATTCGAACCCCGATCTCCCTGCCAACGGCAATCTATTCTAACACGGGAGTGACGCCTTAGATCATGCGACCACCGAAGCTGTTGTTATTTTAAATAATATTATTCCATAGGTATCGAAAATGGCACCTGAAGATCACATGACTTGACGCATGTATATGTGAGAGTAGATCTAGTAACTTTTCTAGTACCTCCTGCTTCGGTGACCGCATAGTCTAAGGCATCACTCTCGTGATAGACCAGACTGCTTATGACGGGGAGATCGGGGTTCGAGTCCCGGTCAGGTGTAGTGAGGGTGGTTTTCCCAAAATTGTTCTTCACACTCACTCCACGCAAATGCGGCTATATTTCCTTTAAATTAAACCTTTCACATTCCTAGCTCATTAGCGTGATTAGTAGACTACATATGCTTATAACCTGAAAAAGCAGTAGCTAAAAAAAAGCTTGTCTAGCTGTCTTAGATGAAAAGATAGATAAAAACAGTGTTTAAAAGGACGCAATTAAGGCATTTCTCTCCCCCAGATAGTTCAAGTATTACGTAAGCACATTTTTGGCAATTTTTAACCCCTCCCCCTCTTGTAAGCAAAAATAAACAAATGTCTGACCCTCCTCCCCCTCTTGCTTACGTAAGATTTGTCGAATTTTTTCATTTGTTCACAGGAATAACCATTGTTCTTTTCATGCAATTTTTCCCATAGCCTGGACAGGTAGTAAGACGCTATGATAAACAAAAAATAAAAAAATTCATGCAGTTAATAAATTGGTGGTAACTATTAACATAGAGGTGTAAATCAATATTTCGAAATAATTGACAATTAACATTGATATACAATGAATTTAAATTTATTAAACAGGTAAAATTAAAACTAGTCATAACATTATAGAATTAAAATTTTAATTTACTTTTAATTGAAGTTATAAAAAAGTGAATACATAAATATTATATCTATAATAAAAACACCCTTAACTCAATTCAATCCGATGACATGACCAACACTTTCAATTATTATGTTTCTATTTGGGGGAGGGGGGGGGGGGGAGGAGGCTAGTTCACTCAAGCTGTGGCTTACTTCTGTAGGCTTCTCCATTTCTTCCTCGTTTAGCCACTCAGCATTTTCATTGTTGCCCAAAGTCCAAGCGGCTTGCGATGTACCCTCCCTCAATTTTGCACGTTTTTCTCTGTCTTACGTAAGCATTTTTCTGACCCTCTTCCCCCCTGTCAGCAAAAATAAGCAAAGCTCAAACCCCCTCTCCCCCTAAGGTGCTTACGTAGTACCTGAACGCCCCCCATATCCAAACACGCAATTTCCCTAATCAATTATAAATTTCCCTGACATTTCCCTGTGCAACATAGTTATTTTCCCCGATTGTGGCCTCCCTGATAACTCAAAAGGTGTCGGTGAAGGATAAGGAAGTAGGCCACGGTACTACCGGCCAACGCGCAAGAACTATCTCGCATAGTTCCTTATTGACATTCACTTAACGTTACCGTCTGGACAAAACAAAAGAAAGAGAGACATTAAAGCTATGGTGTGACGCAATTTGCAGACAAAAGCTATTCACGAGACTTTCAGAGAGAGAGTGAAAGTTACACCGCAATTGCACACTTCAACTGGTCAGACAGCAACTTTTAATTACCATCGGCAACGCCAATTTGGTTTTAACAACTCGGCGTGTTCAATGAGGAGAATATTTCATCATGTTTCGGACGATTCCATTCTTACTATCTGTCCAGGCTACCCGTGACACATTTATTAAAATATGCAAAATATAAGGAAGGTCGAGTTTGGAGTAAATGCACACGTATTTTCATGTAAGGGGAGTGGTAACCCATTCGGTAAAATATCACTGTAGCTCTAAAGACTCGACGAATGTGGAACTATTTCTTGAATTATATAAAGCTCCCGTGCTTGTTTAAGCAATGGTGCCGGGTTCTATTCTAAGCGGAAGTGAATATTTCAGTTGGAATAAGTTTTTCGCTCGCTGAACAATAGTATAGTCGATTATTGTTCAAAATGGCGCAGGCATGTTTAAAATGTAGCAGGTATTTGCACCCAAAGACGAATGGCAATATAATAATTTTAAAAAAAGTCGACACGCTTCTTTACTTCTGTCTACACACCAGTTTTTTATTTTCAAATTCATAACATTGAACATTCACTTTCTAAGCACAGGGCTTTGTCATTACAGGCCTATAGACTAACTTAACCTAGGACCGCATCCTCAACTCATCAAACACTATTAGCTCTGAAATCTCGGGCGTATTACAGTTGGGATTGTAAACAAGGCTTACAGGTTTACTAATTCGGCCCAGGCTGTTGTGGCACTCCATTTAAAAGGGCCCCTACACGATTAATCAGACTGTCAGTCCTTAGAATGCCAGTCTTACTGACAGTACACATCAGTACTCACAACGAGACCGTACACGGTCTGTCTTCATACCATTATTTTTATCAGTCTCAGCTCCTGCATGCAACGTGCAACAACATGGATGATAAGGAAAAGGCGTGGTCAGTCCATGTTTGCTACTGAGACTGAAGGAAATACTGACAAGCGCGCACACACGGTCAGTACTACTGTTAGTCTCTCCCACCACTTGCGAGACTGATGGACTGAGACTGATATGATCAGAACATTCGGATCACATCGGTATTTGAGTCAGTCCGTCGATCAGTCCATTAGTAGTGCCCCTACACGATCAGACTGTCAGTATTAATTATTACTTTAACAATGCTGACAGTTGCGATTAATACACGTCTTGTCAGAGGTGAAGGAAGGGTTTGGCAATCAGATAAATCTATGCCGGGACAGAGGATTGAACCCCGGACCCTCCAGAACAGAAGTCCGACACCTTACCCCTAGACCGCCAGGTCGCCCCCTGATATCTGAAGGATCTGAATGATAAACCCATAAATAGCTACTAAACTAACTCATCTTCCCTAGGACTCGAACCAAAATCCTCTTGATCTCTAATAGGTCACCCGGCCATAACCACTGGTTACATACACCTCAGTGTAAACTAAATAAAACTGTTGTTAACTATGATACGTCATACTAAAAAAAATGTCTAGAGCTGTCCATTGGGCGTTACGTAACATCAACCAATATTTACAAAACATAAAAACGCGAAATATAAGGCTTCGGCGAACTGTATACAACAATCAGTATTATCGATTCATATGACACATACACACACACACGTTGTATATAGTAGGCCGTCCCTCACACGACAACGTGGCGTGCGTCTGCATGTGTGTACACAAACTCAACCATGCGTGAATAATATATAAAAAAAACACAACCATAATGCCAGCTTTCATACTCAGTACTGGTATAACTATAAATGAAAACGTCTAGCCTTACGTGGCAAAATGAATACCTCTATGACCTGCTTGGATGGCCACATGGTCTAGGGCAGAAGCGGCCGACATATTTTTGTCAATATAGCCACAGGAGTGGCGAATGAGAGGTTAAATTCACCACACCATGTAAAAAAAAAATTGAACATTTATTTATTTATTATTTAGCACCGCGTCTTACTACCCGTTCGGGTTATACGCTTAAGTACTAATTACGCTAATTGATTAGGAATTGGGAAGGTTGAATAGAGGAAGTGAACCCGCATTTGCGTGGAGGGAGAGTGGAAAACATTTAGGAAAAACCACCCCAGTTCACCCGACCGAGATTCGAACCTCGATCTCCCCGTCCTCGGCAGTCGGGCTCAACACGACTAGCGCGTTAGCCAACTACGCCACCGAGGCGGGTAATTGAACATTTAAAACCACACACAGTGTTTTAACAAGTTAGATAAAAACATGTAGGCCTACACTTTGACTACTCGTCTACAACTTCCTCAGACTACAATTATAAAAACTGTTCAAATTGAAAATTTAAGACAATTTAATGGGACATTTTACCATCTTTTTTGTCTGAAGGCAGAGACGAAACGAATTGTTGGAGAAGGAGTGGAGGGAAGTACTGGGTAGCGGCTTTATCGCGTCGATGACTCATTTAGAAAGCGGAATGATATGCAGGAAATGTCAAGTTTCGACCAACACACGCCGCCAGGTTAAAGTTTATTTTACTGTGAGAGATGGCAAACCCAAATTCGCCACACATCAAGGGCCAATTAGCCACTTGTGGCGAGTGGCGACAGGGTTGACCACCCCGGCTCTAGGGCATCATTCTCGCAATAGACTGGCCTGCAGATGACGGGGAGATCCGGCGTTCGAATACCAGTCAGGTATAATGAGGGAAGGTTTGTCCTAGATGGTTTTCCACTCTTACTCCAAGAAAATACTGATACAATTCCTCTAAATTCAACCTTCCTCATCCATAACACAAAAGCGTAAATAGTAAGGCCTACATATGCGTAGCCTATAACCTGAACAACTGGTAAAATATTTAAAAAGTATCTCTCTGGCTACACCAGTGGACACGCGAGCTAAATGTCGGGCTTGTCTAGTCTTGTTTGCCAGTTGGGGTTTAAATCTCAGGCGCAGGATGTACTGAGGGGGTTTTCTCTCGCCAAATGGTTTCCCAACCTCCCTCCACGAAAATGTGGGTACACTTTCTCTAAATGCTATCTTCCTCAATTAAAATGCGTATAGCCCGGACGAGTATCAAGACGAGACTTAAACGCTTTGATTCGTTTTTAAACTAATACGTTCAACATCAAGGCTATTCACGACTTATTCAAAGGAAGTAGGCATTAAAAGGGTCACTAGAAACAAATGCACCCGCATTAGCGTAGAGAAAGTATGAGAGAACCACAATGATAATTCACCAGGGGAGAATTTATACACTCTCCCTTCCCACTGCACTCACCCATCCGAGATTCAAACCTCAACCTAATTTTTTTTATTTAGCATCGCGTCTTACTACCCGTTCAGGTTATACGCTTAAGTACTAATTACGCTAATGTGTTAGGAATTGGTAAGGTTGAACTTAGAGGAAGTGAACCCGCATTTGCGTGGAGGGAAAGTGGAAAACCACTATCAATTCACCCGACCTAGATTAGAACCTCAATCTCCCCGTCCTTGGCTGACAAGTTCAACACGAAACTAGCGCGTTAGCCAACTACGCCACCGAGGCGGGTCTCAACCTACTTGTCACCGGCAATCCAGTCCAATGCGATCCCGACGCCTTATACCCTGTGATCAGATGTGCAGGTGATTTGATGGCAGTGGAATGACTGGTAAGGCATGTACGATAATCAAACCGGTAGGGTTAGGTGTAATGCAGTCAATATTTTAAAATTATAGGCCTATTAAACACACTCTACTATATAATGCATTTAAAATTTAAAAGGGCTTTATTATATTTGAACCACAAAAGTTAAAAACGTAATAGGCCCACCCAACAAGAAATACACAAACAAAAAAAGCTTATTTAATGTTGACAGGATATAAAGAATATTTTAATTTGTGCATTTGAGAAGGAACATTTTTGGTTGATTCATGGGGCCAAATCCTTACGGTCTATGGGGTCGAATTAGCAGTCCTATTGTGGCTTGAGCAGAAATAGTACTGCTAAAGGGTTGCTGGGACCGAATACGTATTTATCCCTTATTTAGAGTGTGTGGGGGTGAGAGGGAACGGTGCAATTTATAAACAATCTCAAATAAATTTATGTGATCTTCAGCAGTCCCATCGTTAGTGTCACATTTAACCACCAAGCGCTATAGTCGACACGAGAGTAAGTAGATGGCAAGAATATCTGCTATCGCTTTATTGGAACTAATTTGATAATGTCTGATGTTTACGTTTTAAAAGAAGCATTTAACGACGTAGCCTAGTTGGAGATTTCAAAGCTATTTTGCAAAGCGGGTTGCATCCTAATTTGACGCACCTAAACAGTCTAAGCACTATCAAACTTAGACACCAATGTACGAAATAGAAAAAGAGGGAAGAAAATTAAAAGTTCACCCTAAGAGGGCTCTTGCCTATGTGATGATAACGCTTTCCCTCTTCTTCTAACGAATTTACACACACTTTAATATTTGAGCCTTGAAAACATTGACGTGCTTTTTAATTTTACCTTTCTCTTGTTTCCTATTCTAGATAGACATTTGCGACGGACTTTTTTTAATCTCCATCCTGGCAGCAAGACTCCTACAGGACATTTCCATGACTAAGACAAATAGCTTAAGTTTTAGAGAATTTATAAAAAATACGTTTACAAAAAAAACTACTTCAAGATAAAAAATAATTATATGACACTGTAGGACTACTTTTAGAATTATTTAAGAATTTATGGTTTTCGTTCCAACGTTTTATCTTTAAGCTCGCTGAATAAAACGTAAATTCACTAAAATGGGAAATCCTATCTTGAACATCCGTGACGTCACAGGTAGGCATTTCAGTCAATACTACCTAACGCTGGGCATGTTCTAGAAAACCACTCAGGCCCATGAAAGATTCATTTCACAAAAAGGACTATTAATGATTACATTATAGGTAATCCCTAGTAGCTACCACTCGCAGCACTCGTTCATGTCTACTTTAACCCTCTCTAATTGTGTATATTTTGCCTGGAAGATTAAATAAGAACGTGATGTTACGAGCGCAGCCATGTTCTTTACACACCGCTAATAAGCCTAAATCTCAACAAACCGTATCAAAGCACCCCATTAGAAGCTTAACCATATTCATACAATTATAACTTTTTTCAAAATTTAAATAATTATAACTAAGGAAACTTAAGTGTACATTAATTTTTGATAGGTAGCCCACACCATTCCTTACTACCCGTCCGAGCTATTTACACCAATAGGCTAAGGATAGGGATGATAGAATTCAGAGAAGATACCCGCATTTTCGCGGAAGGTGAGTAGAAAAACATTTAGGAAAAACTACCTCAGTAAACCCAAATGAAGCCAGGATTCAAACCCTGACCTCCCTATTAAAAGAAAACCAGACGAGACTGACGCTTTTGTCTGCGTGCCCACTAAGGGTTATCAATATTTTCTTACTACAAAATTTCCAATTTTATCCCAGGTTACGTAAGGCTTTTTTTTTTATAGTTTTCAACCCTTCGCCTCCCCACTGCCCCTCCACGTAAGGGATCGTAAGATATTCCGTTAACTCCCTCCCACCCCCTCTATCTGACGTATTTTTTAGACGATTTGGTAAATCAGATTATTTTAATCGTTTAATTTTTAGACATTAAGGAATGAAAATAAAGCGAATGATATGAAATTTTAGAATATTTTAAATTGCAACAAGTAGGCTAAATAAAATCTAAGTGAAATTTTATAGTTATTAATATATTTATTTTCCGATAAAAATAGATTTTGTCTTACTATAAACATTGACTAAAACAGCCTTACGTAAGATGGATTCCAACCCCCTATCCCTCCTCGTAAGAAAATATTGATCCCGCTCCCCTAAAAACCCTTACGTAATTTAATAAGCGGCAATGAGCAGTGTTACCATAATCGTGATTAGGTCCTCAATTCACTTTTCCTTCTAAGGCTTATAATTTAAAGCTTTCAGATAAATATTCGAGATTCATAAATACATTTCCCCAGCTCTCCCGGTTTTACAGGTGGGTGGTAACCCTGCCTTCAGTGCGTGCGTGCGTGCGTGTGCGCGATACTCGATATTCAAAGGTGTACTAAAAAAATAACTTAACCTTAAACAGTTTATTTTACCATCGGTCGTGGCAATAAAAATAGGCACTATTTTTTTACAACAAATGGCTTACAGTGAAAGCATTATCAATATAATTATACTCATTAAAATTAAAAATATTTAGAAAAATGTATATTTTAATACATTCAAAATAAAAAAAATTAAGTAATTTATTAAAATAAACAATGACAAAGTGAAAACGATGGTGTCCCTCTCTTGTTATAATAGCCAGGGCCGTATGGAGGGGGATTTAGAGATTCAAACCCAGTCACAAAAGTTTGATTAGTCATTTATTATATTATATCTGTAATGTCTGTAATTTTTCCATTCCTAGTCAAGAAGCTAATTTGAGTCCTGTAAAATTCATAGCACCTTCAACCCCAATTATATTTTTAAAACCTTAAAAAGGACTTCAAAAGAGATTCAGAGTGAACCAAATTTCTTCCATCTTCTGAGGAAGGGGGGGGGGTTTCAACACAAGCCAAATCAGATAGGACCCCCCCTCCCTACCCGCAAATAAACTCCTAGATACGGACCTGCAGTAGCCCCTTAACGTCATTAGGGGCTACCCCTTTAATATATACCCCCATTAAAGTCATAACACCCCATAAAAATGTCCTCAACCTTTTCAAGAGCATACGTGACTCGACAAAAGGTGGTTGGTTGTTTTTATTTTAATCAAAGCAGTTTGGAAGACTCGCGGTGGTTCCCCGAACGGAGCCTCTTTACTGCGAGAATGTTTTATAGAGCCACATAAATGTGAAGCACGAGATGGGATCTACTGATTTGTGAGGAGGAAGGACAGACGAGCGGGTCTGCCGGAATAGAGCGAGTCCACGCAACTGCAGATCGAACTACTTGACTTTCTAGTAAACCCGCTTTGGTGGTCACGCGGACTAAGGCGTCACTCCCCCTGCAATAGACTAGACTGTCGATGACTGAGAGATCGGGGTTCAAATCACAGTTTGGTGTATTTGGGGTGGATTTTCTAGGTGATTCACCACTCTCCCTACACGAGAAGCGGGTACACTTCCTATAAATTCAACCTTTCTTGTGACTGAAACATTATGGTAGATAGCTACACATACGTATAGTAGGATTCTGATAAGAGGAACGGTATTTAGCAGTTACAAAAATTGATAAAACAATTTTAATAAATTCATACGTCGAGTCAGCTGCAGCTATCACTTTTGATAGATATGATCAATACCTTTAAATATTAAACATAACATAGTAAGATGTTAACAATATTGACGACAAAAAAATATGTATTTTCTAAACTGTTCTTACTATAAAAAATTAGACTATATAACCCGAAACGGTAGTAATACGCGGTGATATCAATTAGATAAGACCCTTAATACGAAAATTTAATTATAGGTGCATTATTAGTGGAATAGTTATGAAGATGCTTTAGCGATAGTGTAGATTATAGGATTATTATTATTACTATGTATTCCGTCTTAGGACAAGTTTATTCTTTTTGTCAGTGAACTTAGACCACCAATGCTTCAAGGACCTACAATATAGTTCTAAAGTAACAGGATGAGAAGGATCAATATTTTGAAAACATACCAAACTGGCTACAAAATCTCCAGGAAAAATCCGATTTTTTCCTTGATCTAAGAATCCAAATCCCCCTAACCAAATCCCCATTTCGGAATTGATCAGGACATTAAAAAAAATCAAAATACTCTACGTGCTATAAATCATTTTATGTGCGTGTACTGAAAAATAAATGAGCTCATAAACTTAACTAAAACGGTATTCAACTGAGAAACAGTAAATAATTTATTTTCTCTAAATAATCATAATACAATTTTTGCACATGACCAAATTTAAAAAATCTCTGATTTCTTTAGCAGTTTAAAATCCTCTGACCTTTTTTTTTATTACAGTTTCCCATTATGTTTCCTGGATGTTTCCACCAGCATTGGGATGGAGAAAGGATAAGAAACACTCTTGTGTAAAACCAATCTATAGTGTACCCAGCCGGGTATCAAACCCCAGCGTCGCGGGGTGGAGCTAAACTCACTAGCGTCCACACAATTCTAAATATTATTTGTAAACTACAATGCCAGAAGTGGCTGGAAGCGACTTTTGGGGTTAGGTATTAAAACGAGGCAAGAGATTAATATAAAGAAGATTCAACAGCATTCATTTTAAAAAAAATGATAATAAGTCACTAGGTAGCTATACAACACCCCCATTTTAAACTAAGCCATCTAGGTTCGAACACCAGCCTCCCGAGTCAGAAAATGTCACACTAACTGAGCAGCCAGTCTCTTCGATTGACAAAATACGTTCAAAAACAGGTAAACCACGATTCACCGGAGTATATGACAGTATTCGAATCATTGTTCTTCTTAAGAAGAAAAAAACACGTTTAGCTTAGCGTGAACGCACCACAGACCACGTCCCTACTTGGTCGTCCTCGGCGAACATCCGCACGCGGCAGCACCGCCGCGCCGTGCCAGAACCGCCAACGGCAGCCCACGCGAATGCCGTCATCCCTCAAATGACCTCATCAGCTGGACAATAAGGTCACGCCTTCATTGGTACTAAAACATGTTCTTAAGTGACCGTAGGATTCACATTTAGTTTACAGTACAACCTCACAGCGACACGCCGTCAGCTAACTGCCTCTACGTGCACGACTGTTCCGATGATGGGCGGGAGAACCTCGGATCAGGATGTACTGACTGGGTACAGTAGCGACCTCACCCACACCGATGGTTGCACGGTCTAAGGCGTTTAGCTTATAATATACTATGTGACAAGGTGATGGGGGAGGTCAGCCCTCGTATCTAGGAAGGGTGGTTTTGCACGTGTGATTTATCCATCCTTTCTTCACGCTTATGCGGGAGCAGATACTTCACACAACCTTCCTCAACCATACCCCATACCACCGCTAAGGACAATGACTTTGCCATTAGAATAAAAAAAGCAATATCGACTTCAAAGATTATTTTATCCTAACAAGTTCGCAAGGAACAACAACAAATGATGTCACAGTTCGAACAGATAATAATTTATATAGAAGAGAGGACGAGTTCCAAGACCACAGTTTACAGACATCTTGGTCTACTCTTTGGTTCCAGTACATGGTCTAACGCGCTAACCTCGCAGTAAACTAGACGGGGAGATCAAGTTTCGAATCTCGGTCGGGTGTACTGAGGGTGTATTTTTTCCAAAATGGTTTACCACTATCCCTCCACGTAAATGTGGGCACACTTCCTTGAAATATATGACCTTCATAGTCCCTAAAACCATAAGCGTAATTAGTACATAAGCGTATAACCCAAACGGGTAGTAAGACGCGGTGTTATAAAGAAAAAAAGCTATCTGCCTGAGAGGAACAAAATGAAGAGGGCAAACGTTCAAGGAAATGCACAAGATCTCATGGAGAACAGAATGGCGGAGATTGGGGGGACAATTCCTCCCAACTTCGCGGAGTACCAATCCATAAGGCATATCCCGTCAGTCATAGCCTGATCGTAGAAACTAACACACTACAGGTTCGAATTCAACTTTACTCTGTCTCCCCTGCTTCTGTTGCTCTTCTGTTCATCCTAATAGCCTCCCTTCATCATATTACATGTTAAGTAAGAAAACAAAACATTAATCTGTCACCATATCCCACATCAATAGACAACCAAAAAACCTTAAATTACTGTCACCATATTCCACGTGACATAATATCACCATATTCTTCTTCAATTAACATATAGGCCTAAAGGATGGAGCCTCTGCAACTATAGTCCACCTTAATGAGCATAGGACTCATTAAACCACTGTCACCATAGACCCCTTCAATCAGTACAGAAAGAATTAAACCGCTGTCACCATATCCCCCTTCAATCAGTACAGAAATAATTAAACCTCTGTCACCATAGCCCCCTTCAATCAGCAAGAAAGAATTAAACCACTGTCACCATAGCCCCCTTCAATCAGCACAGAAAGAATTAAACCAATGTCACCATAGACCCCTTCAATCAGTACAGAAAGAATTAAACCACTGTCACCATAAACCCCTTCAATCAGTACAGTAAGAATTAAACCACTGTCACCATAGCCCCCTTCAATCAGCACAGAAAGAATTAAACCAATGTCACCATAGACCCCTTCAATCAGTACAGAAAGAATTAAACCACTGTCACCATAAACCCCTTCAATCAGTACAGAAAGAATTAAACCACTGTCACCATAGCCTCTTCAATCAGTACAGAAAGAATTAAACCACTGTCACCATAGCCCCCTTCAATCAGCACAGAAAGAATTAAACCACTGTCACCATAGCCCCCTTCAATCAGCACAGAAAGAATTAAACCAATGTCACCATAGACCCCTTCAATCAGTACAGAAAGAATTAAACCACTGTCACCATAAACCCCTTCAATCAGTACAGAAAGAATTAAACCACTGTCACCATAAACCCCTTCAATCAGTACAGAAAGAATTAAACCACTGTCACCATAGCCTCTTCAATCAGTACAGAAAGAATTAAACCACTGTCACCATAGCCCCCTTCAATCAGCACAGAAAGAATTAAACCACTGTCACCATAGACCCCTTCAATCAGTACAGAAAGAATTAAACCACTGTCACCATAAACCCCTTCAATCAGTACAGAAAGAATTAAACCACTGTCACCATAGCCTCTTCAATCAGTACAGAAAGAATTAAACCACTGTCACCATAGCCCCCTTCAATCAGCACAGAAAGAATTAAACCACTGTCACCATAGCCCCCTTCAATCAGTACAGAAAGAATTAAACCACTGTCACCATAGCCCCTTCAATCAGTACAGAAAGAATTAAACCACTGTCACCATAGCCCCCTTCAATCAGTACAGAAAGAATTAAACCACTGTCACCATAGCCCCCTTCAATCAGCACAGAAAGAATTAAACCACTGTCACCATAGCCTCTTCAATCAGTACAGAAAGAATTAAACCACTGTCACCATAGCCCCCTTCAATCAGCACAGAAAGAATTAAACCACTGTCACCAAAGCCCCCTTCAATCAGCACAGAAAGAATTAAACCACTGTCACCATAGACCCCTTCAATCAGTACAGAAAGAATTAAACCACTGTCACCATAGCCTCTTCAATCAGTACAGAAAGAATTAAACCACTGTCACCATAGCCCCTTTCAATCAGTACAGGAAGAATTAAACCACTGTCACCATAGACCCCTTCAATCAGTACAGAAAGAATTAAACCACTGTCACCATAGCCCTCTTCAATCAGTACAGAAAGAATTAAACCGCTGTCACCATAGCCCTCTTCAATCAGTACAGAAAGAATTAAACCACTGTCACCATAGACCCCTTCAATCAGTACAGTAAGAATTAAACCACTATCACCATAATCCTCTTCACGAAGCATTAAAACAGTCACCATAGTCATCCAATCAGAATATGAATCATTAAAATAACGTTCAATCAGCATAAAAAAATGAAATTCTTATCTCCATAATCTACCTCAATAAGCATACAAAACATTAACAGGTAATAATAAGTTAACATTAATTAGTATTGGTCTAGCTCAAGTAAGAAAATCAAGGTGAATTTGTAAAATCGAAATCTTTATAAACAGTGTTCCTTTGTATATTTCAAACAATGTTGTAAGTGTATATAAATAGCACTATGGTCCAACACCTTAGCTCAGTCGGTAGCGTTTGTGTCTACTGAGCTAAGGGTCCCGGGTTCAATTCCCGGCATGACCGAAAAAATTATAATTGGTAACATGAGGATTTCTGGTTTCACAGTGATGAATTAAACGACCAGGGCCTGGATGTTGTGTCTGTTCTAGATTTAAATTAGTTAGTTAATTAGTCGTGTGCTGATTTAATCAGTCGGTTCATAAAGCGCACGCTAAATACCTCAAATAAATGGAAAAAATATAATTATATAGTATCAATACCTATAAAAAAAATACAAATAGCAGGCTTATAGTAAGATGTTATAAATTTTCACAGCGAAAAAAAAAGTGTATTTCCTAGGAGATTCTCTGAATTCGCATGTAAATTAACGTAAATTATTTAGCAAAAAAAAATCAATTAGTTAAAAAAAAAACAAGTCTGTCCACGCCTCCCACACTGTACAAAGTCTAGTTTAAAATAACCTCGAACGTGGCCATTGTTATGAATTACAGTTGAGGCGTACTGTAGTTTAGATTAACCGGATGTCTTGTCAGTGTCGAGTGTAATTTACAATTCGACTCACAGAATGGAACAAGGCAACATGCAACATCTTGATTATGTAAACGCAGCCAAACGTAGACCACGTGGTGGATGCGCGTTCAAAACGACATTTCCATCGCCGCCTGCCACCGCTGACATACATTCAACAGAGAGAAGGAAGGAGTTGTAATTTGAGATTAAAGCACCGATTTGATATATGAAACGATGATAGGTACATACATACCTGTTGTTATAAATTAGTGGAATACCGTTATAAGCTACCTAGAGTATAAGCTTTATAGCTTGACTCACTTTGCTCGTTGGGGGCTCCCCCCAACCTCCCCGTGAGTTTTATTTGCAAATGAATGTAAACTAATGTAATTCCAGCGTTGTTTTGAACGTAACAACTTAAAGTTACCAGTATTGTATTTTATATACCGCACCGACTTTAAGGTTGCTCCACCATTTTGAATTTTTTCAGGGGTTAAACATTAAATTTTTTAACTTTTAGGAATTTTCCCGTCCGTTACAGGCTAGAAGCTATAAGTTTACCAAATATCAAGTTTCTAGCTCATCTGAAAGTGGGTAAACATTAATGTCAGTGAGTGAGTGAGTGAGTGAGTGATTGAGTGAGTGAGTGAGTGAGTGAGTGAATGAGTGAGTGAGTGAGTCAGCCATGTGGCTTTATAGAGGTATAATTTGAAAGACAAATTTTATATATAATATATTTTTTTACCAACACGTCTTACTACCCATTCAGGTTACACGATTAGTTACTAGTTAAACCAATGGTTTTAGGGATTAGGAAGGCTATATTTAGAAGAAGTGTACCCGCACTTGCTTGGAGGGAGAGTGAAAAACTATTTCAAAAAGAACCTCTCAGTAGAGCCGACCAAGATTCAAACCTCGATTGCCCCGTCATCGGCAGTCTAGTAGCACCTTAGACCATCCGGGCACCGAAGCGGGCTCACACACATTATATTTATGTATCCAAGGAAATGGCCCACAAAATATTGTTTTCTATTTTATTATTGCTACTAAATCATATTAATATAATGGTATTTAATTTTTTGGAAGTGCATCGCGCGTTTCTAGCCGTACTTATGTACATTGATGATGATCAAGGTATCATGAAAAGGAAATGTACAAGAATTTGCGTAAAGGCAGGGTGGTAAACCATTTAGGAAAAAACACCTATACCCTGATTTTGGTTGGAAGAAAAGTTTAGGAAATCCAAACATATTTCTTTGCGGTCAACATTTATAACATTTTATCATAATATTTTTTGTTATTCTATGGGTATTATAAATATCTATCAAAAATGACAGTTGCAGATAATATTATTTGATGTACGAGCATATTAAAATTGTTTTAATAGCTTTAGTAACCAACATCTACTGTTCTTCCTACCAAAATCAGGGTATAAGTTTTCTCAACCGGAATTTGAGCCACGATCGATGAGCCGACGCCTTTGTCCACGTCTCCACCAATAGGGCAGTGTCGTGGGATGCCCTCAAAATTATTAAAAACTACTTTTATTGATTTTTTTATAAAGAAACGTGGGCTTCTTTTTTTTAACGTTCTCTGTCGATACGTACATTTTACGACCAATCGTCTGAAAACGCATTTAAAATGTCATGTTAATCATATTTTGCCGAAACACACATTATAGAATATATCCTAGACCTATATTTCAATTAATATAACCATAAATGATCCAATTTCCTCTTTAAAATATATTCTCATGGCGCAGAATAATTATATCATGACTGTTACAGATTTTACTTTCTGTTCCGTATCGAACTAGTGCGTTTACATAGGACTATTTGAAAAAATATGATCATGTACTTAAGAGCTTTAACCAAAGGTAAAGGTTTTATCTCCCGATACTAACTAAACACTGAACGAGCCTACTCAAACATTCTGGTTGTTTGTTTTATCAGAAGTAGGAAGGCTATAGTAAAATGACTAACCCGCTTCGGTGGCTGCATGATCTAAGGCGCTACTCTCGCAATAGGCTAGACTACCGAAGACGGGGAGGTACACTGAGGGTGGCTGGGTTTACCTAAATGGTTTTCCACTCTCCCTCCACGCAAATTCGGGTGCGCTTCCTCTAAATTAAACCTCCTAATTCCAAACACAATGTAATTTGTATAAAAGCATACAACCCGAATGGGTTGTAAGAGTTCGGGTTTAAACGCATATATATAGTAGCCTATTACGCTAGTGTTGTAAGGGTGAGTAAGGTAAAATGTAAAGGAAACGCACCAATATTTTCATGAAAGGAGAGTGGGGAAATCCTTAAGGAAAAAATAATCAGTACAACCAAGATTCAAACCTCGATCTCTCCACCTTTGGCAATCTAGCTTATTGAGATTGTGACAACCCAGATAACGCAACCACCGAAACGGTTAAGTTATTAGTGAAAATTGCTAGTATCAAAACCTCGTCGCCATATCACGAGTTGGAAGATTAGGAAATTGTTTGATTAACTTCAGTAAAGGGTGACCTGGCGGTCTAGGGGTAAGGTGTCGGACTTCTGTGCTGGAGGTCCGGGGTTCAATCCTCGGTACCGGCACAGATTTATCTGATTGCCAAACTCTTCCTTTACCTCTGACAAGACGTGTATTAATCACAACTTGTGAATTTGTGGAATGCCAGGCCTCCACCGTGGTTCGGATCCCACGTTAAACTGTAGGTCCTCCATTTTATCTCATATTCACCCTACCATTACACATTAGCGTAAGTGCGTATAACCCGAACGGGTAGTAAGACGCGGTGCTAATAATAATAATAATAGTAACAATTAATAAACATTGATACATTATCTTAGAAGGGGTGTTGGGAAATATTAACATAAAAACTTCACTCGTTCTCGAGAAAACTGATATTTCCAAACGTATGATTTTTCCGCAAGACCTGTCCGGTAACTAGCGCCATCTACGGTTTCCATGATCCTTCTGTTCTTGTTGGCGCGGAAGGATACTTTGGTTGGTTGTGAAGCCACGCCACGTCTTTCACCCTCCCGCCCACCATCCCACAAAATAAGTTTTAGACTTGCACTCGACAGGGCCAAGGGCCTTAACTCACTTTATATGATCTAACTGGCGAAGCCTTATGATGAGTTAAACAAAGGAACTACCGTTTGGAAAATATAACTAAACAAAATTAGGTCAAGGACACGCAATGATAAGCATAATAGGCACCAAGTGTTTTCTTATTTTCAACTGAAGAAACAAAAGATTAACGATAATCTTCCAAATCTGTCTAAACATTCTATCCGCATCAGTGGTCTCACAGTCTAGGGCGTCATTATCCCAATATACTGAATTACCGGTAACAGATCTAAAAGCTTCAACGAAACTCGCACCGCTGGACACGTGGACAGGGGCGTAAGTCTCGTGCAATAATATATTCCGGTGTCGGGGAGGTAGGGGCTTGAATCCAGGTTAGAGATATATTTTATCACCACGTCTTACTATCCGTTCGGTTTATATGCATATGTATTAATTACACAAATGGTTTTAAGGATGAGAAAGGTTGTATTTATAGGAAATACACCCGCATTTGCGTGGAGGGAAAGTGGAAAACAATTTAGGAAAATACATCCTCAGTGCACTCGACCGGGATCGAGCCCCGGTCTCATCTTCTGCAATCCTGTCTAACAAGAGAGTGACGCACTATACCATGTGAACATCTATACGGGTAGGTGCAAAAAAAAAAAGGGGTGCATGAATACTCAAAGATTCGAGTTCTAGTAGAGATGTAGTAACTGTCCGAAACTCGAATCGAAGATTTTTACACAGCTCGAAATATTTGAGTAGGCCTACTAGGAATTTTCAATTTTAGCGAGAAATTCTCGAGTTTAGTTAATTTGGTTCAATTATAAGATATTATTTCATGGCAAAGCACCTCTATATTTCCCTTTGCCCGATTTGTTGAATTATATCAATATTAAATTTATTTAAAAATACATATTAGTGTGATCATATTTTTTTAAATGTTATTCTTAGGAAAATATGTTATCTATTAAAATAAATTAACTTTAAATATTTCTAGTATAAAATAATGCTCTTTGTTACTAGAGCTCGTAAAAATACTCAATATTTTCACTAAAACTCGACGAAAAGTGGTAAATTAGGCCTACTAATCGCACATCCCTAAAAAAATCAAGTTCAAACATTGGCTAGGTCAGTCCTGCCGTGGTCTAAGACAACAAGTTAGTGATATTCCAACAATGACGGTGCTAAGCCTATTATGAATTTTATACCCGCGTCGGTGGCCACATGGTCTAAGGCGTTACTCTCGTATTAGACTAGACTGCCGATGAAGGGGAGAGAGAGGTTCGAATCTCGGTCGGGTGTTCTGAAGGTGGTTTTCCCTAAATGGTTTTCCACTCTCCCTTTACACAAACGCGGGTACAATTCCTATAAATATAACCTTCCTAATCCCTAAAACCGTACGCGTATAGCCCGAACGGATACTAAAAAATAAATTCACGTGGCCCTGGGTAAGTACGAATTAACGGTCAAAAAAAAATTATCCAATTAGTTTTTTGCGATACCCGGCAAAAATTAAAGATAGTAACTTATGATATATGTTTGCTTTTCGAAAAGCACCTCCATAGTTCATTAGTAAATGTCAAGGTGGGGGGGAGGAGGGGAGATTGTCGAACAGTGTGTAAGTCCCACTGGGAATCTAAAGTCAATATCAAACACGTCCTTATCAACAAGATAACAGCTTGATAACGGCGCAACACCCTGTTAGTTACCTTCAAAGTACACAAGAAATCCATCGCAGGAACCTACCTATACTGTACTCCAATTCTCTAAATGAGTTAAATTTAAAATTATTTAGTTTTCCATTTTGTGTTGTTTTATTTTAACGTAAAAGATTAACAGTTATCATTGACGTACCCAGACATTTATGCCGGGATCACGATTAACGTTAACTTAAAGTTAACTTAACGTAACTTAACGTAAAGGTTCTTCTCGTGTTTTTAAATGGAAGCGATTACGGTGCAGTTAACTTAACGTTGACTTGCAGTTAACTTAACGTGATATATGTCCTGGGAGGTATTTCACGTTAAGTGAACGTTACTTGAAGGGTATCACGTGATCAAGCCAGCCAATCATTATGCGAGTGACCTCTACAGGGCTATTTATTAATTCATTTGTTGGTTTTATGACCAAGGTCTACTCTTTAGCTTTAGTTCTAGTGATCGGTCATTTAATTTAAATAAGCATTAGTATCGTATCATTATAGAACGTTATAGAACAGACTCAATTCAAATATTGTAAAGAAGTTAAAACCACAAAGCTTTTATTGTATAAAATGGAACAATGTATTTCTTTCAAAAAAGATTATTTTATTAAAATATAAATAAACTAACATAAACATGATTGTAAAAGCATTAAAATCTGCTCAAAAAAGTTTAATGATAAATATCTATAATATCGGTGGAAAACAGTCAACATCCACAGATCATAAACACTAATACGAATAGTACAAATCACAGATCAAATCACATAATCTAGAATGGAGATGTTTGATTCGAGTTGTTACGTTAAGTTACGTGAATCGTGATAACACATCTGTTTTATTAAGTTAAGTTAACTTTAAGGGAAGGTTACGTTAAGGTTAAAGTTAAGGTGATCGTGATCCTGGATTACTTTGGGGGACATATAATCAAAGTCATAGAATGAAATTTTAGGAAAATGGGCTATTAGAGGGTTTTAAAAAAATGTTTGAATTTTAAAAGTTATTTTTATGGTAACTTAGTGCTAGTTAAATAGTGTAACTCTGTACATTACTTTTATTTAGTTTATTAAAAGGTAGTTATGGTAAAAATCATTCAAATGGTCTAATTTTTTTACTCTTCTTTAGTTTATGAATAAAGGCTGACGAACATTTATAGCTTGTTCAAAAAAGCAGTTCTATTTAGAGCTCTAAAACTATTTTATTAGCATTTGCTTTTAGCCCATAACAGTTTTAAAGTATGTATAAGATTAACTTAATTTCACGGTAATTAAGGTTTATAGAATTTTCTATCCTGTTAATAAATTTTTTTTTCCCCTGTTAGAAATAAATTCTAGGCCTAATTCATCATCGGCTCCGTGCTGTGGTTTAGGCCTATGTCTCAAAGCGTTGACTAACAAGTTCTGGTAGATTTGTCGGGGCCCAGTTACTTAGTACTAACTTTATGCGAAGTTAGTTCCTGTAAGAGGGATTATAAAGTCTATATTTTTGTGTCGTCATAAGTTTATTAGCCCTTAACTTGTGATGAGAGCCTTAAAAACAATAATGTAGGAACTTAATCATCAAAATGGTGGCTTCTAAATATAAGGGTATCCCGAAGCGGTGCACACATAAAGTACGTTAAAGGCCTATAAATTTATATGAGACACTTCAACTACTGGATCACCCAACGGTGGGCACATGGACAAAGGCGTCCATCTCATCTTGTCCTATTTGCCGGTGACTGGAAGTTTGGGGTTGTAGTCCCGGTCTGGTATACTGACATGTTTTCCCTCGAAATTGTTTCCCACTGTTTTCCGACACAAATTTCTGGTACATTTCTCATAACCCTTCTATAACTCATTCCAACCATAGACTATAAGCCCGGATGGTAGTAAGACGCGTACGTTTAAAAAATAATCCTCGTTAGGCTTAATTTGTATTTTAATGCTAATTTAATCATAGCTCACTCAAAAGATTTAATTACACTCTAAATTAGGTTAGTATTATAATCATATTTAGTAAAAATAACTATCACCAGAATACATCTAAATATCAAACAGGCAAATAAATAGGTCTATATATATTTATTAAAATGACTTATTTTTTAAACGCATGCGACATGTTAATTATACAATTTTTTTAAAACTCTATAATTGGCCCCAAAAAAGTTTATTTTAAAGGTTTATTATCTTTGTACAGTATAATAATCCCAGCTAACTCAACTAACCCCACCTATGAAGTGTTTTAGGTTAGGTTATATCCATCATCGTTCATAATCACAATTACATTGTTAAATTTATAAATATGTTATATACAAACTGTGGAAAGTAAAGATTATAAAGCACGTTTAACCGGGAGGTTTGGTGTTTTGCAACCAAAATTAGTCTATGAACTTATTAACCGTTTATCGTAGTAGACATTAACGCTAGAACCAAAGAAGCCCTTTCTAGCTTTAGTAACCAATATGGCAGTATTTTGTTGACTGTGTGTGGTATTCATTAGCTATTTTTTATTTATTTTAAAATTTCTCCGACTTGCATTTAAATATATATTATAAACTAGGCCTATTATATCAATACCGGTAGTATTCTGATGAATAAACTCGACTGTTAAATATGTTTGTAATCTTGCTAGATCCTTTACAGTAGCTTAATCAATTTATTGAAATATTATTTCTTCCACAGTTTCATCGAGTCAGGAAAAAAGATGTTCGATGGGTTGTTTTTCTTGCTCCAAAGCTTTCTACCCATCCGAACTGTTCACATATTTAAATTAAAGGGGTAGGGATGAGTAAGGTATAGTTTATAATAAATGTACACGTATTTGAGTGGAAGAAGAGTGGGAAACCATTTAAGGGAAAAACTCGATAAAGCCAGTCTGAGTTAGATTCTCGGCCTCCTCGTCACCCACAAACTAGATCGACATCTTTGTCCGCGTGTTCACCGTTATGGACTTATATCGAAGAAGGCTTTTAGATTTTTAATAGTCTAGTTTATATTAAAGTTTAGTTAAAATAATTAAACTACCCGTGCACTCAATAATAAATCCTTCACTAATCGCTAGTACTGCTAATTTAAAATACATTACCAACTAATAATTTTTCCTCCCAGTTGCTTATGCCTCCATTTTTATGCGTGAAAAGACATAATTCCAAATGTCATTTAAAAAGGCATCACGATTTGAAATAAATAGAACTATTCTTTGGCGTTGAAATAAACCTGAATTTTTATTTGGCTTGAAATATATTTTGAAAAGTGAAGCCTGTTCATATTAATGGTAATGCTTTTTCTCTAAAACTTGAACATAGCACTCAAGAACTGCATATATATTTCTAAGACAAATTTTGGATTCTCCCTACTATATCACCGTCAACTTATTTAGAGCGATTTTTCACACACGTTCCGCCAACACTATCACAAAAAACTTATAGTTTGCACACGTCTTCCCGGTTATCGACGTTATGTTATTTTGGCCGTAAAAGCTTTATCGACAGAAGGACGACATACACGTCACGTTACATACGGTGGATATTATATGCACACGTGTTAGCCGAACTGTTCCCTTCACACACACACACATACACACACTTTGGTGTCACTATCAATCAAAGTTCGTCATAGGGTTGGTACACATGACGATAATGGGCAGATCTCGTCGACACAGGCTGCGACTGCGATCCAAGAGCAAACACAAGCTCCGTCACATTACAATGTTACCGTGTGAACTGTGAAGAATAACTTTGTGTTTTGTAACACCATAATCGTCTGGACACGCAAGCAGAGCACGTATTCGTAGAACACACTGTTTCCATAGTTCACACACGCAGATACTAATATACAAAAAAACTTCACTCTTTTTAACACCAACACAAAATATTTTTTTTTTTAATTAGAAACCTTAAGAAGCCTGCTGTATGTTTCCGATAGCTCGAATAATTCATAAACTAGAAACTAAACGAAATGTTTCATGACTTTTTTTTATGTAACACCTGCAAGTTCTCTCTAAACAAATGAAGCGAGCGCTAAACGTAGCACAAGGGGGAGAAAAAAACATATATAAAACTAACCTGTTTTTTGGAGGTGCCCTTACGCGGTCAGAATAGTTGCATCTCCATTCGTGCGACAGCACAAGCGATTAATTAAATAAAAAAACACAACAAATAGATTTACAATTTATTATAAAAACTTTTCCATATGCACGAGGATCATAAAAGTGCTAACCGACCAGCCACCTAGCAAGCACAAACCAACTGATCGCAGCAGACCTTCGTGTGTTCTTTCGGTCGGCTAGAGTCATCACCAAGCCTTTGCTTCGGGCGGCATCGGTAGCCTTGTTCGGGTTAATTCGGCCTCTCTGCGAGCGACAAGAGAGTCGGTGGCGGGCAAGGAAAGGGGGAGGGAGGGGACCGGAAAGAGGCGAAAAAGAGTTGAAAAGAGACAGGACAATAAATGAGAATAAGAAAAAAAAAGAGGACAAAATAGGTTTCCCATCTATGCGCCACTGCTCTACAACAAAATTGAAGGTACGACTAAGTAGATTCATTAGTGAAAGATTAATTTGTTCGCTTCACCATATGGCGACTTTTACCCACCAAGTATTCCGATACCGCTCCGCGACAAAAAAAAACACTCCTGTCTTCCGAGTTGTAGCGCGATCAATCACGTGATTTAGACAATAATATTTGCCACCGTCAAAATAATTAATTTTTATTTTCCTTCTATAAAACAACAAAAATTACTTATTGCACTTTTTATGTTTGTCGCATTCATTTACATATTCCTACGCGTGCATTTTAAATCTTGGTTTTATTCAATGCGAATTATAAAGACAGAATTTAAATCTAAATTAGAAATTTATAAAATTGAGTTGCTATAATATAAAAGTATCCTAAGTTTGTTGATTACTGACGATTACAAGATATGATCTAATGATGTTTAATTGATATAGGAGCCCACTTCGATGGCCGTATGCTCTAAGGCGCTACTCTCGCAGTAGACTAGACTGCTGCTGACGGGGAGATCGAGGTTCAAATCTCGGTCGGGTACAATGAGAGGGGATTTTCCAAAATTGTTTTCCACTATCCCCCCACACAAATGCTGATCCACGTTTTCTAAATACAAACTTCCTAGTTCCTAAAACTATTAGCGTAATTAGTACATAAGCGTGTAACTAGAACAGGTACAGTAGCCCCATGGCTTCTTTGGTGCTGACTGACAGTTCACAGCTGACTTCTGACAGTCAACATTTAGGTATATACCTAAATCTTGTCTGTCAGAAGTGACAAGTGCTAAATACATGTTTTTTGCAGATAATATGGTTCGGCGTAGGGATACATAATTTGATCTGGTAGCTTTTCAAAGCCGTCAGCTGTCAGCTGTGAGCTGTCAGTCAGCACCAAAGAAGCCATGGGGCTACTGTAGTAAAACGCAGTGCTAAAAATAATTGTATGGGATATTTTTGAGTTAAATCGATGGTTAAAATGGTTTTGAAATGCTTTGAGGACAAACTAAACAATTATTATGTAAGCTATGAAAAAATTATCTACACATCCTAAGACAATATAAATCTGGCTGTTTAGATTTATACATCAATATTGACTCTGTAGCAAGTTGACTACTATCTTTTATACATTTACTCAAGTGGAAAGTATTAATTTTATTTTTAAATTTGTAATACCATTGTTAGCTCAAACATCCAAGGGCAGATATTACTAACATTATTTTAACGACCTCAAATAAAGTTTTTATGAACATCTAAAACATTGCCGTAAATTAGATTCAGTTCGATAAATTAGTAGCAAAATATATCACTGTACGGTCGCAAATCCTCTCTTTACTATCAAATAAAATGGACAATGCCACAAAACAAGAAAAAATTATTAACTTTCTTCATATTATGTTCTACTTATAAGGAAAAAAAAAAATCTATAACGTTATGGTACAGTTCACTACATCTAAAAGGGTACGTAAGTAGAATATAGTTTTCAAAACACAGCTGCTTGGAATATCTTAAAAAAGAACGTACCATTCACAAGAAAAAAAAAAGACAGGGGTGACAAAATTCTTACAGGAGTGACAAAAACAAACCCGAATTCAAAAGTGAAATCTCAAACACGTTTACCTAGAAACATTTGTTAGCCTCGAACCAGGGGTTTTTCTAAGGGGCTGCCACGAAAATATGGGGAAATATGGAATTAAGTCAACAAGGAATGAACCATGAAAAATATTATTTTAGTTTATATTAATTTAAATGTTTCTAAAGTGAATATTCCCTACAATTTTTAATTTTAATTTCAAGTAAATTTTCTGCTAAAGGTTTTCTTAACTCATAGCTCGAAATATTTCTTATACAAATATTGCTCTGTAGTTTATACTTATGGAACTCGAAAAAAACTAATTTTCATTCGAATTCAATTCGAAGTGAAAACTGCCTACTCGCACAGCTCTAATATATATATATATATAATATATATAATATATATATATATATATATATATATATATATATAAAGCCATTAATTAGGTGGTTGGGGACAAGTGGAAGAGGTGAAGGGGGATAAAATGTGTCTGCATTTACTAGATCCAAACTAACAATGGCAATTAGAGATAATAATTTTTTGAGAAAAAACGTCATGGCTCATTGAAATGAAATTCAATCAGACTTTAATTATATTATTAAAGTATTAATATATCTTGTTCACAGCAAGTCCAACATTAGTGACAAATTCATCCACCAAGCGCTGTTGTCAATACTCAAGTAGAGAACTAGAATCGCTGTTACTCTTTTCATATAAATTCGTTTTATGTTCCAGCCTGCCTCGGTGGCGTAATTAGCTAACGCGCTAGTTTCGTTTTGAGCTAGACCGCCGAGGACGAGGAGATCGAGTTTCGAATCTCGGTCGGGTGAACTGGGGGAGGGGGGTGGGTTCCCCTAAATAGTTTTCCATTCTCCCTCCACTCAAATTCGGGTTCACTTCCTCTATATTCAACCTTCCCGATTCCTAGCCCATTAGCGTAATTAGTACTTAGGCGTACAGCCCGAACAGGTAGTAAGACACGGTGCTAGAGTAAATTAAAAAAAAAGTTTGATGTTTCTGGAGTTCTAAATCTTTATAAAAAATTAAACTTGAGACGTCTTGTTTGGATCTATACCATTTGAATAGCTGGCATTTTTTCCAGAGATAAATCTCTAATTCAATATTATTCGAAAAAAACAAAAAGTCTTCTCATTTGGTAGAAGTTGTGACGAAGGTAAGCAAGCGCGCTCAGGGACAGGTGAGAGAGAGAGGAGAGAAGTAACAAGACTTGGCAGCCTCCGCTGGACATCCCTGATGTGGATTGTCGACTGGACCGGACCGTTGCTTGTCTTCAGGACCGGTTATGCAATGAGTGCTGACCCACACCCACGAAGCAAAGAATAGAGAGGGTCCACGAGAAGCAAGCAAAGCCAGCCCAGCGTCTTAAACACACACACACACACACACACAAGAGCACACACATGATAAAGAAAAGACTTCTGAGACTAATGGTGCATCATTTCTTGTCTTGCCGAGAGAGTGGGGGGGGGGGGGGGGGGGATGAGGTGAGTTGCGAGGAGGGTTATAAGGTGCACTCACACTAGCTCACACAAACCTGAGACAGTAGGTACAGATATGGTCATAAAAAAAATTAACGTTGGAAACAAACGAGAAAAGTAGAGTTGTCTGATAAACTACTCTGTTTTAATGTTCGACGTTAAGTGGTAGTAAAATCCGAGTGACAGGAGGGGACATCTTACACGATTATAGCGGCATTAAGAAGTAAATTTTAAAATAATTTATATTTTGATGGCATCTAGGTGGATGAGATGGATTATACAAAAACACATCAAACATTTAGGCCCATACATTGTCACAAATATATTTTGCGGATGGAAAGTAAACACAACGAAGAGAAAACCTTGATAAATTAAAATCTCTATAAGAGAGGAAAAATCCGAATAAAAAAGGGATTTTTTTTTTGTATTTGGATATTGTTAAGTGCAATTTTGGAATAATTCTTATGCAAGTAGGCGCATGCAGCTCATAATAATTTACCCATAAGACATTATAATGAGCCTAAACTTGTTTTAAAAACTTTGTCCCAGACTTTTATTCAAACAAAAAATTGCAAGCGTTGAAATAAGCTATAACCCTGATTTTGGTTGGAAGAACAGCTTAAAAAAATTTCAAACAGATTTCTTTGAGCGCCAATAATAACATTTTACTATTATTATTTTGTTTTATTATATATATGTGTGTATGTATTGATAATATCTAACAAATGTGACAGCTGCATGATTATACATCACTTGATGTATGAATTTATTCTTAAATACTGGTTTTAGTAATTTTAGTAACTAACTTCTACTGTTATTCCTACCGAAATCATAGGCCTACTTTATATAGCCTTGTGTTTGGATTTTAAAATAATCGCAGCCCAGGTTAAAAAGCGAAATGACAAAAACGTGTTCCATTCGAGCAGTCAAAAGTGATGTATGAACATGATTTCGTCATTCAATCAAATTAGTATGAGTAAAATTAACAACGCACCGCCAAATAATGTATCTACACTCTGTTCACACTGAAAGGTACCAACTGTTTTACCTCGACGGATTATCCCTTGTTTGTCTTCCTGCTCGATAAGCTTGCTATACCATAAGGTAAATGGAGGGTAGCTGTAATCACAGCGACAACATTAGGATACCAAACAATGACCACAAAATAATACAAGCTTGTAAATATAACAAAAGCGTATTGCAGTGTTTTTAGGCTTATACCAAAGAAAATGTCGCATAAAAAGAGCCATATTTCGAACTCAGTGCTACCTAAAAGAAGATTTAATTTTTTTATCAACGAGATTGTCTAAAGTCTGCTTTGACGGTAGTCCTAAGGCTTGATCCGACATTTTGTCTGACAGTGTCGTAAAAGCTGTCTGATACGTTCTGTTCAACATGGGGTTAAACGGAGGCCCGCACACTGGCTTCGACACTGTCTTTAGACTTTTTTTTCCTTGTCGGACGAAGGTCCCTCAAGTTTCGAATTTTTTTTAGAACGATAGTAAAAGTGTTTATAGACTTTCGACCGAGTATATAGGCTAGGTATGTTTTAAAACAATCGAAAGGGTGTGGCATTTCTTCACCACCTCAAAACATTCTTAGCTCTAGGCCTAAAACAAGAGTAAGTAAAACACGATTTCAACTTTACATTTTATTATTTATAGCATTTATATCTCTTTTATAAATACAAACATTTATCAAAACATGGTTTAATTAAAGCACCCCACCCTGGCACAAAAAACACTATTTGGGATCTGACGTAAAGTCAATCTTCTTACTCAAGCGGAATATAGTTCCTAATTCGTGAGGTTTGGTTGATTTGGATCCCATTATAAGACAACGGGTGTTTTATATATATTTTACCAGCACTGGTGGGCACGCGGACTAGATGTCCGACTCATCTACCATGGTTTCCCGGTGACATTCCTCTAAAATTATATTTTCGTCATCATTTATCACACTGGCTAAGCTCAAAAATAATAAATTGTTAATGTGTTTGTTCCAATGGATATAGAATACTTATAACTTTATGTGACTTCATGTTAGACAAATAATAAAAACATACAAAAATAAATTGAAAAAACATAGGCCTATATATACATATAAATTATGGTAAAAGTGGATAATTAATTTGATTTTGTATTTTTTATGGTTTTTTTTAATTAGAAGAGTCTCGGAAACTCTACACTCGATAACTCTACACTCCGTGTAACTCGACACGTGCATGTGCACACAGTTGTTGGCGCCAGTCATCACAATCCAAGGTCATTCAACTGTATAACCTCTCAGTTTGTTTGTGTAACTCGAGTGGAACAGTCGTGCTGTGGTGTTTTTACAAGTGCTGTGTTTGTTAGTTTTCCATTTCAGTAACGTGTTATTTGAATTAATATAATAGTATATGTACAATACTGTACTGCATTTCTGTATGGTACATATACACCATTATATTAACACGCAATATATTGTACTGTGTGTATATTACTGTTACTGTACTGTACAATACTACAGTACAGTACAACTGTACCTATAATATTCAATACTCTACTGTGATTCATCCTTGTTTAGTAAACACGAATCTTATGCGAGTTCATTCGTAAAACTCGACATTTCAATAACTAGACACCATCTCAGTCCACATAAGGTCGAGTTTCCGAGACTCTACTGTAAATAATAAACTGACACATAAGATGTGATTAATTTCCCCCATTGATTTCGGCAATTATTTGTTGTGTTAACGGTATAAGTTTAGTGTTTATTTAATTTTTTTATAGAATATATGAAAACAATAGGAAATCACCACATGAACATAACATCAACTTTTTTTTCTGGTTTATTTAAAATAATATTTTACAGTGATCGTGGTATAATTTCTCGGGAATCTGATTTTTACTGGGTATCAAAATTAATATAAAACTATAGCCTATCCATATTGTGAACTCTTGTCATGATTTGTTCTACATAAATTCATCCAATGATTTATGGTTCCCAAATTCATATGAGGGTTCAAAAGTTATCATTGCAAAATAGAGATTGTTCTGCATCAGGTGGTAAATTAAGATTCAAGGATACGTATTTTGTGGCTGTCCTTTGTTTATAGTTTTAGTAACTTTTAGTTATTTACGTTTAAAATAAGAATTTAATGGTTTGTAAAGACATTATATAATCTTTGCTATGATTCTTTGCCAGACCTGGGATTTACATGGACCATAATTACACGCACCGGTGGGTACGCGGACAGAGGCGTCAGTCCCGTCTTGTCTGGTTTACCGGTGATAGAGAGGTCAGGGTTCGAATACCGACCATCTGTATTTAGTTTTTTCCCCAAATTGATTCTCTCTCCCTCTAAGCAAACGCGGGTACAACTCCTCTAAATTCTACCTTCATTCCGAAACAATGTGTAAATAAGTGGGTATATCTTGGACGGGTAGTAAGATGTGGAGCACATAGAGGAAAACAAAATCATAAACAAATTCCTGTAGGCTAAGATTGTATAATCCCTTCAAAATAATTAATGAGCATAGAAGTATATTCTGTCCCCTATTTTTTTTGGAACAAAGATTATACATAAGAGGATTATAGTGAAAAGGAACTCTAAGAAGATTAACTTTTTTTTTTTGCGCTCAACATTTATAACATTTAATCTATTCAAATTATTATGTCAATAACTTTTATAGCTGTCAAATAAGTTCCTTCCTATCTGAATCGGACTGTATTAATGACTTACCCCAGCCTACTAAGACATTTCAACTCAACCAAACACCCAACAGTTTGACAACTTTTATAATATCGTTTATCTCAAACACCCTTATATCCCCCCTTTCCTTCCTAACCCCAAATATTCGGGCCTAATTAGGACCCAAACAATAGCTGCCCTGACCCCAAATGTTTTATCTAAACTAGACAGCCCTTCGCGGAGGAGTGAAACACAATCATAAGTACCTGTTAAAATATTCAAATAAATTATAACTAATGGAGAGGTATATTTCGGAGGAAATGGGGGGTGTTTTAAGTAACTTTTTTGTATCTTTTTAAGAGATAATTTATCTCGGAAGAAGCCCAGAAGCTCTCTTCCCAAAGACTACCCCCCTTCCCTCCCTTCACTATTAAGAAGCTAGGGGCTGGTGACCGACCAGTAAACACGCCTCAACTCTCAGGCATGGGCTGGATTTTGTTTTTTAAAAAAAAGTGTTAAGGTGGGGATGTAGTGGACGCGAGAAAAGGCCATTGTTTTCGCAGTTTTTATAGCAAAAACTTTATTTTTGGCCGAAATAAACAAAATATTGCTCTGGCAGGAATATAGAGAGTTTAATTCTCTTCAAATAGTTATAGATATCAACAGTTGTTGAAAATCTGTCATGAGCAAAGCGGCATTAGACGAGAAACTTTTCAGATGTAGAGAAAAAGATGTCATCAAATTCCAGGACACCCTTGACAGATATTCAACAACTGTTGATACCCGCCTCGGTGGCGTAGTTAGCTAACGCGCCAATCGTGTTGAGCCAGACCACCAAGGACGGGGAGATCGAGGTTCGAATCTCGGTCGGGTGAACTGGGGGTGGTTATCCCTAAATTGTTTTCCACTCTCCCTCTACGCAAATGCGGGTTCACTTCCTCTAAATTCAACCTTCCCGATTCCTAATCCATTGGTGTAATTAGTACTTAAGCGTATAACCCAAACGGGTAGTAAGATGCGGTGCTAAATGATAATAAATAATTACACTTTTGACTTGGCCATTAAAAGAAAGAATGTTGATGGTTCAATCCATAAATAACGGAGGTGAGAAGAGAAATAATCATCCGGAGATAATAAATGATATTAACTTGTGATTTCTTAAACTAATCAAAAATATGTCTCACACAGGCGGGCCACGAGACAGGCCTACAAGTCTTCAGAACTCGCATTGGACTTGAGTCATAGTTGATGAATAGGTCAGGGTTCAAATCCAGGCTTAATGCAAAAAAAAAAAAGGGATGTTTTTCTCACACGTGATTTATTATTGTGATTTACTCGTCTTCTCTCTGATTTGATTAATTTTTATTCTAAACTATTATTTTCATGTTTGAAACAACATAAATAGTGTCGTTAATGACCCTTGTGTTCAACGTAATTCTATTATTTTTTTAAATGAGTAGGCCTAGGTCCCGTTTTTGTCCCTATTGCTCTCCCCCTTTTTCCCTTTCAGATCTACAATTCTTTCAAATTAACGAGCGAGAAGACTAATTGAAACACAACCAGAAAGTACGTTTTAAAAAAATCGTTCATTAAGCCCTCAAAGGATCTAATTTTTTTGTGTGCATAGTATGGCTATGTAGGACTATATAATATGGGATATAAATATAAATATAATATATATATATATAAAACAGTACATTAATCAAAGAGAAGACTAGTTGATCATTCACTACCACGCATTATTTCATGTCTTCTTTCTTGCTTCTTCTTTTAGGTCCTAATTTCGAATCATACGAAGCGACAATAACGGGGCACATTTTAGTTTGAATTTACACAATGAGTGGGCCAAAAGGGTTAGTCTGACAATTCTTGGACGTCACGAGTCAACCTTGACGCGCTTTTAAACCTCATTTAATAATAATAATAATAATAGTAATAACCCGACAGGTTAGAGGGGTAGTAAGGGGGGTTTTCACATTAAAGTTAGCTAATAGCCTAGGCATGCTAAACGCGGGGAAATGCATTAGCCTAATTAAATAATAGCCTAAATTACAAACCGCCTAACACCGACCCTTCCATTTACCTTTAAAACAAGCTTAATAGGCCTCAAAGCTGATGCTATTAAATAAGTATCTCATTAATTAGATGTGTTTATTAAATTAATGAGTAAAAAGTGCAAATAACCTATACGCGAATAATTTAACGCTATCATCTCGGTGCAACTAAATCAAAATAATTATCTCACATAAAGTGAACTATTTTGAACGTATTTGTTAAAGTAAAAAAAAAAAACACTTTGACCTTGGCTAAAACATTAACTACCTTATTGGTTTAGTAAAAATGAGGTGTTTTCAAGGAGCCCAAAACATCTCCTTTCCTTGAGGAATGATTTAGTTACAACTCACTTCACCCAGTCATGAAAAGAGCCTCGACTACCCCCCCCTCCCCCCTTTTCCCTTTCTCTAAGACATCCGCAGACTTCCCCGTCAACCCCGATGCCTACCCCTGAATCATTCCCCATGTCGAGAGAAAAAAAGGTCCCATAGCAGGCAGGTCAGACCCTAGGATGGGCCGGGTAGGAAATAGGGGTGGGGTCCGAGAGAAGAGGGAGGGGGAGCGATATTGCAAGAACTACCCCCACTCCTGCCCTTCTCATCTAATAAGATGCCGGGATTGGCAATCGAGACTCGGGTGACCGGCTGCAGCAAATAGTCTCTTCTTTGTGCTTACCCCCTGCTGACTATAGAGCCAAATACATCCCCCTAAACCATTTCCCCCACCCTTTTCCTTTAGACAACACGGGGAATCTAAATTCAGCAACAAGAGATAGTTTTGTTCGTCTTACAGAAAGAGGGTGAAGGGCAGGTCAAATCTAACGGTTCTTGGGGTAAGGTTCAACCTACTCTTTGGACGTACAAGTACAACCCACCCAGATATATTATTACTTCCCCTATTTTCACGTACGTCCCACTGATATTTCGCCATTTGGCCCTTCTACACTATAACCTACCTCAAAGCTTTATTATTTTACCGAGATATCAAAATGATACAGGAAAAGAAATATTGTGAATAATGCCCGTGAAAATAAGGGGAGGATGTATTTACAATTTTGAAAAAGTCTGTAACGTAAATAAGGGCTCTTTCGTTCGTTGATCAAAACTAAAAGTAGACATTATAAATACACAAAATGGAAGTTCATGCGTCTACACAGTTTTAAAGAAATTAGTAGATTTTAAGAATCCTACATACATACACCCCTAATCACGCCGTTCCCTTACGGGATAGGCAAGAAACTGTACATATATCTAAAAAAAAAAGCTCCGTGTGTAATCCATCCCCACTAACTTTCTCTACACTTCCCTATCCTTGCACACTCCCTTCGCTTCAACAACATCCATTATACAATCATGTTCTTTTACTATTAAAGCTCAATTGTTTAAAGAATCAATTAGTAAAATGACCATGTAAATATAAATCATCTATAATAGTTGTTAAACCAAGGTCAAGTGCATCAAAGTAACTAGATTAAAAATTACTGTTATAACAATTATCGTTTGGATACAAAATATTGAAAAATATAAATTAGTAGCTGACATAATAGTACAACAATGAAATTAAATCCAGTCAAGGTTATCTGAACTAAATGTTTAGATGTATAAATTAGCATCATTAAATTAAATAGTATTTACCATTAAACATTCTTGTCTGTGATTATTCTTCGGGAAGTTTGCAATCCAATACCAATATTATATTTGTATTTCACCAAAACACAAATTCACAACACAACTTTATTCAAAGGAGAAAGAATGAGACGAAAGAATAGCAAGACATTCGAAAACTGCTGCGATATCTAGCGGCCTTTCTTGACACTATTTCCAAAGCCTTCCAGATCTAAGACCTGAACTGAATTTTATTTTAGAGTATTTTTTTCTGAGAAAAATAAAACGCCATTTTGGTTTGATTTTTGTAACAATAAGATTTTATTTTAATTGGGATTTTTAAATAATTACGAGAGTGCTGGATCTATTTCAAACTGCAATAATAATGAATATTTTATTTTCATTATTATGAAAGATGCAAATTTATTTTAGGTAGACTCTCACATAGCTAGAGGCATTCTGCTGGAGCTATGTAATGTATTATATTGTAAGTAGTTTTTTTTCATTTGTTATCGTATTTCTTTCGATATTAAGGAAAACCATAATAACTTTAGCTAGTTATATTACATTATTGATTAGAGTAATTATTACTAGAGTTAATTTAGTTAGCATATTAGGCCTACGTTATTGATTACAATAATTTTTACTAGAGTTAATTTAGTTACTTTGGCTAAATAAAGTTCAGTAATATTTATCAGGAATATATATTTAGTAATAATTTAGACCATTCAAAACCAAGTTTGCTAGCGATTCGTCCTGAAAATATATAGACCTAGTGATTTTAATGAGGCACAATCGATCAGCAGTAAAACATAATTTGCCATGTACAGTGAAATAGTCTTAAAATACATTTCGGTAAAAGCCATAAAAGAGGTTAACTATTCCATGAATACACTGTAATATTTGTACCATTTATCTGGAAATGAGATAAAAGCTGAAAATACCAAAGTAATGTTGATAATTTTTTTCAAATTTGTCTCTAAAATAAGAGTAGCCTGCTTCGGTGGCCGCATGGTTTAAGGCGTCACTCTAGCAATAGACTAGACTGACGATGACAGAGAGATCGGGATTCGAATCCCGGTCGGGTGTAATAAAGTTTTTCCCTCCAAAAATGGTTTTACACTTTCCCTCCAGGCAAATGCGGGTACATTCATTCTAAATTCAACCTTTCTCACCCCTAACTTATCAACGTAATTAGTACATATGCATATAGCCTTAACAGGTAGTAAGACGTGGCGTCAAAAAAAAAAAAAGACAGTAACTTTGTCACTGTTATATTCACAAATTAGTTAGTCCTTTGTTTTTCGCATAGGACTTATGAGTTAAGAACTTAAACGGAGCACTAAACGCTTTAAGAGGTAAAATAGCAAAAGTAACATTATTAGGCCTAATATTTAGCGGCATTTATGTTTATAAAACCAATTTTATTTGTAAATATTTTGCCAATATGCAAAAAAAGTGTTTCTTATTATATTCAATCTAAGGAAACAGGAGTATGAGGGATGAAGTTTAATCAAATTATCTAGGATCCACATAAAGAGAGAATGCAAGATTATTCACGGGAAAACTTTCATCAGTTGAAAACCCTAAAATATAATGCTCTTTTGCGCAAGGTATATTTATTTGTGTGAGAAAGCCTTTTCCACGAATTGTGTTATAAAAATTAACAAAGGAAATCGCATGATTGTAGAAGTGGTGTTGATAAAATAATGACAAGTAAGTATTCAACCAAAACCTAGTCCTAGCCAAAATTTTTAAACCCTGAGAATTATACCATTCTTTTCATTGAAGACTAATGAGAGAATTTAATGAGTTGTGTATAATACTAATTAATATATTACATTGTTTTACATTAATGTTAACAAAGTAACTCTGCCTAATATTTGAATTCGTGATATGTTTTGCTTATTTTATCATTAAAAAAACCCAAAATGTTACAATAAAATTTGTTTCTCCTTAGAACATACATATTATATTCAATTTAACATCTAGCAACCTTTATTTCCTCTTCAAATTTTCAGATAATAGGCCTAGCCTAAAAGGAGTCCAATAGACCATTTCACAAAAGCTGGGTCCACAGTATTTAAGATTTTGAGACACACATGGATATAACTCCCTTTTATTTGATTAAAAACGTATTCTGAAGTTATTTTATATAGTAAAAAAAAAAAAAGACTAAACGTATGCTGATACAAAACGTGTTTTGAATTGATGTAATCTTTATTTATTGGAAAAACCTTCAATAAAAACGATAAAACGATACAAGTCAGGGTAATCGAAGGAAGACAAAAGAACAGCTGACGTGACGTCACGATGAAGATAACTGTCTTGGTGACACCTTCCCCTCCCCCCTATCCTTTCCTTACCAACCCCCTCCCAAACAAGAACAACAAAAATAATACACCTTTTTCTTATTTTTTTTTTCCCAAGCACAGCTGGTTAGCAGTAAGTAGGTTGGGCATAATGTGTTTTTAGATAGTCGTGTCTAGCACGGACCCACGCTGTAATCGGCAGGGTTAGTGTAGTGGTCCAGACTCCTGACCCTGGAAAAAACCGATCCAATCCCGACGGGATGCACAGAGGTTTTTTTTTTCCTTCGCATAGGTGATTTTCCATTGTTACTGTAGGCTAATGGAGGTGTATTTTCTTTTCATTCACCCTCCTACTTTGCTGCTTGAACCATCTAATTGGGGACAACTCAAAGAAAAAAGCGACATGTCTGTCGAACCAAGCGCGTTCGTTTCAAGATCTTTGCTTCAATTCTCAGCATGACCGAAAAATTCATAATTAATAAAAATTGATGCTTTTCCTTTCACAATGATGATTTGGTGATCGGTCTACTGAGTTGTGTGTTTATTATAGGGTTAAGTTAGTTTGTAAGTTATGTTATGTATAATCATTTAATTCATCAAGTAGCGTAGACCTGCCTATACCTAATAGAAATAACTATAAAAATTCTTCCATTAAGTTCCAGTCCATTTTTTAATTTTCGGTTTTAAACGTAAAATAATAATTTTCGGAAATTTTTGTTATCTGAATAGGTCTACGTAAAATTACAATTTATATTTCATTGTACTATTCTACGTTTTTCATCACTCTATTTCTAAATATTTATTTGTATGAAAAAGAAGTTAAAAAGATGTAAGCCTATAAACATAGCTTGCAATTAATTAATTTTAACATACCCCTACTTTATAATTTCTACCAAAAAAAAAAGGTTCTTTCATTTACTTTCTACCACATTTCTCCCTTTTATCAATTCGGAATGAAAAAAAAAAGAGGTTGATGGGAAGTTGATGGATAGGAAGGGGTGGGTAAAAATAAAGACATAGGAAGGGGTAAAAGCACAAGCATGATAAAAAAAAACCTGACTCCACTCATTCGCCTGTTCTGCCACAAAATTTGCAACGATCAATGTAGAGTAGCTATCCTCCTTCCCTCCCCCCTTTTTTTTATCATCTTTCTACACTTTGAAGTAAATAGTAAAGAAATGAAAAGAGTAAAATGTGACTGAGAAAATTATCTAACTATAAGATGTACAAAAATTACTGTGGCAAAGTAAAAAATTTGCTCAGACAAGTGAATTAATCTAGTGTAAGAAGAAACAAAGCCACTGTTATAACAGGCTTAGTAACCCTTCCATTAATTCAACTGCCTATCTAGCAAAACAATGTTTTAAAATTCCCCGACTATTCCAGGTTTTCCAAAGCCAATTTACAACTTTTCAAGGTCATCGCTTTAGGTTAAAACCATTTAAACCCTTCATAGAGTGACACAATTTAAGAATGTATGTGTGTCTAGTAAAAATATAATTACATTAAATTGCAATATTAATAAAATAATGTTTTAAAATCAATATTTATATATATAAATATTAAAGACATTATATATATATATATATATATATATATATATATATAGTAATAATAATAATAATAATAATAATAACTCCATGTTGAGCCCGCAAGCGAGCTATATCGACCGAACGGCCGCCGCCATTAGCGATGATAGTACCAACATTTGCGGATAGAGAGTGTCATGAAATCATCACAACAAGCCCTCTAGCCATTAATCTCAATTTTCTAAACCGGAGCTGCCACTCCGTTATTCAAGTAGCTCCTCAAATTGTCCTCAAGAGACCCACTGCTTCACCAATAAATTTTGGAACTGTTTGGATTCGAGCCCGGGAGCTCTGGATCTGTAGCCTGGAACTCTGACCAGTAGAGCACAGAGGTGATAATATATAATCATATATATAATAATATATATGTAATCATGTATATGATTATACATTATGTATATTCTTTATTATGTGTTCTGTCTTACGACAGGTCCATTCCTTTTGTCAGTGAACTTAGACCGCCAATGTACCCTGTTCTCCGCTTCCTCCTTCAGCTCCCAGAATTTTCTTCTTTCCTTCAATTCATCAAATATTTGAATCCTCTTCCTTCTTAAGACTATATTATAAATATGACTGTTTGTTAAATTGTTTTGAAATTTGTAGACAGAGGCGTCTCGAAATATCTTTCGGCAGCGCCTTTTTATAAATATATATTTCACTAACCCACCTACAAGGTAGAAATCAAGGTTGATAACCTTCCTGAGCACCAAGAAAGAAGGGAATTAGGGGGGGGGAGGGGGGGCTCGATAGTGGGCGATGGACGCAAGTTTACTGTCGCGCGTTTGGCTCTTCACATGATCCAATACGCCAAAGCCCGACACTCGAATGGACACATTTAATGTTCCTGAAACAGATTTATGAATTCAAGAATTTCGGATGGCTTTTTACATGACCACAGGAAATTTTTGTCTTATTTTATTTCTCTTTTTCTCCCCGCTATAGTCGGACAGGCATGGAAAGAAAACTTTTTGTTGCAGTGTTTCAAACTTTGGTAGGTGTACGTAGACGATTTGAGGGCTATAGGACGTACCGCTGAGTTTGATTGATAGTTCAATATTTTATTGATATTGCTAACTCTGATAAACAAACTAACACAGATTTTTACGATATATCATATACTTTTTTTAAGGCTTTCTTTTAATCGTCAAGGCATTGTTTAGTTTATCCCTGAAGTTTAGTTAGCAACATAAGATCGTCAGGATTAGAAAAACATTACACATGTAGCTTATAGTACATGAATGTATGAATATATTAATATATGTATACACACCTTTCGAAATGTTAGGTCAGGCTATAACACCCTACTACTCACGTCGGTGGCCCCACGGACTAAACGCCGAGCTCATCTAGTCTGGTTTGACACTGATGGGGGGTTACAGGGTTTGAACCCCAACTTGGGGTATTGAGGGTAGTTTTTCAAAATGGTTTTCCACTCTCCCTCCACGCAAGTGTGATTACTTTAATATAATATCTGCTTTCTTCCTCTCCACCCTATTACCGTGGCAAAAATGAGTAATTCACAGACGGGCAGGGCCACAATAATTTTTTTAGAAAATACAAAAACTTTTTCGGTCATCAATGATTAGGCCTACATTTTACATTTTAAAGTGACCCGCCTCGGTGGCGTAGTTGGCTAACGCGCTAGTCGTGTTGAGCTTGACCGCCGAGGACGGGGAGATCTAGGTTCGAATCTCGGTCGGGTGAACTGAGGGTGGTTTTTCCTAAATGGTTTTCCACTCTTCCTCCACGCAAATGCGGGTTCACTTCCTCTAAATTCAACCTTCCCAATTCCTAATCCATTAGCGTAATTAGTACTTAAGCGTATAACCCGAACGGGTAGTAAGACGCGGTGCTAAATATACATTTTAAAGTAGACCTCGGTGGTCTTGGGGTAAAGTGGTCGCCTCAAGACCCGATGATAATGGGTTCAAACCCACCTGGAGTCGGCGAATTTTTTCTTGATCAATAAATATTTGTAACACAACTTCCTTCGGAGGGGAAGCCAAGCAATCGGTCACATTTCTAGTAGGTGAGAGAGATATCCCTAAGTTTTATTAATAGGAACTTTTTTTTTTTGATAATAAGTCTGATAAACAAACTAACATATTTTGACGAGATGTCATGGGAATTTTTATATTTATTTTTTCCCCTCTGTCACGAGTTTACTTACCACTTAATTCTTATTGGGTCTACAATTTGTAAATACCATTTATATTTTACAATATAGCAAGGTTTTTTTTAGTGAAGAGCTGAAAAGGATGCGTTGATAGTCCTGAAATGGATACGCGATTGGCGAGAAATTGGAAAACACTGGTTTAAAGGAACTGCACCCTAACTAGCCTGGAGAGAGGATGGGAAAATCACGATCACAGATGTAGAACCATTCTACAGTTAATGATAGCTATATTGTGATTCTTACGCCCTATGCCATTTAAACACCGCTACAATTTGAGTTTTCGACGTCTTAATCTAAATGGTAAGGATTAGCACGGTTTACTATAGGAAATAAATTAACGTGGAGAGATGGTAAGAAAATAACAGTGAAAAGCATATTTGAAAAAAAAACACTCAGTGTTACCGCCTGAGATTCAAACCTCAACCTCCCGTCAACAATGATAAAAAAATGCAAGTCTAACGCCTTATACATCTTGGCCATCTAGTTGTATATTAATGGTGACATTAAAACTATTCAGCCTAAAAAAGCATGACAAAGAGGATAAAAATTGTCATGTATGAAAAATTGCATCAGAACTTGCCTGGAGTTGAAAAAGAAAACCAGTTAAAAAACACACAATTCAATTGCAGTGGATATGTTTCTGACCACGAGATACCAGGTAACAATAACTCTCCCTAGCGCATTCAATTCTAGTGGGAATATCTATTTGTAATAGGTAATTTTAATTTTATTCATATTTTTAATTTAATAATTAATTATAATATTCTTTAGCATACAAACAAAATAAAAACACATCACGGCAGTAAAAAAAAATTTACCACAACTTACTCGGCAAATAAAACTTATAATTCAAACAATGGCCAACACATTTTTTATCGTTATTTCTTTTTGTTTTAAAAACCTACCACAATAAAAAAAACACACACAACAGCCTATTTATCTTTCGTCTAATGTTAAGTTTATGATGGTTTAGATGACGTCACACGCTTTTATGTTGTTAGTGGGCTTTCAAATTTATATTTTCCTAACTCTATTTGCATTTCAACATTCACTTAATTCTTCACTCTCCCTGGCGTTCTCTCTTTCATACAATTTATACGCATGTCTCTGAGTAGGAGTAAACATAATTATTTTTGTTTCGCTGTTTACCTAAGAAACGACAGAAGGAACTGACAAAGGATTACAGTAGGTTTTTTTTTTTTTTTAACGATGAGGGTCTGGAGATGTAAAATATTGCCACCCTTGAGGTGAATCTGTCTCTTATGTAAATTGACCCATAATAATGTCAGGGAAACACTATTTACCCCTTCAGACTCTTTATCCACCTTATGAGGTGGTCCGACACCTCAGATGAGTTGGTGGCAGAACGTCACCTTGATCTAAAGGGTCGAGGGTTTGATTCTGAGAGTGGACGAAAAATGCTCCATTTGTTGAATTAAGGGGCGTTTCTTTCACAGATATGATTTAACGAGCAGGTGATTAGGGTCTATATCTGTTCTAAAGCTGAACTTGTTTGTAAGTCGTCTGTTGATATAGTCAGCCGCTTTAAAATAGGGCACCCATATTTATATGTATAGGTGCTTGGAAACCACAGTGATGTATCACCCTCCAATTCACCCAGCCGATATTATAACATTTGTATCACTAATCTCTTGCGAGCCTTGCGTCTTAACCCACGTGACCCCGAGTGTTACTTCACATTCAGGGTCACGTGGGCTAAGAAGTGAGACTCGCAAGAGACTAGTGATACATCAGTTATAATATCGGCTGGGTGGATTGGAGGGTGATATCACTGTGGTTTCCCCACCTCTATATGCAAGCTAAAAAGGGTTAATTTCCTTTGAGTTACCCTCCCAACCCCTACCACATCGATGAAGTCGTTAATAACCCTCAAGTTGAACGTAATATATATTTTAAGGAATAGATTTATAACAAAGTATAGGTCTTAGCCTATCTAGAGCAATTTTTATCGAATAAATGTTTTAAAGCAGGTAACAGGGAATAAACTAAATAGTTTTTCTTATGTTGAACTGGGCTAAGTTCAAGTTTAAAAAAAATATTTTGGGGTAATCAATTATTAGCGTAGTTAATATATATAAGCGTATAGCTCGAACGTGTGTTAAGACGTGGTGCCAGAGAAAAAAAAATAGGGCCTACTTGAAAGTCTTATTTTGTCAAAAATTGTATTATTTCTGTATAACCGATAGTTTTATGTCTCCTAGCTCCCGCAATAGTATTTAAATATGTGACCACAAATAGAAGTGTAGAACCCGAACGGTTAGTAAAACGCGGTGCTAAAAATTAAAAAAAACACAAGTGGAGAATTAGTAGTAGGCTCTAACATGGATAGAACTAACTGGAGGCGAATCATCTCAGTTGGTAGCCCTGCCGCGAGCGGAACATGGAACATCCATCTCAGTGTGAGGGAACATCTTCTTAGCGGCTCTTTACCTCGTGCCGTGACACCTCGCTACAAGCCTGTAACGCCGTTCTATGGGAGATAACGAACGATGCTCCCTCTTCCTACCGGGTTTTCTTAACCCCCTTCCCATTTCTTAACCCCTCAGCCCCCCCCCCCTTTCTCTCATCTCTCATCCAGTTCTCGTCATTAGAATTCAAGCCCGGTGATAATTTCTCGTTTTACGGCAAACTATTTTCCCGTCACCATATTTCTCCTCTCTGTGTCCTCTTTTAACTCCTCCTTCGCCGTATTTTACTCTGTACTATGGCCAGCTGAGTGGTACTCGGACACTAAGGCCGTAGCCCCGTAAAAGGAAGGACAAGAAACCTGGAGACGGTTTCTCAATAAAATAGAAAAAAAAAAGTTTTCTGGTCTAGCTCCACCCCAAATATTCGAGAACTTGCTGTCGAGATATTTACCATGTGTTGAAAATTAAACTAAACTATACGTGTCTACCGTAGCAATATTTTATTTATTATGGTCGAAAAAAGTTTTTCCTTTGTTATGATAGCCACTTGGGAGTGGAGGAGGTTATATAATGATGAGTTACATACCCTGTACTCATCACAATACATTGTTAGGATTATCAAGTCTCGCGGGTTACGGTAGGCAGGGCGTGAAGCGCGAATGGAAGAATCTAGAACCGTGTTCAAAGTACTGACTGGTAAACCCAATGATAAGAAACCATTGGGAAGACCTAAACGCAGATGGGAGGATAACATTAGAATGGACCTGAAAGAGATAGGTTGTAATGAGGTGACTGGTTAGAACTAGCTCAATATAGGAATAAGGTGTGATGAGGTGAATTGGTTATAACTAGCTCAAGATAGAGGTAGGGTGTAATGATATGAACTGATTATAACTAGCTCAAGATAGGGATAGGGCGTAATGAGGTGGACTGGTTCGAACTAGCTTAATATAGGGATAGGGCGTAATGAGGTGGACTGGATAGAACTAGCTCAAGATAGGGATAGGGTGTAATGGGATGGACTGGATAGAACTAGCTCAAGATAGCGATAGGGTGTAATGAGGTGGACTGGTTCGAACTAGCTTAATATAGGGATAGGGCGTAATGAGGTGGACTGGATAGAACTAGCTCAAGATAGGGATAGGGTGTAATGGGATGGACTGGATAGAACTAGCTCAAGATAGCGATAGGGTGTAATGAGGTGGACTGGTTAGAACTAGCTTAATATAGGGATAGGGCGTAATGAGGTGGACTGGATAGAACTATGAATTCCAAGATAGGGAAAGGCAGCTTACTTTTTTGGGGTGAAGCAATGAACCTTCGTATTCCTAATGCCATAGAGTAATATAATTATTAATAGCTGCAAAAATACGGATATTCCCTTCCGTTCCCCTCCACCTTAGATCCCGCCTCAAAGCCATTAACCGGGATATTGGAAACAAGATTACTTTCGAACTATAAAACGTATCGAGGTGTGGTTTTCTGCATTATCCATTTGATAGCAAAAATTTGGAAACCAGTTTATAGCGTTTTAATTTTAGAATAATTTTTTCCAATTTTGTTGTATATAAAAAAATGTTTAAACAGTTTTACCTGTCCCAATTATTCCAATATAAAAAAATAGGATACCAAAATCCACACTACCCTATGACGTCTGGTTTGAGCTGTTGGTTATTGCTTACAAGATAGATGTTTACCCGAAGTTAATACGGTCTCTTAAAATATAACCTGTTCATGGTAGTTTTAACATTTTCGGACAGTTGAAAAAGTTACTAAGACACCTTTGGCATTCATCCCAACACGCAAATATGGTTTATGCTTTTGACAAGTAAAGTAAAATTAAAACTTCACTTGCCCCAATACCAAAAATATTTTGAGAGGTTTTAGTTAAGTAAATTAGCCTTGACATTTCAACCCTAAAAAATGGACAAAGCAACCTTAAATCGACTGTAGCATAGGTTCCCAAACTTGAACACAAAGAACCTACTAACTTAATTTATCTTTAGGAATTTCACAGTCCCCTTCCCCTCTAATTAGATACAAATTATTAAGTGAATACACAACATCCAATGCTTATCGAAGTTGCTTACTTGGAGATTTTGAAGCTTTTTGTGAAGCGGGTTGCATCTTAACTTGACGCACCCAAGCAGTCCAAGCACTATCACAATTAGACGTTAATGTACGAAATAGAGAGGGAAGAAAATAAGTTCATCCTGAGAGGGCGCTTGGCTATGTTCTGATAACTCTTTCCCTCTTCATATAACGAGTTTACACACTCACTTTAATATTTTTGCCTTGAAAACATTGACTTGATTTTTAATTTTACTTTTTTCTTGTTTCCTATTCTAGATAGACATTTGCTACCGCGGACTTTTTTAATCTACATCCTGGCAGGAAGAATCCTACAGGAAATTTTCGTGACAAAGACAAATAGCCTAAGTTGTAAAGGATTTATAAAAAATACCTTTATAAAAAACTACTTCGGGATAAAAATAATAATTTTGTGACACTGTAGGACTATTTTCAGAATTATTTAAGAATTTATATTTTGTTTCAACGTTATATCTTTAAAACTCGCTGAGTAAAACGTAAATTTTCTAACATTATAAATCCTATATTGACCGGCCGTGACGTCACAGGTAGGCATCGTCATTAGGATAGTTTCCTCTTAAACGTTGCTAAATACAATTATAGCTATAGTAAAATTATTCTAAGTACTTATAAGTAGGTTACTAAATTTGAAAAGATTTATTATTGGAGGCCATAACCTTAACCCCTCAACCATAAAAATGGACGCACTCAATGTTTTCTTTCCTCAGATTATCCAAGAACAAATCTTTCAGAAACTGTGATTTCAGTTAAAGTTTTTTGTTTAAGTATTTGTTTGAAACTAATCGTATGTGAACGAGTTTTCCTACTAAAATGAAATACTGCACTTTATAGCACCCTCTTGAGAATACCTCCCCTATCCCCAACCCTACCCACAGTTTGTGAACCACTGGTCTTTTCAAATATTTGGATCATCCCCTTCCTAGTTTTTCTATTAAGGTGAGAATGAAGGGAACTCAAGAAAAGAGCAATGTTTTTACAGTTTTTATAACACTTTTTTTGGTCAAGTTAAAAAAAATAATATTCGGTACAAACATATAATTTAATTGGCATTAGACGAGAAACTTTGTAAATCAAGATAAAAAGTTGTCATTAAATTAAAGGACACCCTTGACAGATATTAACTAACTGTTAAAGTCATCATGGGAAGAAAATTAAAAATTCTAAGTTTCTAACGAAGCAATATTTGATTTATTTTGACCAGAAAAATGTTTTGCTATAAAAATCACAAAAAACACTGTCGTTTTCTCACGTCCCCTACAGCCCCACCTTAAAATACACAATTCCAAATTAAGAGAACTGTGGCTCTCGACCGGGGGAGAGATCGTTTGGGTGCTCTTCAGTTGATGCCCAGCCTCATTAGTTCGGTTTCTGATGGGGTCAAAGCGTTAATTAGTGTCCGCACGTCTATAAAAAGTGTGGAGTGTTAAGGATTCCCCAGAGTCGGTCATAATCTGTTTATTCCTAAGAAAGCATCTGAAATCAATAGTTATTTTTGTAACACATTTTACTATCTATCCGGGCTATCCGTATTTAACTACACCGATGGGTTAGGAAGGGGGAGGTTGATCGAGAGGAAATGTACCCATATTTTCCTACAAAGGGAGAAAGATTGTGTGGAAAACTTTTTAGTAAAAAACAAACATTCAACATACCTGGACGGACAGTGGAACTCCGAGCTCTCCGTCATGGCCGAACCAAACAGCGTGGCCAATGATGCGGGTAGCATCAATATTTAAAAATTGCATGTGTCAATAGATCCCTGGATCTACTGATTTAATAAACATTATGACCCTTGTATTTAGATAAACTTGAAGCTGAAATGGGGATTCAAACACGGATAAGAATATATTTTATAAGATTAAAATTATTTTTAATTTAAAATTCATAAACACGACTCATACTTGTGAAAAAGTGATAGTGTGACAGACTTAGATCTAGGGAGAGCATTGTTCGATTCCAAATGGTGCTGACGAAGATATTTATTATTTGTATACATGTTCGTAATTCTATCCAATTAGTAAATGTCTTGACGTTAAGGAGGTCGCCTACAAAGGGCGCAGATTCGAGTTGCAGACGTTCAGAAATACCGTGTGATTTAAAAAAGACGTTTGTGATTTTAAAATATGGTTTACGCTAAAATAGAGGTAAAAGATACTACCATCGTACTATAGCATTAAAAATCTTAAATTAAAATTTTTGATTTAAAAACAAATCACGATAAAGTTGAAATAAAAAATGTTTAGTTAAAAAACCTCCCCTCACTCCCTTCACATGTCCTCACCCCTCTTATTTATCTCTCCTTACCCTTATCACCACTCTACCACCATACCATCCATCGAAAACAATAATGTGTTACTACCAACTGTTTTCTGTCAATTTTACCTTTCATGTGAACAAATTCCAAAAATTCTTTGAAATGTTATTGGAGCATGATAAATTCATTAAAATGGTTTCCCCAAAATCTCATAAGATAGGAAGGGTTAAGGTGTACACCAGAAAGCTAATACTGACATGTCCTGACAGGTCTAGTGAAAAGGGTTGGCAGCCGGGGGGAAGTCTAGTTGAAGCGAGGAGAAAGAGGGATGACAGCTGGGTGGTGAGGCGTAAGGGGCAAGATGTAACTCGCCATGCATGGAACATAAGGTCTTATATGTATTCTAGTATCACCATATCACTTAGTCTGTGAACTACTTATACATTGTCTTTTATGGTAAAATTCTGGTGCACTTAAGGTTTTCTATGTGTCCTTGTATGCCTATTTTATAAATACTTGGTTGTCGGTTGGCTTCAGCTACACTCGCCACATTAGCCATACAAACTAGTTTTACATCACCTTAATGGAAAGTACTTTCCACATTAAACGAGGTAATTTAGACAGATAATTAAAACTCCCAGTTACATCAGAGTATTAAAACAATCATTTAATAAAAAAAAAGTAAACTCTGACTTGAAGAGATCGAGTCCTTTAATTCACACAGAGCTGTTTTAGTTCGGTACGTTAAACATAGGGTTACTAACAACTTTACCTAAGGGGTAGTAGAAAGAGGAGGATGGTTTAAAGAAGATATATCCGTTTTTAGCGTGCAAACAGGATGGAGACGCCCCAGTTAGAAACCACGCCTGGCGCGTTCAGCCGAGATTCGAGCCACGACCGTTGAATTTATATATACTCTCAACGCCCCGACCTCCCCACCAACTGCATCTAGTGCAATTCAAAACTAGATACCTTGGACCGTTCAAGCAGCTGTCCCCTTTTCACCACGACCGCATATTTTTTGGTTGAAATTTTATATCCTTCTTGATTATATCTATTTTAGCCTCTTGATTATTTCTATTGTAGAGTCTTTATTCTATCTATTGTAGCCTCTTGATTCGATCTAGTGTACCCTCTTGATTCTACATTATATAGCCTCTTGATTCTACATTATATATCCTCTTGATTCTATCTAGTATAGCCTCTTGATTCTATCTAGTATAGCCTCTTGATTCAATCTAGTATAGCCTCTTGATTCAATCTAGTATAGCCTCTTGATTCAATCTAGTATAGCCTCTTGATTCAATCTAGTATAGCCTCTTGATTCAATCTAGTATAGCCTCTTGATTCAATCAGTATAGCCTCTTGATTCAATCAGTATAGCCTCTTGATTCAATCTAGTATAGCCTCTTGATTCAATCTAGTATAGACTCTTGATTCAATCTAGTATAGACTCTTGATTCAATCTAGTATAGACTCTTGATTCAATCTAGTATAGACTCTTGATTCAATCTAGTATAGACTCTTGATTCAATCTAGTATAGACTCTTGATTCAATCTAGTATAGATTCTAGATTCAATCTAGTATAGACTCTTGATTCAATCTAGTATAGACTCTTGATTCAATCTAGTATAGACTCTTGATTCAATCTAGTATAGACTCTTGATTCAATCTAGTATAGACTCTAGATTCAATCTAGTATAGACTCTTGATTCAATCTAGTATAGACTCTTGATTCAATCTAGTATAGACTCTTGATTCAATCTAGTATAGACTCTTGATTCAATCTAGTATAGACTCTTGATTCAATCTAGTATAGACTCTTGATTCAATCTAGTATAGACTCTTGATTCAATCTAGTATAGACTCTTGATTCAATCTAGTATAGACTCTTGATTCAATCTAGTATAGACTCTTGATTCAATCTAGTATAGACTCTTGATTCAATCTAATATAGCCTCTTGATTCAATCTAATATAGCCTCTTGATTATATCTAGTATAGCCTCTTGATTCAATCTAGTATAGCCTCTTGATTCAATCTAGTATAGCCTCTTGATTCAATCTAGTATATACTCTTGATTCAATCTAGTATAGCCTCTTGATTCAATCTAGTATAGCCTCTTGATTCAATCTAGTATAGCCTCTTGATTCAATCTAGTATAGCCTCTTGATTCAATCTAGTATAGCCTCTTGATTCAATCTAGTATAGCCTCTTGATTCAATCTAGTATAGCCTCTTGATTCAATCTAGTATAGACTCTTGATTCAATCTAGTATAGCCTCTTGATTCAATCTAGTATAGCCTCTTGATTCAATCTAGTATAGACTCTTGATTCAATCTAGTATAGACTCTTGATTCAATCTAGTATAGACTCTTGATTCAATCTAGTATAGCCTCTTGATTCAATCTAGTATAGCCTCTTGATTCAATCTAGTATAGCCTCTTGATTCAATCTAGTATAGCCTTTTGATTCAATCTAGTATAGCCTCTTGATTCAATCTAGTATAGCCTCTTGATTCAATCTAGTATAGACTCTTGATTCAATCTAATATAGCCTCCCGATTCTATTTAGTAGGTCCTATAGCCTCTATATTATATCTATATTGGTTTATTTTCTCCATCTAATATATTCTCGTGATTGTATTTAAGATTATCACCGACAAGTAATAGACTTGGTTTCAAACTCCAGATGAGTCAAAAATGTAGTGGTGAAAAGCAGGTGAGGTAGGCCAATGAGGGATTTGGAGTTAGCTATAAATCCAATTCCAGGTGCTAAAAAATCCTCTTGTGTGTTTCTTGTAAAAAGTATAATTTTGTACTTAATTTAAGAGAATAAGCTGTCTTTTAAATTAAAAAAATATATATATTATTAGACATTTTAGCCGATTAGCCATATTAAAACTGTACATAGAACGTTTTCATTCTAAGTACTAACCCTGAAAACATGAGGGTTTAACGCCACTCTAGTAATGTTCTTGAACACACACATAAAAATATATATATATAAAAAATAAAGACTAAAAAAAAGAGTGAAACAGAACCAGTAAAAAAAAATAATAATCGTACGCGACATTAATTTTTCCTCCCACGTATATTTCCTCCCTTACGAAAACACAATTCCGTAATTACTCCCGAGTTGTGACTGTCTTAACGAAGTTGCAACGATGCTTATTACTCGGGCAAAAAAACAAAAGAGAGTAGACAACAAAAAAAAAAACACACATACAGTGAAGAAAAGTAGGAGGAACAGAGCTGGAGAAATGGAGTGAAAGATAGAGATAGGGAAAGGGGGGAAGGGGGGGGAGGAATCAACTGAGTGTTTCAAGAGCAGCGTTCAACCAAGACAAAACCCAAAACCATCCCCTACAACGCAAGAGATCTCTTCACTGCTAGAGAACGACTCTCAAAAAAAACTTTGTAAAATTATTATGTATATATATACATATATATATATATATATAAAGGCCTACTAGTACTATTACAAAACGCTACAGCTTTTCCTAAACAAAATATGAGGATCTCTACTCGAGCAAACTCAACGAGTCGCTAACAATAATTGCTTGAAAGTTAAAATGAAACTGTCATGGAAAATAGAACTGTGATTTTGAACAATGATTATAACAGGCTTAACGTAAAGAGCTTAGTTAATGATTATTTATTAACGTTATTATTGTTATTATTACGATATGGTACTAATTGTAATATGTACCGGCAAGAAACGAATTAATCGATCTCTATAAACTAAGACAAAATGATGAACAAGGAGAATCATTGCGAGCCTAGAACGATTAAGAGACAATTGGACTTTATTGTAGAGAAAACCACCCTTAGCGCAAAACCACCCTAAGACTGAACCCCAAACTTTCAATTAAAAGTAAAGCGCACCACATCAACCCCTAACTAGCTAACTAACTAATATATATATATATATATATATATATATATATATATATATATAGATATATATATATATAGCATCTTAATACTCGTTTAGGTTATACGCTTATGTACTAATTACGTTTTATGGTTTTAGGGATAAGAAAGCTTAAATTTATCGGAAATATACCCACATTTGCGTGGATGGAGGGTGAAAACCCACCCCTAGTGCACCCGAACGAGATCTGAACCTCGGTCTCCCCATCATCGGCAATCTAGTCTACTGTGAGACCGCGTTAGACCACGCGGCCGCCGAAGTGGGTCAAGTCACTATTCTCCACTTAAAGCGTCTGCTTGTACTTTCTACTGACATGATCAAAAAATGCTACTAAATTATTAGACGAGTGTCTATTTTTTAAATATTAAAGTTTTCTCCTCGTTACTTGTGTATATTACAAATCTAGTAACAGCCAGTGTTCAGTAAATAAATATTTATACATTTGGCTTATTAAATTGTTTACAAACAACACCAAGAAACCACAAACAGGATGGTTTTACGTGTAATGCTATTATATTTCTTTACAAATGATGCATTCTGGGCACTTTCAGAATTACTCATCGGTACTTTTGATCAAAATTTAATAAAACCACTTCAAACAATCATTTAGAATGGAATGGCTTTCTTTATTTAAGTTTAAAGTAGTTGTGGCAGCGTAAATCAAATTGGGCGGCCCATTGGGATATCTCCCGGTGTCCCTAAGGCCCAGTCCATCCCTGAAAGGATCAATCATATTATCAGGGGTCGGCAAACAGTCCATCGTGATCGACCCATCGATCTCACGGAAATTTTCAGTCGATCACGTAAAAAAAACCTTTATGTTCATAAAAAAAAGTTGATTTTTGAGTCTTCTAAGCTCGCTAATAATTATATAGATTTTCAAATAATATAATATGAGTATGACCAAAATAACCTTGACCCGTTATAATCGGTTATTATACAAAAATAATAATAATAATTGCGCAGTTAGTATGAAAATGTACCTTTTATTTGGATTATATATTTTGTTAGAAAGTTGGTGAGTAGAGTTTTAGGAAAGATTCATTTTTAGATGTAGAGACAAAAAAAAAGTGTAGTAGTGGAGAAACGATGGATGAATGCGGAACCTTTGATAAATTTATGAGTCTATTGGAGCCCAAAAAGGGTGGACGACCTCTGATATAGATACTAAAAAATAAACAGATTTATAAGAGTTTAAATAACGTACAATATAATTTAAAGAACTATGATTGATCAGATATTCTAATGCTACTAACAGTTACGTAATAACAAGCTAAATTAGAATTTCCCACTAAAATACAGTTTGCAATCTCGTCGGTGGCCACGTGATCTAAATGTTAAGCTCATAGAGTCTGATTTTCCGACGACAGGGTGTCGGGGTTCGAATCCTGGTCTGGCGTACTGGAGATATTTCATCCTCACGCAAAATAGGGTATATCTACTCTAAATTTCACCTTCCTCAACCTTAGAAAGATTATCGTAATTAATATAAATGCGTCTAGCACGAACGGGTAAGAAGACGCAGTAAAAAAAAAAGCCTTGCAATTAAACGGCGATTTTTCTAGCGGTAAGCATGAAAATATAAAAAAAAGGATAACTTCACATTTATAAATAATCCAAAAAATAAAAAATTTCATACAATCCCCGCCATACTAATAAGTGCCTTAAAATAGTTATTTTGGTTTTTTTTAATTGTGCAGAATTCAGGTGAGTTGGGTAGTATAACTCATAAAAATCCCTTTATAAATATGTATGGAACCATGTATTCTCGCTAAAAAAAAAAGTTTCACTTTCATCCAAACATCCAACAAACTACCTGTTACAGCCCACTTTTCATTGGAAGTGTCTTATCTAGCATCTAGAAATGTTACGATTCATACATCAAGTCATGTGATCTGCAGCCATTGCTTATGATAGATAATATTAAATAATATCAACCATATAGTACAACGTTTTAGCCAATTTTGACTGCAAAAAATAAGTTCCAATATTTTATAAAGGACCCCTACTTTGAAAATTGAACTTGAACTCGAATACAAGAGTCAGCCAATGATACTAAAGTAATTTTTTATAAATATTTTTTATATGTATTGTATTTCCTGTGTGATTGTGTATATTATGTGAGACGACTGAACGTATTGTTAACATTATCTTTAAAATGTATTGTAATAGTTAAAATTGGCTTTCCAGTGCCTTACAAAAATGAATGTTCATATTGATTAAAAAACTACATACCTACCTATTCACGCCATTCCCTTACGAGGTAGGCAAAAAAAAAAGTATGCATATAGCTCAAAAAACAACTTCGTACTTAATCCATCCTCACTAGCTTTTTCCACACTTTCCTATCCTTGCATACTCCCTTATCTTCAACATCATCCATACACCGAGTCATACATGTCCTTTATTCTTAAAACTCTTAATGGTTTTATTTTTCACACATTCGTCTACAACATTTAACCACGTCTTACATGTCCTACCCCTTCCTTTTGATTCACACACTCTACCTTCATATATTTGCTTCGTCATTTGATACACACTCATCCTCTCAACATGACCAAACCACCGTAAGACTCTTCTTTCACATTTACTTTTTGGAATCCCTTTCAAACCACACTCTTTCGACACCCATTAATTACTTACTGTCCATACAAGTTTTTCCACATATGTTTCTTAAATTTCTCATTCCAACCACATTCACCTTGCTCTTGTGTTTCTCCTGATGTACCCACGCTTTCCATTCATAGAACATGTTGGAACTAACACACTTGTATGTACTGCCAAGCTTTGCCTCTTTCCATACTTTTTCATTCTTTGCAATATTACATAAAAATCCAACTACTCTCCGAGACGCATTCACTAGTCCGTCAATCTCACCATTTATCCTTCCATTTGTACAGAAAATTTTATCGAGATACACAAAATAATTCACTTTGTTATGACAATTTTATATTTATACAAAGCTGACAGTAATTTTCTGATCCGTCCTTATCAAAAACTATCACCTTAGATTTGTAGACATATACACGAAGATCCATTCTCCCCGTCGCCACATTCAAACGATTTAATGCATTCTGCAAGTCACTGTCATTCTCAGCCATCAGGCATCATCTGCATATATTCAATTGCCATTAAATTAAGAATCAAATTATAATATGCTGGTTACTTGGTAAGCGGTGTGCAGCATCTGTATATAGCATATGTAGCGTAATATCTCATACTCCTGAATTGATAATACTAAGCAGCGAAATTTGTCTGAGGGTGGGGGAAACAGCTCGTGTGGTGTTTACCATGCAAGTGCATTTTATCACCTCTGTTTCAACATGCAACAGCCAAGAAACAACATAACCTTGCCTTAAAACGTATGAACATTTTAAACATGCAGGCACTTTCTTTTCTTTCCCATATTTTTCTCTCCCCCCCCCCCCCCCCCCATACCTTTCGCTTTCCCTTTTTACGCGTTGTATTTTTACAACCCTCATTGGAAATTCGATGAGAACTAACCATGCAGCGAATATACCCCCTCCCCTAGGTCCTTCTCCCGCTTGTCCCAAGCACCCTTACCCCCCTAACCCCTCCCCCTACATCTGCCTTAGCAGTCCCCTGAGAAAGCCAGAGTATGCATGCAAATGGCAGAATCGAGGAGCCATGCAATATTTGTTCGTTTCATTTTCCTACTCCGTCCCTTTATTGTGCTTTCCAGTTTACGTCGACTTCTTCCGATATTTTTCTCATTCCCCCCCCCCCCCCCCTCCCATAAGTTTTTTCTCTCTTGGTGATCATTTGGTCCCCCACCCCCCCTCTTACCCCGTCTAATATTCAATTTTCTTTTCCTTAATAACGCTTCTCAATATTTAAGGAACGGTTGCAAGGCAAAAATTGGCAATAGAAACGGATGAACCACTACTATTTTCCAATATCATTACTTTTCATACTACCGGATAATCGAATAGGTCATAGGTGCTCAGTATTTTTGAATAGGCACACACTGTTAGATCAGTCTTATTTAAGTGAGATTTATAACGTGAAATTTTGAATGTTGTTATTATTTCGGTAAGCTCGTAAATATTACAAAAATCTTTTAGAAAGTTTTCCCTCTTTTTCATGATCTCTAGTAGAAGGCGTTTCTCCCCCCCCCCCCCCCCGCCCCCAGAACTAATATATGGATTTTATATTAAGTTGAACACGTTAAGAATAGCATTTGACTAGACTACCGATAATAGGGAGATCAGAGTTCGATCCAGGTCGGGTGTAGTGAGAGTGGCTTTTACTAATTGGTTACCCGCTCACCCTCCACGCAAATGCGGGTATACTTCCTCTGAATTTAACCTATTATTTATACAAATAGGATGGGGATAAAAAGGAATAATTTAGAGATGCTGTGCTTGGATTTGCGTGAAGGGAGAGTTGGAAATTATTTAGGATAAAAAATAGTGATGGGACGATCGATTCCTCAAGCTATTCGAGAGGTTCGAAATTCGTAAAAATCTAAAAAAAAAAAAAGCACTCAATTAATATGAAGGCCTTGTCTTGCTATCAGCATTGTAAGCAAATGGTAAAAGTATATAATAATAATATTTAGCACCGCGTCTTACTACCCGTTCGGGTTATACGCTTAAGTACTAATTACTCTAATGGATTAGGAATTGGGAGGGTTGAATTTTAGAGGAAGTGAACCCGCATTTGCGTGGAGGGAAAGTGGAAAACCATTTAGGAAAAACCACCCCCAGTTCACCCGACCGAGATTCGAACCTCGGTCTCCCCGTCCTCGGCGGTCGAGCTCAACACGACTAGCGCGTTAGCCAACTAAGCTACCGAGGCGGGTAAATAGTAAAAGTAATCATATAAACTTGCATAATAGGGAGAGTAACAAAATTAGCAAAAAAAAAAAGCACTAAATTATATTAATATATTTAATATACAATGAAAGTTTATCTTTGTTTTTTACGAAGTAAGAAACATGGCGAACCAAACAAAATTGCTTTTGTCAGTGGTACCAAACCTTTTAACAATAAAAAAAAATCAATTTTAAATATTCTCCCTATACTAAAACTATACTGTTTAAAGAATTTGGATTAGAGATTCGGATTCAAGAAATATAGGATTCGACCCATCTTAAATAAAAAAACACTTGAACAAATCCAGCCTGGATTCAAACTACGTTCTTCTCGTCACCAGCAAACCACAAAGGACGATACTGACGTCTTTCTACACGTGCTCACCGATGGGGGTTACATTAGTTGTTAAAGTATTAGGTCTAATCTATTAAGACTGAGATAAGCCTAACCAAAAATAAATGTACCATCTTTCAACAGGAAAGAGATTTGAAAAACAATTTTCATAAACAATAATGCTATGCCTGCAAGACTACGATTTAAGATACCATCTTGACTTCTTGGGTCAGAGTCAGGGGTACCAGTCGAACAGGTTGATACAAAAAAAAAACCTAAGCATTTCCCAAAATTACCCTAATCAGTGAGTAATATGTGGAAAAGGCGTAGATCTAATCTTGTTTGGTTTTTTTTTGGTATCTGAGATCTTACATTAGCCGAAGTTTAGAGACTAATCTTTCAGTAAAAGTTATTTAAAAAAATGAATATGGCTACGGATTTGAGGAATAAACTAGATCAGACCAGGCCGAATTGATACTTCCTAAGAGCCTCAGGATGTTCTAGTTTAGCCTAGTCTAAATTAGTTAATACTGAAATTTTGGCCTAAATCATAGGATAAACTAGTATGGCCTACAATTTTATTAGGCCAAACCATGTTTAGCTTAGGTTAGGCTAGGTTAGGCTAGGTTAGGTTAGGTTAGGTTAGGTTAGGTTAGGTTAGGTTAGGTTAGGTTAGGATAGCTAAGAGCATTTGCGCGCGAACTATGCCTGACGAAACATGCCCAAGGTCAATTTATGTTTCCATCCAACAACATTTGCGCGCGAACTGTGCACGATGAAACATGTCCAAGGTCAATTTATGTTTCCATCCAACAACATTTGCACGCGAACTGTGCACGATGAAACATGTCCAAGGTCGATGCATCGTATGGGTTGAGAAGGTTGAAAACAGAGTATTGCCTTAAAAACATCAGGCTATATCGGTCTATCTTACAAGAGGCAGGCTGTATCAATTCGGCCTAGTCCGATCTTGTTGGTCCTAGAATAGGGTTTGGACTGTAACATATAATATATTTAAGAAAGGTGGCGGGCTCAAAGATTAAAAAAAAAAGGGCCGATTTTATAACACGATTAGTTTCGCTATTCAAAATGATCACGCTATATCACCCGAGATAACACAAAACATTGAACGTTACCTTTATCTAAAAGAGAATACCTTTATCTTCTCTCATAAGAACACAAACAAACAAACAAACAAATAAACAAACAAAAATCCCCTCTCCTCGGAATAGTAATTATAATTAAGTTTCTACATTGTCTTCCATAAACTCGCTACGAACAAGACATTGTGATGGCAAAGTCGCTCGACAATAGCGATTGTAAAATAACACGGCGGGAGTTAAACCAACCAGTGAAAAGGGTGGGGAATGTTACAATCATTAAGTAGTAATTAATGACAGGATTAGCGTCCTTTCGTTACAAACGGGTTGTAAGAGGGGGCGGGGTAGAAGGGGGGGGGTATCACGGTGGGCCGACCACGACCTTTAATATCTGACTTGCGATTCATTATCAGCGGCAAGCGACCTAGGATAGGAGGATAAGGATCCTTTTCGGAGGGTCGTTTTGGTAGCAACGCAGGTGTTCCCAGAGATAGAGGGTTTTCATATTTATAAATTCTAAAGCAATTTGTCTTCGAAATATACAAGGGTAGTAGTAACAGGGCTAGCGCAAGGATTTATTTCACGCGCCCTATGTAAGACCTAAAATATGTTCACAGTTGTATTCTATATAATTAATGTAAATAAAATAGGTAGGTAAATAGGTAAAGTAGGTGCCAAAACATCGTAAAAAGGGGTGGGGGATTAAATTCTGCCTTCTATCCTACTCACCACCCCTTAATCAATCATTATGAACAAAAATATCATATTTTCCTCTTTTCTTAATATTTTAGAAAATTTTAATGAAATATCTTTACTTTCTCTCGATACCTTAGAGAGAAAGTATTGTGATAGACATTAAAATTGAACTCGAGATTTTGTTAAATGTCGACGTTTCATGACCCCTTGAAACCAAAAAAAGTTGTTTTCCGCAATGCCATCTGTCTGTACCTCAGGCTAGAGCCGAAACTAATTTACAAATTGGGCTAAAATTTGGTATCTGGGGTTTTTATAAGGTCCCACCAGTGGGTTTTTGTAATTAGATATCTAACCCTAAATTTAAGGCTAGTTTACCGAAGGTTTAAAAAAAATCAATGTTCTCAAAATTCAATATCTTGACACTGTTTATCATTTTAGTTAAGATGGTGACTTCATTTTCTCATAAAAATGACTTTGAAGATACTTTACATAGCCTAAGGGAAATGTTTCAATTTTCACTATTTCTTCGCAACTATTTGAGATACGAAATATCTTACCATCGCAAAGTTGTAGTACTATTAAGGATAACAAATATTTTACTTAAAGTACATTTTTATAAAACCAATAATTTCTGAGCCATAAGCAAATATACATACTTTTTAATTCTTATGCTCTTTGGTGGACAGAGATGTTTCTCTTTTCTCAATTTTTCTGTAACAGTGTTCCTAGTTCCTAACGCCATAGAGTAAGTAACAGTGTATATTATCTCATCCATTATTTTGGTGTAGTGTTTCTACAACAATGTACAGACCTATTATTTCGTTTCACAAAATTAATCTTACGACTTTTTAGTAAATGTTTATTTTATGGTAAAAGCGAGAGAAAGCCTGTGCGCTGCACCTTACAATCTATTTTTAAATTTATTTGAAGTATTTAACGTGCGTTTTCTGAACCAACTGTTTATATAGGCACAATATGACCTCTAAACTAACTTAAATCTAGAACAAACACAACATCCAGTCCCCGCCCGTTAATTCCTCACTGTGAAACCTACCGATTGAGTTAAACTGTTGGACTAGTATATATATTTGTGTTTATATTTGGATGTGTAGATTTTTTTTAATACTTAGGATTAATGATAATATTGTTATTTTTAACTATTATTTAAATAGTTAAAATACCAAAGATATAAGCTCATAGGTTATGCTTGATATAATAAACGTTGAGCCATTTACCTCTCCTTGAACGTTTCTAGTGATGATTAAAACTAAAATGTCTCGAATGATCTCAACAGGAATAGTCCAGACACTTATGATTAGTGATTTGGTGCACTAAGTTACGGTAGGACTTTCATTAAGGTGGGAGTGTAGGGAACACAAGAAAAGTGTAGTGTTTTTGCAGATTTTATAGCAAAACTTTTTTTTTTGGGTCTAATTAAGTAGAAAATTGCTCCAGTAGAAACATATAACTTAATGTTCTTAACATGATATTATCAACAATTATTGTTGAATATCTGTAAAGAGCATTTTGATAAAAAAAATAATTTTAAATTACGAGAAGAAGTTGCCCTTAAATTCATTTCCAAGAGGTTGAGGTAACCATGTGAAGAAAATTAAACTAAGTTTCCACTTGAGCAAAATTCTACCTTTTTTTTTTAGCACCGCGTTACTACCCGTTAGGTTATACGCTTATGTACTAATTACACTAATGGTTTTAGGGATTGGTAAGGCTATATTTATAAGAAGTGTAATCGCATTAGCGTGGAGGGAGAGTGGAAAGGCATTATAGAAAAACCATCCTTAGTACATCCGAATGAGATTCGAACCTCGAAACTCCCCGTCATCGGTAATCTAGTCCACTGTGAGAGTAGCGCGTTAGACCACGTGGCCAACGCAGGGGTGATAATAAAGTAAAATATTATCAATAATAATAAGGTTAAATATTAACTTTGTTGACCACAAAAAAATATATATATATATATGTATAGTATTTTCTAAAAGTTCTTTCTTACCAATATCCTACTAAAAAAAAGAACTATTATTTTTTTAAATATATATAAAATTTTGTATAAATCCACACACTTAGGTTATCCACAATTTTCCACGTGTGTGTTTAGTGGGCGATCTGTTCTCCTGGGAAAGTTGAACCTAGTTGACCACTTCTCTCTCCTCCCTCCCCCCACCCCCTTCTTCTCGGTGACGTCATCCGATGATCCCGTGCACCCCTCATGGAGAGGGTGAATTAGCTCGGTGGGATCCCTGCCTGCCTGCCTGCTTGCCTCTATCTCTCCCGCTACCGGAAGATCAATAACGGAACAGCAGCGCAGGAAGAACGGGGACAAGGGTGAAAAAGGAGTGGGGGGGGGAGGAGAAGAATATAAGAGAACTCGTACCTTCGTCCTTGTACTACAGTCAGATTCAGAGACGAAGACACTTTTTATTGGGGGGAGGGGGGGGGGAAGGCCACTACAAAATTTTCCTCAACAATCCTTATAACATTCTTATTAGCACCGCGTCTTACTACCCGTTCGGGTTATACGCACTTACGTTAATGTGTAATGGTAGGGTGATTGTGAGGTGAAATGGAGGACCTACAGTTTAACGTGGAATCCGAACCACGGTGGAGGCCTGGCATTCCTCACATTCACAAGTTGTGATTAATACACGTCTTTTCAGAGGTGAAGGAAGGGTTTGGCAATCAGATAAATCTGTGCCGGGACCGAAGATTGAACCCCGGACGCTAGCTCAGAAGTCCGACACCTTACCCCTAGACCACCAGGTCACCCCTTATAACATTCATGGTCATGTTATCCACTGCTGTCGCTTTTAGTTTATGAGTAATGGTATTATTATCCATTAATTTTTTTTTTAAAGATTGTATCAAATATACTTTTCCTCGAATACAATCTTAATTTTGACAAACGATCCTAAATTTCTAATCAGACCTCCGAATCCTACATAACAAGATTTTTGATATGCCATATTGGTGTGATTTTTTTTTTCTCCTCTTTAAATTCCGATTTTGTTCACATTATTATTTTATTTATTTGAGTTATGTTTAACGTGAACTTCCTGAACCGACTGATTATATCAGCACACGGGTGACCTGGTGGTCTAGGGGTAAGGTGTCGGACTTCTGTGCTGAGGTCCGGGGTTCAATCCTCGGTCCCGGCACAGATTTATCTGAAAGCCAAACCCTTCCTTCACCTCTGACAAGATGTGTATTAAACACAACTTGTGAATGTGAGGAATGCCAGGCCTCCACCGTGGTTCGGATTCCACGTTAAACTGTAGGTCCTCCATTTCATCTCACAATCACCCTACCATTGCACATTAGCGTAAGTGCGTATAACCCGAACGGCTAGTAAGACGCGGTGCTAATAATAATAATAATATATCAGCACACGAAAATTTCTATGAACGAGAGAGAAAGGGCCAACCAATTTAGCCGGGAAAGATATTTTAACATACCTTCCAGTGTTCTTCTACATCCCAAAATAGACAGGGGGCCGACGGCTTTACTTTCCCTCCGAAGGAAGTTGTGCTAAGGATTTTTACCGCTCAAGTAAAATCCGTCAACCCAGGCTGGGTTTGAACCCACGAGACGAGCACTTCACCCCAAGACCCCCGAAGTTGACTTCACAATTGATAAGGTAATGTTCTGGGGTCAGTTAGATAAGTTTATTTTGATGTTGATGTCGACCAAGCTACTAGTAAGCATAATAATAATAATATAATAATAATAATAATAATAATAATAATAATAAATCTAAATAATAATTCTAATTTAAAATTAAAAAAATAACTCTGAAATTTGTTCGAATCCTCTAATCTCTAGTATCCTTAAGGATTCTTTCCTATAAAAAATAGAACCAAAATACTTGTATCCAATATTAAAAATAAGATCAATGCCGATCGCAAAAAGTCTGTATTTTCTAAAAGTTTCTTCCTAACAGAATCCTACTCTACTTTATCTCCTTGCCACCGTTTGCTTCAAGTCCTTAACCTCTTTTTAACAAGTGTATAAGTTTTTTGGTAATTTTTTCTACCATGTCTCCCTACCCGTTCGTGTTATTCACCTATAGTCTATATTAATAATTAAAGCAAGAAATTCGTGAGGTGGAATTTAAGGGGAGGGGGATATCTTCAATACACCCAGCTAGGATTCGATTACCGACCTCTCGATCACCAGCAAACCAAATTAAATGAGCATGACACTTATATCACGTTCTTACAGACATGTGTCTTTTTTTTCCACATTCACCACTCGAGCAATAAGGCCTTACAGTTAAAACAAGATTTAATTGGATTTTGAAATTTAACGCGAAATTCAATACCAGGCTTGTACCTATGTTTTTGTTAGCTATTACGTTTAGCACAAACGTTTTTAACGACTTATCCTAAGGGGTAGAGATAGTAAAAGGTTGTTTTAAGAAAGTGCACCCACATTAGCGTGAAGAGAGGCAATAGTACATGGGTTACAGTAAGCCCACCCAAATTTTGATACATAATATAAATTTAAACCTACCCATTTCTAATACAGGTGACTACAAAACATATTTTAACAAAATCCCTGACTTTTCCAGGTTTTCCAGGAACATTTTTCAATTTTCCCTGACTACTTTTTTCCAGTTTTAATGGTGGATGATGACTTTTTTATTTATTATTGATCATATATTAAAAAAGTTTGTATCTACTAAACATAAACAGTTTTATCAGTTATTTTAAAAATTAAAATGTTATTTTATTTAGGTATTATTAACTTTTGTTTTAGTGTTTAGTTGCGAAATTAATGGGATTTTTAGACATATTTTTTAATTCCCTGACTTTCCTTATTTTTAGTTAAATTCCTGACATTCCCTGTTTTCCCTGTCATTCAAACATCCCTGACTTTTCCAGGTTTTCCCTGTTTTCCCTGTCTGTAGCCACCATGTAATACCACAACCTACTAGTATTTAAAGGTGAATTATTTTAATGTTACACATTTGTGTACATTTTGTTTGGAAGTATATTGTTTGTTAACTATGTGAAGAGTACATTATTTTAACTAAGATAATGCCTCTAATTACCATGAACATCTTCTAAATAGCTTCTAGATAAAATGTTTAAGAATGTATCGGGAAAGCGATCCTATTTTTATTTTTACAAAGCTCCACCAAGCAATCATATAGTTTAGTTAAAAATTTAACGACTTTACTTTCCTCTCAACCCCTATATAAAAACGTTTCTCCCAATTTGACTATTATATAAGACTAAGGGCCGGTCTTATGACTACCGCATAAATATTGCTATCGGAGGTTAAAATTAGCTACCAGTTAAAAGTTATCAGTCACTTTAATATTTTACGCGTATTATGAACTGAATTTATCTGCCAGAATAGTTGTTATATGTAGGAGAAATATATTTTTATGCAGAAAATGCAAGGTTGGTACTGTTTTTACTAGTGCGCGCATGCGCATTAGCCCTGATGCTACCGCTATAACCTAGCGAGTGGCGAGAACGCTCAACATTTTTTAAATAATGGCGGCTAAACAAGTGCGAGGAAACAGTTGGCGTGACGTGGGCGCAGAAGCTAAGTTGTTTTGCAAGTACTAATTTCGGTGTCTGCCAAAATATGGTCAATAGTTGGGTATAACGTTTCCAAAATTTCATTTATTGTACTCACATTTAGATAGTTTGTTCTTATATAAATATAACTCTACAAATAGCTTATCTGTTTGTATAAAAGTGTGAGTTAAATGTTCTAACTTTATTTAGTTAGAGCCTGGGCCTGTGCTTACAAAACACGTGAACCAAGATTTTAACCTAAAAACAGATTCTGATAGGCGAAACCTCATGAAAAACAAAGCGTCACTATGGCAACAACCATTTTAAACTTTCAGATAAAAGTTACCAGGTACTTAAACCTCCAATAAAAATGTGATGGATAAATACGTTTTATCCGGCAGATAAATGCTATCTGGCAGTCATAAGACGCACGTTTAACTTATCTGCCAGATTAATATTTATCCAAGAGTCCGGCCCTTTATGTTTCTGTACCTCTGAAGAGAGGATGGGATTAAAACAGTCATAAATAACGTGTGGAAAACCAATCCCTTAATACATCCAGTCGAGATTCGAACCTCGGCAGTCTAGTCTACTGCGAGAATAGCGCGTTAGACCACGCGGCCACAGAAACCGGTGATTATTTAACTAAGTCTGAAGTTATTTATAGTTTAACGTTGCTATGAGCCCGAGTAGATTTTTATATAGGTGATTCTAAAATTTTCATTACGCCTCAATTTTTTTTAAAATTTCATTCATACAATGATTGTATTTGTAAGTCCATATGAATAACAACTTTTTCACATCACTCTTTCCCTCCACCCCACCCCTCCTTCTCTTATACAACCATCACCCCTCTAAATATTTATCACCGTATTGGAATATTTTAACGATAGCTGCCATTCAGCTTTCGCTTACCGAAACTCATTTCATTCTCTTTTGAAAAAAAAAATCGTATCTCTCCTGTGAAATAATAATAAATAATAATAAAAATATATATCTCCCACCCATGCTTGCGATACTTTTGTTCTGAAAAGGTTCGATTTCGTTAAGGTTTTTTTTTTTTCCGATGCTACCATCAAGAATCATTTCCCGGAACCTGTGAATGGTGTCGCTACGCACTTTACTCACATCGCTTCACGCCTGAGGTGCGTGAAACAAAGTGTTGGTGAAACTGAAGTGTATGCGAGGAGGATTTAGAGAAGGAAGGGAAGTTCTAACCCATCATTCCCAAAAAAAAGTAGTCCGAAGTTCCGGTGGATACCGTCCTTTTTTTTTTCTCTTTTTTTTTCCCTAGCCCCTCTCATCAGGTTATAAACTATAAAATACACTAAAAAAGACATTTAACACTATAATACTGGATGCACCTATGGACACGCGGACAAAGGAGTCTGGATTGTTTTGCTGTTGACAGAAAGAGCAGGGCAAGAAAATATTAACCACGTGCATTGTGTTGGTTTTATCCTTAATGTTTTCTCACTCTGCCTACATGCAAATGTAGGTACAATTCGTCTCATCCCTATCCTTTTAATGTAAATACTCGTAGAGCCCAAACGGTTAGTAAGATCCGGTGGAAAACAAAAAAAAAAAAATGACAAGAACTTCAATAATAAGCCCATAAATTTACAACGTATCAAAATCTTTCAGGTTGGAAAGAATAAAATATATCAATGCTTGTATGGGAAGAAAACGAGTTAACCTATTTATTTTTGCTAGTTTTTATACAAAATGTATTTAGGCACAATAAATAAAAATAAAGTTTCAGTTTTATTTTCTAATATAGCAGCCTCAAAAGTTCCCAAATATTTGTCATGGATATCCTGGCATTTGATAGCACTTTTTCTCTTAATTTAAAAAAAATTCTCGTTAAATTTTCAAGAACTATTGATATTACTAGATGCACAAAATTAAACTAAATTGTATCAACTCATGCATTGTTTTATTTACTATGGCTGAATAATTTATTGCTATAAAAACTGCAAAAAAAAAAAAATACTGGCCTTATAATGGGGACCTTCGATAAGCGAGAAATTCCGCATGGACGATCAGATTTAACTCAATATTTAATTCTCGATGAGTTATTTCAAAATATGATTCACGCCAAAAAATAAAGTTGAAAGATTTAAAAGGCTCTTTTTCTTTAACAACCCTATATTAATAGTCTTATTAATACAAAAAAAGGTGTGACAATGAGACATTACTTACTTTAAACTTCTTTATTTTTTAAGCATATTTGCGGAGCAATGAGACTAAGGTTGATGAGAAAAGGATCTAGGTTTAGCCTTCTCATAAAAAAACACAGTAATTTTTTGATCGGCCCACCACATAAAATTTTAATATATTTGAGAACTAAAAGCGACTTTTCTCTTAATTGAAACAAGAAGTTTCGTAGTTTTCATATTCCTTCTTTCTTATCGAGATGACAAAAGGGTGTTGTAGGTAAAGGGCGAAAGGGAGTATAAGCTTAAAGAGAATATAGAAGTATAAAAACGACTCAGACTATTATGTTTTTAAGCCGTGTGGTCTGACAGTGAATGGTACTTTCTTGCTTACTGAGACCGCTGCCTTAAACTCGTTATCAGTTTCATCCCGCCTTAATTCCCATCACCCCTTTTAAACTGTCCGTGATTGGACGGAACATCTTTTTGACTAAAATAACCGTGTATACCTACTTTTTTTTTTCACAAATCAAGTTTCATGAAAATGGGAAATATTCAAAAGAATGTATCCGCCGTCCCTGTCAGGAAATCCTACTATATCGTGAGACCCCGGTGGGGACAAATCTTGTCGACTCATCCAGACCTGGTTTGGCCAGTTTTGTTAAATTGTGACCCTACTGCTTCGAGCATCCTGAGTTCATATCCCAGTTTGTGTTTTTATATGCTTCACAATACATTCCTTGGCAGAAGGGAAATGATTACTCTAGAAATATCAATGGGAAGATGGGCTGTATTTGAGCTGCTGGAAGATCAGGCTTAGTGTAAAATAAAGGGTTCAAAGTTCCCTGGTTCGAATACCATTAATCTTATGCAGGTTCATTTTTATAAAACAATTTTTTTTTGGTGCAAACTACTTCCGAACAACTTATTCATCCCCTTGCTTCAGTGGTCACATGATCCAAGGAGTCACTATCGCGATGGACTGATTTACAAAGAGTGAGAGATCGGGTTTGGCGTCCCTTTTGGATGTACTCAGGGGTGTTTTCATTAAATTATTTCCCAGTCTCACTCCACGCAATTACGGATGCACTTCTTGTAACTCTACCTTCCTCATCCTTACCCCATCTGTGAAGATATGAAGATACACCGAAAGGGTAGTATGACGTGGTTCACAAAAAATAAACTCAAAATTATTTACGTCTAAATTTTTCACCTGGTAAACACAATTTTGCTATCTTAAAGAAATTTGAAATATGTGTTTTATAAAATGCGGAAAAAAGTTTTTTCTCTTTTCTTCAGGTGGACATTAAATTTAAATATACTACAAACACATAAAATAAATACTAAAATATTATAAGCAATGCGCTATTATTTTGGTCGATATTTTAACTCCAAGTGTACAAGAATCTAGTTAAGTTGAAAATGAATGAGTAAGCACTGTAATAATAAATTAATTCCCAGAAGAAAAGACCATAACTATTTTTTACCATGACTATACCTAGTAATTCACCTTCCAAGATTCAAAATTCTAAAAAAGGGGAATTACCATCAAACAAGGTAAAGCCAGAGTTAATATTGGTCTTTATTTTCTTTTTCTTAAAAATAAAATAAAAACTTCGATTTTTTAAATTTCAGACTTGATCCAACCATATATACCTGCACGTAAACACACCGAATTTTGGATTGCCAGATTTGTGAGATGGTTAACACCACGTGAAAAAAAAAAAAAAAGAGGATAGGGATAAAGAAGGTATAGAGGAAGGGGGGATAGAGCTTTGCAAGTCGAACACGACTTCATTACGCTGTGCAAATATTTTCTTTACTCTGGGCGAAGCTTTAACGAACACAAACCACCACCAGAGTCAAAATGACTGGCGATCGTTTCCGAGTTCCTGTTGGAAATCACAGCACAAACGTTTCTGGGCGAGGGATCCGGTAAAGACCACCCGATACACCACGGCAGCACTAGACCTACCTAAGACATCGTTTGTGATCAAATAGCAGAACCACAATATTCTCAATAAATAACATACAGGGTGTGTTAAAATCTAAAAATTATATTTTAAGATTTAAATCCCCCCCAAAAAAATATTCTTCCTTCAAATGTGTTTAAAATAATGTGTGATCATCATTTATTAGATTTACAGTGGAACCTCGTATAACCGGCCCTCAATGATCTGGATTTCCAGACTGAAGTTTTGCGATTATTATTTTTTTTTGTAAAAATAATGGGATGAATGATTGAAGTGTTATTTAAAAAAACTCTTTTCAAATATATTCATTAATTACGATACTACCCGCTTCGGTGGCCGCGTGATCTAACGCACTATACTCTAAAAGTAGACTAAGACTGCCGATAATGGGGAGATCCGAGGCTCAAATCTCGGTCGGGTGTACTGAGGGTGGTTTTTACAAACTTATTTTCCACTCTCTTTCCACGCAACTGCGGGTACATTCCTCTAAATATAACCATCCTAATCCCTAAAACTATTAGGTAATTAGCACACAAGGGTATAACCCGAAATGGTAGTAAGATGGGATGCTAAAAAAAACACAACGATACTGCATTCGCAAAGTGAGTACAGTACTGTACTGCAATCAGTGGTACAATGTACTGTACAGTATGCTGTAGCTTTATCAGAGGTAAAACTGTGTTCTGATAATAAACACTTGCTTCGGTAGGATTTCTCAGCGTACTGATGTGCGTTGCCACCATTTTCCCTATAATTTCAGGATTATTCGGATTCTCGTTAATCCGGATGACATCGTGTTCCATTCAGATATGATGGAAAAGGTTCTACCGTATATATATATTTCTGTTAAATAAATAAATAAACAAATAAACCTAGATTAGAGCTATCCCCATCAAACATGGTATTAATTATACCCATACTGGTGATCACGCGAAATAAACGTAGATTGCCGGAGATCGGGAGGTGGATATTTGAATCCTGGCAGGATGTATTGTGGGTGTATTTTACTAAAATGTTTCCCATTCTCCCTTCAAGAAAATAAGGTCCTTTTCTCTAAGTTTTACCTCTCTCATCTCTACCCGATTAGCTTAAGTTAAAATAACACAGACGGGTAGTAAGACGGGGTGGAAAACAAAACACCTAATTAGACAAATCGGTTGAACCTTTTATCAAACTCAAATTTGTCTTCCATGCAATTGACCAACATTTTTCTCGGACAAGGATTTGGTAAAAAGAGATAAAAAATGTATAAAATGCTCACTTGACAATCCAAATAAACATATATACTTATTATAAACTTTAAGATAAAGAATACTCAAATAAAAAGTGAACAATTTTACAACTTGCCTCAGTGGTCACATGGTCTAAGACGTCACTCTCGCAATAACTTTACTGCTGATGACAGGGAGATCAGGGTTCGAATTCCGGTCGGTTGTACTGAAGGTAGTTTTTACTAAATGGTTTTCACATTCTCCCTCCACGCAAATGTTGGTACACTTCCTCAGAATTCGAAAAAATGACTTGTTAATATTTGACAAGATTTCGAGAACTCACCAATAGAGAACAAGTTTTGTTTTCCCAACATCATATGGGCTTTTCCTGCTTTGTGTTAGTTTTGGTTTCGTATCCCGTCTAAAGCCTTTCTAGGGCTCTTTAAAGCTGATCCCAGGCCAGTAGCTTACCTAAGAGAAGTGGGTCAAGCGAGCCATCTGATTCCTTTTCCTGCCCCTTCTCCTGAAGATCATAAATAATTTTGGGCGTATTAAAGTTGGGCCACGAGTTCCTTATTGGGATCGTAGGCAGGGCGTACTGATGTACTAACTCAGCCCCGGCTGTTGTGGCGCCACATTTAGGATGGTTGTAAATGTGTTCTCAAGCTGAGCGAATAAGAGTAGGTGATGGATAATGAGACGGAACAAAACGCTAAGATAGTTTAACCTAACCAAGTCTAACCTAACCTAATACAAGGCAAAATGATTTGTGAGGCCGAATTCATATCTACCCGCGGGTCTTGGCCCAACTAAGCTATGAACATTATTCGGGACAAGGGTTCCGTGGCCCAAATATTACACACCAATAATTTTAACAAAATCTAAAAAAAAAAAAATTTAAAGCACAACTAAATATTCCTAAAACACATAGTTACATTTAAATACCAGGTTAACAACTTGATATTCAAAAGGTGTGCACTACTGCTCACAAAAAGTGCCTCTTAAATTCCAAATGGGGGGGGGGGGAGAACAAAACTAAACATAATAACATTACTGAATTAAATTTACCACTCCCCTGCCCACCACCTGTCTACTGAGCTAAAGGGTCCCCGGTTCGATTCCCGGGAGGACCGAAAGATCTATATTGGTGAGATCTGGGACTCCCCCTTTAACGGTGATGTATTAACGGCAGGGGGGCTGGGTGATGTGTCTGTGCTATATTTTAGTTAGTTTATTAGTCGTGTGCTGACATTATCAGTAGGTTTAGAAAGTGCAAGTTAAGTACCTCAAGTAAATTTAATACTTTTTAGGTATTTAACGCCCACTTTTTGAAACGACAGATTATATCAGCCCACGACTTGTAAACTAACTAAAATATAAAACAGACACAACATCCAGCCCCCCCCCCCCCCCCCCGGCCGTTAATTCATCACTGTGAAAGGAGGAAACCCACATTTCACCAATCATACATTTTTAGTTCATTACGGGGATCAAACCCGGTACCCTTAACTCGATGGACAGACCCTCTACAGACTGAGCTAAGACACCAATCATTCTCAAAATACAGTCATAGAGTGCGCCGCTGTCCTAATAGTTTCCTACAGACTCTAGAAACTCATCAATGCGTAAAGGCGGTTCGTACACGAGTTATGGTGTCCTAATATAGAAGGATCATCTCTCGATTTCATTTCCACGCGTGAACTGCGGCCACTGAACGCAATAACCTCTCATTAAACATTATCACGTGAGCTCCGTTTTCCCTTAATATGTCCTAGCAGTTCGTACAGTGTCACCTACAGGTTTACATAGATAAACAATGTTTAGAAGGATTCTGGTAGAAAGCACCTTTCTAGAAAATACATTTATTTTTGCGGCCAAAACTGAAAATGTTTCACACCCTGTACTCATTACAAAACATTGTTAAGTTAGTCAAGTCTCGTAGATTACTGTCGTCAGGACATGCAGTGTGAATGGAAGAATCTAGAACCATGGTCAGGGTATTGACTGGCAGAGCCCAATGGGAAGAGACCAATGGGAGACTAGACGCAGATTGGGAGGATAACATTAGAATGGACCTGAAAGGAGATTAAGGGTGGTAATGAGGGTGGAACTGGATAGAACTAGCTCAAGATAGAGATAGGGTTTAATGAAGTGGACTGGATAACTAGCTCAAGATAGAGATAGGGTTTAATGAGGTGGACTGGATAGAGCTAGCTCAAAATAGAGATAAGGGGCGTAATTTTGTAAGTGCAGATATGAGCATAGAGTTCCTAATGACATGGAATAAGTAAGTTATCTTACAGATAGTGGCAGTTCCACATCACATGACTTGAACTATGAATATATTTAAATATAATTTATTAACAACGTGGAAGGTTGGATTTAGAAGAAATGTATCAGTTCTTGCATGGATGAAGTGTGAAACACCATTTATTATAAACCACCTTCAATACACCCGATCGGTATTCGAACCTTGATCTCCCCGTTATCGACAGCCTAATCTAATCCGAAAGCGATGCCTTTGACCATGGGGCCACCGAAGTGACTGTTAATTTGATAAAAGTTGGTATAGCTCACAAATGTTCCAAAGTGCCCCCAGGATAGCCAACAACAGGAGAGAAAGAGAAAAAAATGCCCTGTGGTGAGTTGAGGCCTTTTCCTTCTCTTCCTGCGCTCAACACGAGCAAACACAAGAGAAGACACACACACAAACACACACACACACACATATCTAAAAAAGGTGAACAATAATTCGTATTTGCCCTCTTGGCCTGTGCTCGTTTGAGACAATTATGACTCGGCTCAACGGCGGTTTTTTAACGCCATTATTGTGCGCATCAAACGAAAGTACATTTGGAAAACTTGTTTTTTTTTTAGCCCCGCCTCTTACTACCCGTTCGGGTTGTACGCACTTACACTAATGTGTAATGGTAGGGTGATTGTGAGATGAAATGGAGGACCTACAGTTTAACGTGGATCCGAACCACGGTGGAGGCCTGGCATTCCCACATTCACAAGTTGTGATTAATACACGTCTTATCAGAGGTGAAGGAAGGGTTTGGCAATCAGATAAATCTGTGCCGGACCTAGGATTGAACCCCGGACCTCAGCAACGAAGTCTGACACCTTACCCCTAGACCACCAGGTCACCTTTTATTAACACTTACGTGCTAATTAATCTAATGGTTTTAAGGATTAGGAAGGTTATATTTAAAGGAAGTGTATCCGCATTTGCGTGAAGGAGAGTAGAAAATCATTTTGTAAAAACCGACAACGCTCGAGAAGCTAATTAATATAAATCTGATTTTATGACCCAGGTTATTTTATTTTATTTGTGTAATTGAAGTCGTTTAAAAAGTTAAACAAAATTTAGTGATATTTCAAAATAATGATTTTTTTTAAACGTGCATCGCGTCTTACCACTCCTACGGGCTATCAAAATGAGGTAGGTAAAAAATTAAAGAAACAGTATGCGCCTGTGAGGGGAAGCAGAGTGGAAAACCATTTAATAAAATAAAAAAACACCTAAGCTCACTCGGCTAAGATTCTTTCTCTTGAGGTTTCGTAAAGAGTAAACCAAATCAGTTGAGATTGTGTAACAACACGCGGTCATATCCATCCCGACGTCCTTGATTCGGGCCCTGACTGGATTAGTATACGGCCTAATCACTCTGGATTCACGTGCGTCAGTTTATTTCTCAGTGCCAGATCTAAATATTTAAATATATTGTGTTCGGGGTGCCACGTAATTTCACGTTCCTAACCAACGATTGGACTGCCCACATATTAATATTTAGGATTAATTTATTCCATACTTACGATACACCAACTTAGTTCAGTCGTTAATCAGTGAGACTACCAATCGATCTGAGTGTCTTGGATTTTATTCCTGGTATGAATGAAAAAAATGTTTCATTGATTAAATTAGGGCTTCTGTCACATTGATAACTTAGCGGCCGGATGGCTTTGATGTTGTATCTGGTCTAGAATTAATTTAGTTCGAAAGTCGTGTTGCTAATTAAACACCATATTAAAAATAAATATATTAAACAAATTGACGTCTGTGGTCTTGGGAGTAAAGTTCTCAGCCTCAGGAACCCGATGTTCGTGGGTTTAAGCCCAACCGGGGTCGACGGATATTTCTTGAGCGATAAAAATCCGTAGCACAACTTCCTTCTGAGCGAAAGTAAAGCCGTCGGTCCTATGTCGATTGTGACATGTAAAAGAACCCTGGAAGGTATGTGAAAATTACTTTTGCCGACAAAATTGATAGGTTCTTTCGCGCTCGCTCATATAAAGTCCCATGTGCTTATGTAATCAAGTAGGTTCAGAAAGTGCACGTTAAATACTTCAAATACATAATATTAAACAAAGTTTCAAGGTTAGCAATTTGACGATGATGGTTCTTACATCGTGTAGTTATCGGAAACATGGAGTTTCAAACCCACACCGGCACTAACTATAGATTACGTAACTTCACCGCATCTCACTTCAGGCGACAGCGCATAACGCTATAGTACCTATTACCCACCGTCATAAACAGACCCTAGTCAAGTCACACACTGCAAGAGGTAAAGACGGTACTTTCCTGGAGTTGAACTGTTTCATAGAATATATATCATTTCCCTCACAGATAGAGGTTGCTAACAGTTCACTTTCCGTGAGAACTTTTCACGTATTTTCAGGCAATTACTGTTACTTTTGATAGATATCAATACCTGAATAAATTAATACTAGTAAAATGCTATAAAATTTGGTTGCCAAAAATAATATTGTGTTTTATAAAATGCCCTACACACGAAAATTGGACTTTAAAAGCAATTTATTGTAGGATTTTATTAAGGACGTTGCCTACCAATGACGTCACGGTCTGTCGAGATAGGATTTCCCATGTCAATGAATTTACGTTTTACTCGGCGAGTTTTACAGATATAACGTTGAAACAAGAACTACGAATTCTTAAATAGTTCTGAAAAAAGTCCTACAGTATCACAAAATTATTATTTTTTATCTTGAAGTAGTTTTTTGTAAACAATTAAAAAAAAATCCTCTATAACGTAAGCTATCTGTCTTGATCACGAAATTGTCCTGTAGGAGTCTTCCTGCCAGGATGTGGATTAAATAAGTCCATGGTAACATATGTATATGTCGTATTTTCAGTTTCAAATTGAAAAACAAACACGAAAAATCAACAGTAGAAACACTCAAGAATATATTAATAGAGAATATAAAATAATATTAAACCAAAATTAGTATAAATCTAACATTTAAAGTAACTAAAATTCTTTTCCTCTTTAATTTTTTTTTACCTAAGTCCTACCACCCATCCGTGTTATCACATTCTCACATTTTGAGAGTGAGAGTGAGGTAGGTAGAATTTGTAGGAGAATTGTATACACATTTGGGCGAAGAAATTATAAAGAACTATTTATTTAATATTATTAGGTGTTCTGTCTTAAGACAGGTCCATTCCTTTTGTCAGTGAGCTTAGACCGCCAATGCGTCCTGTCCTCTGACTACTCCTTCAGCTACCAGAATCTTCTTTTTCCCCCCTTAAAGTCATCCAATATTTGAATCCTCCTCCTTCCTAAGCTCCTCTTTCCCTCAACCTTTCCTTCTATGACGTCATGCAGAAGACAGTTCCTTCTAAGGATGTGTTCTATTAGTTTGCTTTGTACCGAAGAATCACATCCAAAATGGTTTTCTTCTCATCCACTCTTCTTAGGACCTCTTCATTTGTCACCCTGTATGTCCATCTGATCTTCTCAAGACTTCTCCAGCACCACATTTAGGAAAAAAACCCAACACCCTCAGATTCCCCTGCTGGAATTTGAATCCCGACCTTCCCACAGTCGGGGAACCATACCTAGATGATCCTGACGTTTAGCCTGCATGCCCACCGATGTGTATAGGCGGCCTCGCTTGGTCTCCCAAGAAATTACTACTATTTCTCAAAGCTGTAATGTATTTTTTTTAAATATTTTTTATCAAGCACGTCCATCCATAATATCTGTTGGTGTCAACCAGTTGAGACTCACTTAGGGTCGAGGAATGTCGTCTAAGTAGTTCAGTAGGCCCTACTTACTATGCTCGTCCCAAGCTCTACTTGTTATTGATTACGCCAATATACCGCGGAAAGGGTCAAGTGGGTTCAACTTTGTGACGTCACCCTGATGGATAACTCCTACTGCGAGTGAGAGTGGCCTAGTTCGACAAAAAGAGCAACACTATTTTTGCTCGCGTTTTTTTATTAGTTCCTTGGAGTATTCTTTTTTTTTTTTACTGTGGTATTTGATGGACACTACAGTCCAATTTTAACGACGTTGTCTACTTGTAGATTTCGAAGCTATTTTGCGAAGCAGGTTGCTTATTAACTTGACTCACCTAAGCAGTCTAAGCACTATCACACTTAGACGTCAAGTACGAAATAGAAAGAGAGGGAATAAAATGAGAAGTTCATCCTGAGAGGGTTCTTGTCTATGTGTGATACTCTTTTCATCTTCCTCTGACGAGTTTACACACTCACTTTAATATTTGCGCCTTGAAAAAGTTGACTTGCTCTTTAATTTTACCTTTTTCTTGTTTCCTATTCTAGTCAGATAGATGCTTCCTCGGACTTTTTAATCCGACGCTAATGTGTAATGGTAATGTGATTGTGAGATTAAATGAAGGACCTACAGTTTAACATGGGATCCGAACCACATGGAGGCCTGGCATTCCACACATTCACAAGTTGTGATTAATACACGTCTTGTCAGAGTTGAAGGAAGGGTTTGGCGATCAGATAAATCTGTGCCGGGACCGAGGATTGAACCCCGGACCCTCAGCACAAGGTCTGACACCTTACCCCCAGACCGCCAGGTGACCCGTTATAAAAAAATTAATTTTAAAAAACTACTTCAAGATAAAAATAATAATTTTGTGACACCGTAAGACTATTTTCAGAATTATTTAGAATTTATGGTTTCTGTTTCAACGTTATATCTTTAAAAACACACTGAATAAGGCGTAAATAATTAACATGTGAAATCGTGTCTTGACCAGCCGTGACGTCATAGGTAGGCAACAGTCCCTAATAGAAAGAACCTTATATTAATGCTTAAAGGTTACTGGATCAACTTACTTACGTATTCTACGTCAATTGACGTCACATTTGATAGATTTTTTTTAAATCGATGCTTCTAAAATAACTTAATAATAAAATAAAATGTTTTGGCCACAAAAATTTTTTTTTTTTATAAAAGAACCTTCAATAAAATTTGTACTGTACCTAAACATATTACCTATATATAAGAGACGGTTCGAATCTTATATTTATCAAATACAAATCTTAAATTTTCTTTCAAATCTTGAAATCTATAAAAATGTATGATTTTAGTTTAATTGACAATATCAAAATTCAATTTAATAATGGTTGTTAAAAGCTTGATGACAAAGACAAATTATATAGTAAAATTTTGGTGTCTCTGTCATATTTAAACCCAAATTGTTTTAAATTGTTATTTTACGTCAAGGTCTTCATAATTGTATTCGAGATACTTATTTTTTTTTAATTATTAGTAATTTTGTTATCCCTAATTTTCCTAAATCTCGTCAGGTCTATAATTGTATTCGAGACTTTTTTTAAAAAGATTTTTACGAATTTAATCTCTCGAATCCAATGAATGCACGACTTACAGACTAAACTTATCAACAGCGGTAGGCCTACGCTTTAAAACACATTCAACCATTGAGTCTAGAAATGAACTAATTGGTTATCAGGATGAATTCATCTACAATTAGTAATCCGCTTCATGGACTCTTTTCGTTAGTCCGTTGTTTAATGGTAAACCTTCATTTTGTCTGGTTTGCCGGTTACGGTTACGGTTACGGTTACGGAGAGTACTAGGATGTGTTTTTTTACTTACTCTTTAGCATAATCCACCTCTGTACACCCAACAGGAATTAAAGCCCCTACCTTCGGATACCTGGTCAACCAAATAAGACGAGACTGACGCCTTTATCCGTGTGTCCACCAGTGTAGGTCGTCGGTAAAATTATATTTTAGTGATAATTTACCACGAGGAAGGTTTGAAACATGCAAACATTTTTTTGACAAATTTAAACTGAAAGACTTACGAAAGTTTCGCCTTCTTCTAAATTGAATTATTTAATTTATATCCATTCGAGAGTGAAGATTGTCTTCAAAAGTTTTAAAAGGTAATTAACTTCAAGAAATTAACTCAAATTAATCAAGCGAAGTAAGAGGAAGGAAAAAAAAATCGGGTGGAATGCACAGTGATGTTTTTAAACAAAATTATTTTTTATAATCAAAGCTGTTCTAAACGTGTTCGTATTAAGGAGTTGCCTACCCGTGACGTCACGCCGGTCAAGACAGGATTTCCCATGTTAGTGAATTTACGTTTTACTCAACGAGTTTTAAAGATATAACGTTGAAACAAAAAACATAAATTATTAAATAATTCTAAAAATCGTCCTACGGTGTCACAAAATTATTATTTTTATCTTTAAGTAGTTTTTTAACGTATTTTTTTATAAATCCCCTACACTTAAGCTATTTGTCTTGGTCATGAAAATGTCCTGTAGGAGTCTTCCTGACAGGATGTAGATTAAAAAAGTCCTGGTAGCATATGTCTATCTAGAATAGAAACAAGAAAAGGGTAGTTTAAAAAAGAAAGCCCATGTTTTCAAGGCACAAATATTAAAGTGAAGTGTGTAAACTCGTCAGAAGAATAGGGTAAGGGTTATCCTCACATAGACAAAGCCCTCTCAGGGTGAACTTCTCATTTTCTTCCCTTTCTTTCTATTTCATATATTGGTGTCTAAGTGTGATAGTGCTTAGACTGTTTAGGTGCGTCAAGTTAAGATGCAACCAGCTTCGTAAAATAACCTCAAAATCTCCAAATAGGCACCGTCGTTAAGCTCAGTTATCAAGCTAATAGAAATGGCATAGCCACATTACTCTAATAAGAACTCTCAATAATAATATTATAAAATAATATTTAACAAAATTTTAAAGAAAAATTAATAAAACAATTGAAATGCACACCTATTAAAAATATTTGAGGCCAATTATTCCGATTGTGGCGTCCACTTTTCAGGTTCCTAAAGTTCATTAATATCCTAGTTCAAGAACATACCTATTTTAAATATTTATTAAATGAGCTTTAGTTGTGATTAGATTGCTTAACACCAAAAATTTAATGTTAACAAATATTCTTTTATTTTTAAAGTTAAAGTACAAACAGCAACCAATAACTTTTTTCCATTTCTGTACCAAGTCTTACAAACTTCCGCATAATAACACTAGTGGTATAAAGATAAGAAAAATATAATTTTAGCAGAAATATACCCGCATTTACGGGGATGAACAGTAGAAAACCATTTATGGAGGACAAAACATCTAAGTTCACCCGACCTTGTTTTGATTCCCTACCTCCTCATCACCGGGAAACCAATCCATAGTGTTTGACGTCTCATCAAATGTTGCCATGGTTGTTTTAAATTAGTTTAACTAGATTTTCTTCATAGAGCAACTGGAGATGGTATCCCACCTTTGTGATTTGTTAATCACATCGCCGAGAAAATTTTCTGCATTTACTCGAAATTTACCTTCCTCAAAGTGTGGCCAACTCTGCCAGTATTGGTGAACACACGAGGGAAATACCGCAAATTCTGTTCGATTTCCTATAAATTTAACTTCCTCAACATGTGGACAATTCTGCCAGTATTGGTGGAAATACTAGAGAAATATCGCAAATGCCATTGAATTTAATGTAAGTTTACTTCACTCAACGTGTGGCTAACTCTACTAGTATTGGTATTAAAATTTAAGAAATTTGGCAAATGCTGTTGCATTTACCAGAAGCTCACCTCCGCCAACGTGTGGCCAACTCCGCCAGTATTGGTGGAAACATTTGAGAAACACCGCAAAACTTTTTTTTTTTGTCTGTCGCGGTTAACGCAAAAGGTCATGCATGATCTTTCCTCTCATTCTATTTCCATTTCATATAACGTTGATGGGTAGGGGGGGGGGTTCCCAGACTTTCAGTACACGATCTCATCGATTCCGTTAGAAGTACGAGAGACAAACGAGACATGAGGGCTTGAAGAGGAACAGAGAGTGAGAATGAACGAGAGAGAGAGAGAGAGAAAAAAAAAGGTGTGAGGGAAGGAGGTACAACATTATGTGTAGCTTCTCCGGGAAATGACTGTCAAAGCTCTTATACGCCCGCCAGGTTTCTTACCAGACGCTAACCAACTCACGCAGCGCGCCGCCGGCAGAAGCTCGAAGCTCAAACGCTCGGCACGGAACCAAGGAGAGAAGTGAGGGGTAGGAGGAGAAGATAGTGAAAATGGGAAGAGGGGAGAGGGAGGCGAAAAAGTTTTTTTTTTCTTTCCCATTTTCCAATGAGAAAGAGCCTTCCAGAATCCCCGAGCGAACAAGATCAAACTGTCTAGGGGAAACCAGAATTTACACTCCTTGAGAAACGAGAAGAAAATGCGATGGGTTACAGGGTGGAGAGGGGGGGGGGAGTTAAGAGGGGGTGGCCCGCACGAACAATTTCAGGGCCTTAAGTCTACCAATATAGGCTGCCATAAAGATTTTCCTTTACCCCTGTGAATTCCATCCTATATTTGAATCAACGATGGGAAAGGGCGGTAAAGAAAACTTTTTTTTTTTCGCACACAGGAAAATATTTATAAAAGCTAATAGGTGTTATTGCTTTTCTACACCCTTAGAACCAAAACATGAGAATAATTAAAAAAATGATTAGTAAATTTAAAATGAGGGTAATAACGACTTCGTCTAAATAAAGTTGAATAGAGGAAATGCACCAGAAGTAGGGTTGAAAAAAACTACATACATACATACATACATATACATACATACATACATACATACATACATACATACACATATATACATATATACATACATATGTGAAAGACCTCCTTTCAATGTAGCTGGCACCCACTTCGGTGGCCGAATGGTCTAAGGCGTCACTCTCGCAATAGGCTAGGCTGCCGATGACGAGGAGATCATCGTTCGATCCCTGTAGATTGTACTGAGGGTGGTTTTAACTTAATTATTTCCCATTCTCTCCCTCTACACGAAAATGCGGGTACACTTCCTCTAAATTAAACCTTCCTCATCCTTAGTCCATTAGCATAGTTATTAAATAGGTGTATAATCCGAACGTAACATAAGACGATGTGCTAAAAATACATTTAAAAAATGTATCTGTCAGGTAATCGAAGCCAGGTCTTAAAGTCCAATCATGACCAAGTAGGATGCAAGTCTGATAACTGTAGCTGCTCAGCAAGCGCTACATTGAGCGTAAGACTGAAGAAAACATCTATTTAGTAATATGGATAAATTATTACATAGTGAATGGTGTGGTAAGCACTATTTATGGTGCAAAGTAGTATTCTTAGCTCACGCGGAGAATTTTAGTTCGAATACCATCGCTGGAATGACAAATAAGATATTAATCCTTTAATGTATAAGGTCATTGGGGTCAACTTATTTGACGTCTTTGGACTAAAAAACAAACAAAAAATTAAGCAAAACAAGATAAATAAAATTTTAGTCCTCCATATTTCTTTCCTTATGTGGGTTTACCGTAAACAAACGACCATCATCAAGTAGCATCTATAGTCCAACCGCCATAGAAGTATTTTTTGTAACACCACGTCTTACTACCTTTTCAGGTTATACGCATATATAATAACTAGCTTTGCTCGTTGGGGGCTCTGCCCCCAAGCCCCCGGTGATTTTTCTTTGCGAGTGGATGTAAACTAATGTAATTCCAACGTTGTTTTGAACGTAACAACTTAAAGTTACCGGAATTGTATTGTATGTAACCGCACCAACTTTAAAGTTGCTCCACCCTTTTGAATTTTTTTCGGGGCTTAGAAATGAATTTTTTTTTAACTTCTTTGAATTTTCCCGTCGGTTACAGGCTAGAAGCTATAAGTTTGCCAAATTTCAAGTTTCTAGCTCATCTAGAAGTGGGTAAACATTAATGTCAGTGAGTGAGTGAATGAATGAGTGAGTGAGTGAGTGAATGATTTGAATGAATGAGCCATGTGGCTTTATAGTAGTATAATTACTATAATAGGGTAGGGATGAGGAAGGAAACATTTTGGAGGTAATCTACCCTCTAATTTGCGTGGAAGAAAAGTGAAAAAAAAAATATTTAGGAAAAAAACCCACAAGTAGACACAGCCGGGATTCGAACTCCGATCTCCCCGTCATTAACAGACAAGTCCTAGGGCCCTTTTACACAGGCGTTTCTTGACACGCGTCCTGACCTTTTTTTTGTGTGTATGCAAGCAACATATGTCGCGCTTCTTGAAAAGGTTGAGAGGAAATTAAAAACAAAGAGACCCAGATTGCCGGTCTCTTTCTCTTCTACCATTCGTGATAGATCCGTGCGTTATCTCCCTCATTATGTTGCAATTTCAGGTACAAATAAAGCCGTAGACAATAGATACACAACCACAAATAAGAAACACAATACCTGCTACAGAAATAAACTGATACTGGTACCGAGAGATACAATGAGGTACCAACACTAGTGGCGTAGAGGTTGGTTGCCCTGCAGTCGCGCCAACACGGCGACACTAAAGTTGACGCCTGTATAAAATACCCCATTGAATATAGTGTATCTTGAGCCGCGTATACATCTGATGATCCTATCTTGTATTCTACCTTGTATTGTAACAGGCTTGTATAGTTGTGACGGGCCTACGAACCCCCCCCCCCCCCCCACCGAACCTACCACAGCGGTTTCGTGAGAGGTTCGTTCAAGATCCAACTGAGAGTCGGTATTTGGAACAAACTCTAAAGGGATTATTATAATTTCTACCTGGGACGTCTTTTTGTGGGTTCATCTAAGTGGTACGTACCCACAAACCTGGTACGAAAATGGCAAACTGGACAGAGTAAACTTCGTTGCAGTGGCTTGAGATTTATAAAATTAATACTGTTCTGTGGGATCTGAAGGACAATAATTATTAATTGTTACTAAAAAAAACCCATAAAAGATGCGCGGAAGGAAAGTGTTTCTTTAGTAGGTCAATTGGAAGAAGCTTGCAAGAAAAGGGTAGTCAGTTTATTGGCGCAGCACAGAAAGGAGAAAAGCAAAGAGAAGAATTCAAAAAAGCACAGGAAAAGGTTAAGTTTTTATTTGTAAATAATATGAAGTCTTGATTATTTATTAATAAAATACAATATTACTTTCTCTCTAAACATATTACTGTATATACTAGATACTGTACAAGCACTGAGGAAATTACTGCCCGCAGGAGCATTGAAAATGTGTTTCCTTTTTAGAGATTTTTGGTCCTATTCTGTTCAAAAAGGTTTCTAAATCTGTATGAGACATCCTGACAAAGTTTTTATACTGTCCACTAATGTGCTGGGATTCCAGATCTAACAGTAGTTCCAAACCAGCCCGTTTTTTTTATATAGCTCAGTGCACCACCATCGTCTTTTTGTTTTTAATTAAATTTGTTATGATTAATATGTCGCAACTGGCCATAATCATCGCTAACGTTTCCTCGTGGGAAGACATGTCTGTCTAGCACCCTCGCAAATACGCCACTGAACTGTGTATCACTGCTGAATGTTCGTGAAACAGGTTGGATCCCTGGAGAAGGTAGAATACAAGATAGAATACAGGGTAGAATACAAGGTAGAATACAAGGTAGAATACAAGGTAGAATACAAGGTAGAACACAAGGTAGAATACAAGGTAGAATACAAGGTAGAATACAGGTTAGAATACAAGGTAGAATACAGGGTAGAATACAAGGTAGAATACAAGGTAGAATACAAGGTAGAACACAAGGTAGAATACAAGGTAGAATACAAGGTAGAATACAAGGTAGAATACAGGTTAGAATACAAGGTAGAATCCAGGGTAGAATACAAGGTAGAATACAAGGTAGAATACAAGGTAGAATACAGGTTAGAATACAAGGTAGAATACAAGGTAGAACACAAGGTAGAATACAAGGTAGAATACAAGGTAGAATACAGGTTAGAATACAAGGTAGAATACAAGGTAGAATACAAGGTAGAACACAAGGTAGAACACAAGGTAGAACACAAAGTAGAATAGAAGGTAGAATACAAGGTAGAATACAAGGTAGAACACAAGGTAGAATACAAGGTAGAATACAAGGTAGAATACAAGGTAGAACACAAGGTAGAATACAAGGTAGAATACAAGGTAGAATACAGGTTAGAATACAAGGTAGAATACAGGGTAGAATACAAGGTAGAATACAAGGTAGAATACAAGGTAGAACACAAGGTAGAATACAAGGTAGAATACAAGGTAGAATACAAGGTAGAATACAGGTTAGAATACAGGGTAGAATACAGGGTAGAATACAAGGTAGAATACAAGGTAGAATACAAGGTAGAATACAGGTTAGAATACAAGGTAGAATACAAGGTAGAACACAAGGTAGAATACAAGGTAGAATACAAGGTAGAATACAGGTTAGAATACAAGGTAGAATACAGGGTAGAATACAAGGTAGAATACAAGGTAGAATACAAGGTAGAATACAAGGTAGAATACAGGTTAGAATACAAGGTAGAATACAGGGTAGAATACAAGGTAGAATACAAGGTAGAATACAAGGTAGAATACAGGTTAGAATACAAGGTAGAATACAAGGTAGAATACAAGGTAGAACACAAGGTAGAATACAGGGTAGAATACAGGGTAGAATACAAGGTAGAATACAAGGTAGAATACAAGGTAGAATACAGGGTAGAATACAGGGTAGAATACAGGGTAGAACACAAGGTAGAATACAAGGTAGAATACGGGGTAGGTTCGTCAGATGTATACACACTTTTGGATAGTCTCACGCCATTTTTCACGCGGCGTTCTCTAGATCGCGACGGCATTAATGACGCGCGACAGAGTGTAAAAGCATCACTCATTGTCTGATGTGTATTTAGAGAACGCAAGTGACCGTGTCGCACGTCACGAAACACCTGTATATAAAATACCCTAACACAATAGTGACACCTTAGAACGTCCGGCCACTGAAGCGGAGGACATTTGAGTTGAGAAGATATTAAAACATTGGTATATACTGTATACATATAATATAATATAATATAATATAATATAATATAATATAATATAATATAATATAATATAATATAATATAATATACACTATTGACTTAAGGTCACAACGATAAGAAACCATTGCCGAAGTCACAATGAACTTTAGTAATTTGGGGTAACTATTTGAGAAACCTCTTTCTGCTGCTTAAAACCATAATTTTTAAAAAGGCACAACGTGATCGACAGGAATATGTAATAAAAAAATAGGGAGTCTCATTTAAAAAAAAAATCAACATGACCTTAGCGTCACCTTAGCAACGCCACCCAAGGTCATACCAACCTTACCACCTTACTGAGCCCTTAGAACCAAACCACTTTTGTTTAAAACATTATTTTTTTCTGCAATGCGTTGTTTTCGAGATATTTTGGTAGAAAGTTTTCAAATGAACACCTGGTATAGTAAATATAATGTACACACATAATCACGCCGTTCCCTTACGAGGTAGGCAAGAAACTATGCATATAACTCAAAAAATAACAGCTCCGTACTTAATCCATCCTCACTAACTTTCTCCACACTTCCCTATCCTTGCATACTCCCTTCGCTTCAACAACATCCATACACCGAGTCAGCATGCTCTTTTATTCTTAAAACTCTTATGTTTCTCTTTTTTCACACATTCGTCTACAATATCTAGCCATGTCATGCATGGCCTACCTCCTTTTTGATCCACACACTCTACTTTCATATGTTTGCTTCGTACTCGATCCACACTCATCCTACAACATGTCCCAAACCAACGTAAGACACTTCTTTCACAATGACTATTGGATTCCCTTTCAAACCCACTCCTTCGGCACCCATTCATTACTGACTCTGTCAATACGAGTTTCTCCACGAATAAATATATATTAATAAAGGAAAATCAAATTGTCACTATTAAGTCTGTTGTACCACGGTTAGTAACGTATCAATTTAAGTAGTGAAATTAGGAAAATTGTTGATAAAAACTGCACCCACATTAGCATGTAGAGATTATATAGGAAAACACAATAGAAAATGTGTTTGAACCAATACGAGTGCACTCGACCGAGAATAAAACCTCAACTTTGAGTCACCGCAATCTGCCAACTGTGCGGATCTTAAACATTGACCAATAAATGTCCAGGGGGACTGGGTGCTGTGACACTTCTGTAATTAAGTTAGTTTGCTAGTCGTGTGTTGACAATCTTCTTTTAATTTTATATTTATTTATTTATGGTATTTAACATGCACTTTCTGAACTGACTGGTTATATCAGCAGACGAGAATTTCTATGAGCGAGAAAGAAAGGCCTACCAATTTTTGGGAAAGCTATTTTCACAAACCTTTCAGGGTTCTTTTACATGACACAATCGACATGGGACAATGGCATTAATTTCCCTCCGAAGGAAATTGTGCTACGGATTTTTTATCGCTCAAGAAAAGTCCCATCGACTCCGGCTGGGTTTGAACCCACGAAGAGAGAGCGAGCACTTTACCTCAAGACCATCGAGGTCGACAAGGCATAATCATATGATTCTGAAACCCGGTCGGTGAACACGTGGACTAAAGGCTGACGTAAAGGAGAGTCGGGGCTTAAATCTCAGTCAGATGCATTGAAGTTGTTTTTTTTGTAGACAGCGTCTTACTACCCGTTCGGGTTATACTCTTATGTACTAATTACGTTGCGGTTTTAGGAATTAGGAAGGTTATATTTATGAGAGGTGTGCCCGCATTAGCGTGGAAGGAGAGTGGAAAACCATTTAGGGGAAACCACCCTCAGTACTCCCTACCAAGATTCGAACCTCAATCTCGCCGTCATCGGCAGTCTAGTCTACTACGAGAGTAGCGCGTTAGACCACGCGGCCACCCAAGTGCATGGCTTTGATCCCCAATATTTTCCCAATCTCTCTTCATACAGATGTGGACACACATAATCCAGATGTTACCATCTTCATCTCTATCATATTAACATAACTAAAATACGTATATCTCGGATCTGCTAGACCGTTAACCTGCTCGATGACGTAGATTCGTGTAATATCACTAAAGTCTTTGTCGTCTCATAAAAGGGAGGCGTGTCTTATGTAGGCCAATACTTGTGTATACACCATATGGCCTCGGTAATGAGACATCGCAAACAACATTAATGGAGACACTGTGAGGAAGGGGGTTTAGAGAGGGGGGGGGGCAAAGGTTGTGTTGATATTTACGAGCTGGACAGAAAAAAGAAGTCCCGAGATAATAGGGCCTCCACCCTTCCTGTCACGGGTTTTTTTTTCTCCCCCAACCTAGACGCCGCGCCCTCGACGCCATGCGCCCCTTACTAGGATCCGACGCCAGTCAAATTGCCGGCAGTACAAATTTTGTCCTTTTTTTTCCCCCCCTTTGTGGCCAATGTAAAATGTTTATGTGTAGACTGTTTCACTCCACGTTTAAGGTGAGGTTGAGGAAAGTGAGTTGAAGGTAAGTGTTTGTTGCAAATTTTTTCAACAGAAACTTTTTTTTTTGCCAAAATAAATCAAATATTTCTATAGTTTCGTCTGTTGAAACCCGCTTCTGTGGCCGCAATGTCCAACGCGCTACTCTCACAGAAGACTAGATTTCCGACGACGGGGAGATCCGAGGTTCGAATCTCTGTCGGGTGTACTGAGGTTTTTCTTCCAAATTTGCTTTCCACTCTCCCTACACGCAAATATGGGTGCACTTTCTCTAAATATAACTTTACTAATCCCTAAAACCTTTTGCGTAATTAGTACATAAGCGTATAAAACGGGTAGTAAGACGTGGTGGTAAAAAATTAAACATTCCAGTTGTTGAATATCTGTCATGAGCATAGCGGCATTAGGTGAGAAACTTTTTTAAATTAAGAGGAAAAGTTTTCATTAAATTCTAAAACACCTTTGACAGATATTCAACAAATGTTAAGGTCAAAATGTGAATAAAATTAAACTATATGTTTCTACTGACGTGGTATTTAATTTATTTTGACCAAAAAAGGTTTTGCTACAAAAATTGCAAAAATACCGCCCTTAACTTGTCTACTCTACATTACCACCTTAACAACACAAGCTTAAGCTTTCTCCATGCTATTTTTTAATGCACTATGCCATTTCCACAAACGGCGGCATAAAGTCGTTCTAGAGTCACCGGTGACTGTGACATCAATGATAGTTCTTAATAACCGATGATATTCACACGTCCATCAAAGACTATGCCTTAAACTACGAGTGAATAGTGACCCCGAGCACGGGATGTTCGATTCCCGTGTCCAGGTGTCATTTATTTCAAAATTTCCCGACCATCAGAATTTGGCTCCACTTGTTACGTGTCATCTGCTGATGACCGACCAAAGGACAGCCTTACCGAGTGAGCCACCGAACACAGATTCCGAGACCCATCGCCAGATAGTTGCCGTGAGTTTGGACCAAAATAATTCAAATATCCGTGTTTATTTTAATTGTGTCTGGAGGAAGACCCTCATGTATAATTTTCTGTATAGTCTTATGTAAGGTATTGTTTCCTCTGTGTCAACAGATAATTTAAGATATAATCACTCTATTTGTTTACTGTTTATTTTATGTAATTTGTGTACTTCGCAAGGAACTTGTAGAAAGTTGCCAACATAAAATGGGAAATGAACGAATTTTAAACAAGGTTGATAAAAAAAACTCTTCTCAGAACGCCTCCCGCTTTAAAAAATGTATATTGGGTCCTAATTTGGGATGGACAAAAAGAAAAATGGTTAATTATGTATCTTACACATTTATGCTTTCGAGAAACCCAAGGGATAGATGTAAGTCATGATTTTCTTTACATTTACACTCCTTGATCAATCAAATGACGTCTTATGTTGTCATTAATAAAAATTACTATAGAAAGATAAAGATCCCAAGCCTTTTCTCGACCTCTGAGGTAGCGCTTTGACCTAGTGATAGGATAGTATCGATAATGGTACACTATCGGTAACAATCGACTGTTTGAAATCACTATCGACTATCGATAGTTTTGCATTGATCCTGTTTGACCTTGTGTGGCTAGCTTTACAAAGTTTTTGCCCGCGACTAAAACGCGATGAATTTCTGAACGAAACTAATGTCTATGGTCTAGAGTTTTTTTTCTTGCGGTTATGTTGGTCATGGCCATGAGGAATCCCGTTTTTTGTTCGTAGAGAAGTTCTGCTGGCTACTAGAAACCTCAGTGCTGTCTGAACGAATGCTTTCAGCGGCAGGGACAATTATTTCACAAAAAAAAGAAATCGACTGAAACCCAAAAATGTTGATATGTTGTTGTTCCAACATCGAAACAAATCGTTGTCTGATTGTTATTTTTAACCTAAATAAACGTTTATACTTAAGCTAAATTAATTTCGTTTTGTTTCATCTGTAATTGTTTTTCGATATCACTATCGATAGTTTCTGTAAAACTATCGGAAACTATCGATAGTATCCGACCACTACTTTGACCGACTACTTCAGATTCCGACCAAAGAGGTAGCGCCCTTCACAGGCTACCTCTCACACATCCTCCATCGAAAAACTCCTCATAACTCACTCCAATTGAGGAGGAAGAAGAGGAGGGATTAGGGAAGCAGAACGAGGAAGCCATGGACACCGGATAAACGACATCTTCCAACACCCTCTGGCCTCTTCCCCCCTTCACTCACTACCCCAACCTCCCCACGCCCTCAGTACACCCTATCCTCCCTCTATGCCTCCAGCCAGCCCTGAGACCATAGACAATTCCCCTCCAACCATCATCCAGTGGGAACATCGAACCTAGGACTTTGCGAAGATTCTCAAGCAAGACTTCTCAGAGGGCGAAGACACCCCCTACCCCCATACCCAATGACTTAGCCGATCCCATCCCTGGACCCTCAACCACAGCTACTTAACCTCACACCCCACACCCCGCCCCAACCATCACACCCCCACCAATAGTATACTCACCAACACCCCAACAAATATCATTTACCCTCAACCATTCTTTTCCCTTTCTCTTTAACAATAATGTTCTACCCAGCCCGCCCCCCCTCCGGTAAATAAAACACTATACTCTCTTATGAAAGGCGTTTTAACACCAATGCTCACAAATTTTCCTTCAAAAATAGCAGTGTATTAGATTGTATTTTAAGTAAATGTACGGTCCAATTTTCATAGGAAGAGCATTTGCTGACAGCTAGAAAAGCTATTAAATATACTTCCACGTACTCATGAGTCAAGTGATGTTATATAAATCCGTGTTTTTTGATAATGTTATTAATACCTATAAAAATAGCATTAAATGTCATCAATGTTGCGCTTTAAACAGTATGTTTGTATTTTGTAAAATGTTATTCCTATAAAAATTGGACTGTAAATCGACTAAGTCGTGGATTAAAGTTAACAAAAATATTTTCAGTAAAAACAACGTTTATATCCAATCCAGAAATTATAAACAAACGTTCTTGGAGTTGTAAGCCGCGATAATACAGGCGCTAATTCCCCCCCCCCCCAAAATCCTTGCAAGGCTGCACTAAGGTTGAGTTTTCATTCACCCTCCATTTCCTTAAAATGCACCCTCCTCCTTAGGTTTATTTCGTTTGTCAAGTAATTAATATCTAACACTGGGAAGAATTGTAAAAAAAAAAAAAGTTTAGTACCTGCATCTTTTTTTTTTTTTACCTAGCTCCCCATCCCACCCTTCACCCCCTTGAGGCGCGAGTCGCCTAATTTGTGAGGCGATGGTTCTCGTAGGTGTGGGGGGGAGGGTCATTTATCAGGCCAATGCAAGAAGCCCCCCCCCCTCTCTCCCCTCTGCGAGATTACGAAATTACCGCGGGTTTGCAAGAAGACACTTAGAAACCCTGTTCACGCGTTCACGACCTTTTTCTTCGTCGCTTGCAGCATAAAACTTACAACGCCTACGTGGCTTGCGAAGATGACGACGATACTCTTCTCGCGGGAGCGTAGCGAGAGAGAAAGAGAGAAATAATGAAGGAGGATCAGAAATGAGAGAGAGAGACGGAGCGACTCTCGCACTAATTCACGTTAACCCCGGAGTCGCTCTCATGAATTCAAATTTAACCACTTTTTATGGGCGGTACTACCGTAGCGGCTACTGGGTAGCTACTAGAAGTAACATTAATACACATTAGGCAGTTTAGAAGAAAAAGAAGGAGAAAAAAGAAGTTCCTTGAAGAAGTATTAGGGTTTTAATTTTTCTTTTAGAAGTAATAAGCAATGGCTTCTCAAACGACCATTTCTGTTAAGGTATAAATTAAGTTAATACCACATTATTCTAAAACTATATTTTCTACGGTTGTCTATGTGTGAGAGCGATCTTGTTAGAAGTGTATCTATTATGGGCTGTAATATATACATACCTGCTTAGGTGGACGAACGGTCTAAGGAGTCACTCTTACAATAGACTGAACTGGGAGAGATCAGTGGTCAAATCCCAGTATAATGTACTGGAGGTGGTTTTCTCCTCTCTCTCTCTCTCTCTCCACGCAAATGTGGGTACACTTTCTGTAAATTCAACCTTCCTCATCCCTAGCACATTAGCGTAGTTAGTAGGCCTACATGTGCGTATAGCTCAAACGGGTAGTAAGACACTGTGCTAAAAAAAACCATCAACCTGGGTTTACCGTCCCTGGATCGCAAAATATGTCACAACATGTTATCGAGTCACAAGGAATTGCACCAATAGTCACGCTGTCTAAGGCATAAGGCTCACTCTATACGGGATTGCCAGTAGCGAGGAGGTCGAGTGTCAAATCTTTAAAAGATGCCCTGGGTTGGTTTCCCTGATTTTATTTCCCACTGATTTTTCCCACTACCTGCTCACGGTAGTTCGGGTGGAATTTATCTTAAATATCCTCCTAAGGGTTCGGCCAGACTGACAAGCGCGCGAGCGAGCGGGCGAGCGAGCGAGCGAGCGCGTAAGCGACTAGGTGGCCACACTGGCGAGCGCGCGAGCGAGCGAGCGAGCGCGTGATTAGCTGATACCTCTCGTTATTTGTTGACGAGGAGGCTCCGAATTTTGGCTGAGTGAGTTGAGGGTGGTTTTAACAAGTGATTTATTGTTGTGGTTTTCTCCTCCTCTCTCCACGCTAATGGTGATTCTTATTTGTAAAGGCCTACTTTGATAATATTGAAGTATTTTAACATATTAGTTTTATATAAATATATACATGGTTTATGATCTTAGCAATTAAATTAGGCCATTAATAGCAAGTGTGCTAATAATAAGAATTGAATAGTCAAACGGTGACCTGGTGGTCAAGGGGTAAGGTGTCAGACTTCTGTGCTGGGGGTGCAGGGTTCAATCCTCGGTCCCGACACAGATTTATCCGATTGCCAAACCCTTCCTTCACCTCTGACAAGACGTGTATTAATCACAACTTGTGAATGTGAGGAATACCAGGCCTCCACCAAGGTTCGGATTCCACGTTAAACTGTAGGTCCTCCATTTCATCTCACAATCACCCTACCATTGCAAATTAGCGTAAGTATGTATAACCCGATCGGGTAGTAAGACGTGGTGCTAATAATAATAATAATAATAATAATAATAATAATAATAATAATAATAATAATAAATAATAAATAGTCAAAGCTATTATTTATGCTTTTAGTGAGGATTACTCCATCTAGCTATCATATTCTGAAAATTGAAAATTGACACCTGGACACGGGAATCGAACCCGGTACCTTTGGCTTAGTACGCCAATGCTCTAACCACTGAGCTATCCAGGATTCGTCCCGTGCCTAGGGTCATTCTTCACTCATATTTTAAAGCAGAGCCTATGATGGAGTGCGGAAATCGTCAGCTACAAGTATGTGATTATATTAATATCACGAGCTATCTATCAGATAACGCAGCCATCTTCGACTCGGTAGTTGGCTTATTGCTGCCATTTGTACAATTATTATAATTGTACGGGATTTCATACTAAGAATTAAATAGCCAAAGCTATTATTTATGCTTTTAGTGAGAATTACTCCATCTAGATATCCTATTCTGAAAAGTGAAAAATGACACCTGGATAGCTCAGTGGTTAGAGCCTTGGCGTACAAAGCCAAAGGTCCCGGGTTCGATTCCCGTGTCCAGGTGTCAATTTTCAATTTTCAGAATATGATAGCTAGATGGAGTAATCCTCACTAAAAGCATAAATAATAGCTTTGACTATTTATTATTATTATTATTATTATTATTATTATTATTATTATTATTATTATTATTATTATTATTATTATAGCACCGCGTCTTACTAACCGATCGGGTTGTACGTACTTACGCTAATTTGCAATGGTAGGGTGATTGTGAGATGAAATGGAGGACCTACAGTTTAACGTGGAATCCGAACCTCGGTGGAGGCCTGGCATTCCTCACATTCACAAGTTGTGATTAATACACGTCTTTTCAGAGGTGAAGGAAGGGTTTGGCAATCAGAAAAATCTGTGCCGGGACCGAGGATTAAACCTCAGACCCTCAGCACAGAAGTCTGACACCTTACCCCTAGACCACCAGGTCACCGTTTGACTATTCAATTCTTATTATTAGCACACTTGCTATTAACGGCCTAATTTAATTGCTAAGATCATAAACCATGTATATATTTATATAAAATTGATATGTTAAAATACTTCAATATTATCAAAGTAGGCCTTTACAAATAAGAATCACCATTAGCGTGGAGAAAGGAGGAGAAAACCACAACAATAAATCACTTGTTAAAACCACCCTCAACTCACTCAGCCAAAATTCGGAGCCTCCTCGTCAACAAATAACGAGAGGTATCAGCTAATCACGCGCTCGCTCGCTCGCTCGCGCGCTCGCCAGTGTGGCCACCTAGTCGCTTACGCGCTCGCTCGCTCGCGCGCTCGCTCGCTCGCACGCTTGTCAGTCTGGCCGAACCCTAAGCCTTGCAGCATGAATGCTAAATTAAACCTTCCTAATCACTAGCACATTAGTGTAATTAGTACAGAGGCGTATAACCCAAAGAAGTAATAAGACGGAGTGCTAATGAACAATATTTTTTCCCCCCTTAATGACGTAGCCTACTTGTGACGTCTCGGCAGGTCAAGATATCAGCCTACTTACCATGTTAGTGAATTTACGTTTTACTCAGCGAGTTTTAAAGATATAACGTTGAAACTAAAACATAAATTATTAAATAATTCTAAAAATTGTCCTTCAGTGTCACAAAATTATTATTTTTAAATTTAAGTAGTTTTTTAAAAAAGTATTTATTATAAATCCTCTACAACTTAGGCTATTTGGCTTGGTCATGAAAATGTCCTTTGGGAGTCTTCCTGCCAGGATGTAGATTAAAAATGTCCGTGGTAGCATATATCTATCTAGAATAGGAAACAAGAAAAAGGCAAAATTAAAAAGCAAGTCGATGTTTTCAAGGCAAAAATTGTATAGTGACTGTGTAAACTCGTCAGAGGAAGAGGGAAAGTATTTTCAACACATAGACAAGAACCCTCTCAGAGTGATCTTCTCATTTTCTTCCCTCTCTTTCTATTTCATATATTGGCGTCTTCTAAGTGTGATAGTGCTTAGACTGCTTAGAGTGCGTCTAGTTAAGATGCAACCCGCTTTGCAAAATAGCTTCGAAATCTCCAAGTAGACAACGTCGTTAATGCCATACATTTTTTCAATCAGTTGTAGCAAAGAAAATAATCTGGCCCATACAACCTCTATCAGACATGAACCCACATTGCACACTCCAAATCTTATCACACACCATCTTAAAATTGTTCATTTTTCAAATTTTGTTGATCAAGATGCCACACTCAAGTTTGAATTAAACCCCTCCCAATTAAATTTCACCTTAAAACCATTCCCGCGACTTTAGAATCGCTTATCTTTGATTTAATCAACTACCTACCTCAAAATCACCACCACTATGACCTTGTACGCATCAATTTACATAAATCACCCGCCCATGAAAATGTTTTGAGTTCATCCCTCCCCCCCTCAATCTCTGCTCCCCTCCGTTACCCTGGACGCCGAATAAACCACCTCAGGGCGGTCTCAAATAAATTTACCGTAGCGGATTAATCCAGAGCGGTGTGTTGTGTCCGTGTAGACGGTTAAAAGCAGAAGCAACAACCAACCTCTTTATATCTCTTTCTCTCTCTCTCTCTCTGAGCTCATCGGTAATCAATAATTGGTTGGGTTAGGGTCTCGGGTTGGATAGGCATCAGGGTTGGTACACATTGGGGGGTAGTAATCTAAGACCTCCTCGATAATAGGCCCGATGTCCGTAAGTTGCTTATCACCGGCCTGCGATTTCCCCTCCATTAGCGATTGCTCGAGCAGAATAGGGGTGGATAGAGAGTAGGGAAAAGAGGGGGGGGGGATAGGGAAGAAAGGGCCGATGTTCTGTATTTAATTAATTTATATCAGCGGGGGGTCAGTATTACGGTCAAGGCACTTTATTCCGTGTTGTAGTTCGTGCCTTCAACCTCCGAATGGTTGTAGTAAAAGGTTTTGTTTTGTTATTGATTCTAATTACACTTTGTTACTTTTGCTTTTAAATGAGTTTTTTTCCCACCCTCAATAGTATATTTACTGTGCGGGTATATATACCTATATATTTATACAGAGGATATGTGATGGCTTAAAGTGCGGATATAGGGAACGCTAGAAAACGCCAGTGTTTTTTTTTTTTTTTTCGGTTTTTATATCAAAACATTTTTGTCCAAAATAAATAAAAATATTACTCCAATATTAAGAGTTTAATCTCCTTCCCATGGTGATATCAACAGCTGTTGTTGAATATCCGTCATGAGCAGAGCGGCATTAGATGAGAAACTTTTTAAACTAAGATAAAAAGTTGTCATTTAAATTCCAGGACATCCTTTGACAGTTATTCAACAACTGTTGATATCATCACGTAAAGAAAATAAAGCTCTTGTGTTTATAGTGGAGAAATATTGGATTTATTTTATCCAAACAAAAGTTGTGATTTAAAAACGGTAAAAACGTTGACCTTTTCTCGAGTTCCTTACATTCCCACCTTGAACCAAACTTGTTTCCACGTCTTCTTATCCGTCAGGGCTATCCGTATAGGTATGGCCGAGGAAAATGTCATTTTTAAGGAAATGTATCTTCATTTGCATATAGGTAAAGTGATTAGGTGTTTAGGTAAAATCACTTCAGTACATGAAACTGAGATTCAAAACTCACACTTACACCCAGAAAAACAGACAAGACGCGAGACTTGCGCCCTTCGTAGCGCAACAATCTTGTGGGCTATTTTAGAGCAGCTAGTGTCGATTTGGTGTTACATAACAATAAGAGGAAGGCTGAGGAACATCTACTACCCATCATGGTATTTTAAATATGTTAAAGGAGTACTGATGAGGAAGGTAGAGTTTAGAGGGTATGCATCATCATTTGCGCGGGGTGAATAGCGGGAAAACCATTTAGGAAAAACTTATCCAAAATACACCCGACAAAGATTCTAACCCAGAGCTTCCCATCAGCTAAAAATTCAAACTATAAGAAACTGGTATTTAGACCACGTGATCAGCGATGCGAGAAAAATTGCTAATACCATCGGTGGCCGGGCGGATTAAGGAAATTTAGAATTGCACTATCCTTGAAAACCATTAACGGTTCGAGGACGGGATTTTGACCGAGTTCATGGGATTTGATATTGCACTGGGATTTTCTTAACGACGTTGCCCACTTGGAGATTTCGAAGCTATTTTGCGAAGCGGGTTGCATCTTAACTTTACGCACCTAAGCAGTCTTAGCACTATCACACTTAGACACCAATGTACGAAATAGAAAGAGAGGGAAGAAAATGGAAAGTTCACTTTGAGAAGGTTCTTGTATATGTGCTGATAGCCCTTTCCCTCTTCCTCTAACGAGTTTACATAGTCACTTTAATATTTACCCCTTGAAAAACTGACTTTTTTTATTTTACCTTTTCCTTGAGTCCTATTCTAGATAGACATATGTTACCAAGGCCTTTTTAAACTACATCCTGGCAGGAAGACTCCTACAGGAAATTTTCGTGACCAAGCCAAATAGCCTAAGTTGTAGAGGATTTATAAAAAATACGTTTACAAAAAACTACTTAAAGATAAAAGTAATAATGTTGTGACATTGTAGGACTATTTTTAGAATTATTTAAAAATTTATGTTTTTTTTGTTTCAACGTTATATCTTTAAAACTCGCCGAGTAAAACGTAAATTCATTGAAATGGGAAATTCTATCTTGACCTGCCGTGACGTCACGTGTAGGCAACGTCCTTAACCATAATCTAAAGTGAATTAGAAAGTTCTCATGATTGTCTAATAGATGGCAGCATTAACTCAATTTGAGTTAAATTGTTCTTTCCTCCTTTTTCCCATGTACCGTTCATATTTAAAAGGATATTCATAGATCGTGAAAAATAATCTTTATAAATTAAGCTGCTACCAATTAAAAAAAGTCCCAACAGGATGTAAAATCATAAGATTTTAAATGCAAGCAATGTTTACAGGTTAGTCTAATTCTCTTGGTTAATTTTTTTTTAATATTTCCAACAAGGGGAGAAAAAACCTTTGGTATATTATTGTAATATATTTTTTATATTAGTAGTATCAAATTATTAACCTTATAATTTCAGTACTTCGTTAAGTGATTGTATAGACAAAAGAGCTAACTTAATGACTAGTCTTTGTAAATTACAGGTACGTCATTATAAAACCGAGAATATATATAAATGCCAAGATAATTTCTTTCAGTTCAACTAATGCAATTATCAACACTGTGGTTAATTTTCAAATAACAATAAAATCATTTGTATTTTTTTTGTAATAATGGGATTAACGTGGACCAAGTAAAACCCGTTAGTGAAACGTTATATTGTGATAAAATCAATTAATTCTTTTGACAGCACCCACAGAGGAAAATTAATTTGCCTGGATTAAGGGTAATATTTTCTATGGCCTGATGGTAACCATTTATAAAAAAAATACATACATATTAAATTAAGTAAAATATTTATTAGATGAATATGTATATATTTAACAACATATTTTATTAATTGAACAGAAAGATAATTTAACCATAGTATATTTTTGCTATCAGAAGGCCTTCTAAAACGATTTTACTACTAAAAAACTCATCACATATTATTACTATGCTCCAAAGTTAAGTGCATAGAGATTTTCGTCATCATCAGATAATTTATATATTCTTGTACGGTGCCTTACTAATCACCCTTGATATTCACATTTAATTACCCTACTCAAGTAAGGATGAAGACGGTATGCTTTATAAAATTTGTACCCGAATTAAGGACGTCGCCTACCTGTAAAGTAACGGCCGGTCAAGATAGGATTTAACATTTTAATGAATTTACGTTTTACTCAGCGAGTTTTAAAGATATAAGGTTGAAACTAAAACCAAACATTCTTAAATAATTCTAAGAATAGTCCTCAGTGTCACAAAACTATTATTTTTATATTTAAGTAGTTTTTGTAAACGTATTTTTTTTATCAATCTTCTACAACTTAGGCTATTTGGCTTGGTCATGAAAATGTCCTGTAGAAGTCTTCCTGCCAGGATGTAGATTAAAAAAGTCCGTGGTAACATATGTCTATCTAGAATAGGAAACAAGAAAAAGGTAAAATTAAAAAGCAAGTCAATATTTTCAAGGTGCCAATATTAAAGTGACTCTGTAAACTCGTTAGAGGAAGAGGGAAAGGGTTATCAGCAGATAGACAAGAGCCCTCTTAGGGTGAACTTCTCATTTTCTTCTCTATTTTTTATTTCGTACATTGGTGTCTAAGTGTGATAGTGCTTAGACTGCTTGGGTCCGTCAAGTTAAGATGCAACCCGCATCACAAAATAGTTTCAAGATATCTAAGTAGGCAACGTCATTAAAAACTTATCAACGATCCCGGGATCACCCATCGTTTCTTCACTCTACTTTTGTTTATTATTTCATCTATAAATTTATATTTATTCCTAAAATTCAACCTTTCCTCAAATAATTATATCCCCACCATTCCAGAGAAAATAATTTAGAATAAATGAAATAACATTTTCATTTTCCTATAACATTATCGGCTAGGCCCATCACCTATCAAAGTTATTTTGTTCTTTAATATTATTTTAAAGTACTCGATGTATTTACGAGTTCAGAATAAAGTCGTAATTTTCTCATGCGATCGACTGAAAATTACAAGGAGATCAACCGGTCGATCACGATCGACTATTGGCTGACGTCTTGTCACACTCGGAAATTCGATAACGGGAATACCGGGGTTCAAATCCCAGTTGGATGTACTGAGGGTGTTTGTTCCTAAATAGGTTTACACTCTCCCTCCACGTAAATGCGAGTACACTTCCTATAAATTAAACCTTTTCTATCTCTCTAGCACACTAGCATAATTATATCCTGATTTTGGTTGGAATAACATGCTAGGAAAGTCAAACATATTTATTTGCTGCCAACATTGATAGCATTTTACTAAATTATTTGCGTCATTTTATAGTTATTGATAATACTCGTATCTATCTAAAGTGACAGCTTATTTTGGTAACTTTAGTAACTACCAGATGCTGTCCTTCCTAGTAAAATCAAACTGATAATAAAAACACCGTAACAAAAAAAAAAAACTTTGGTCACACTTGAACCTAAAATATTTGTTCAGGAGTGAGATCATGATTATAATAGTATACAATATCATGCTGAGTACTTAAGTGTTATAGGATACATCATGCTAAAGTCCCCGAGTGTTTCATGCTTAGTCGTGATCAGTTGGTTACTTTAAAAAAAAAAAGGTAACACACATACCGGCGCGCACACACATACACACTCACATATTGTCGTCCCATTAGTTCTAGTTATTTTTCCTATTAAGGTTAAAAGTAAACCTTGTTGACATGTAATAAATCTGTTAGCTGTAAGAACGTTCTGGAATCCCGTTTCAATGAACTCATCGCTGATTAAAGCTGATGATCGTAATGAACTTCTGACATTTTAAATACGAGGGAAAGGGCACCTTGAAGTTTCGTGCCAAACTAAAAGGTAGATATTACAAGTTCTCATCCGACAGTTTGATAAACCTCGCGTTTACAACAGACATATACACTCGATACTAATAAACAACAGACCTTTCGACGGTTGAGGTTGGTCAACCAACCAACCAACCAACCAACACCCGGGCTTTGAGAGAATAGTACAAGGTGCCTTTCCTAAGGGTGGATAGAACTAAGCAAGTTTCACTTTAAATTAGAAAATAAGAATAATTTCGTGCCTAATGAATAACAAAAAAAGGTAATGTGACAGCGGAATTATTGAAAAGTCATTAAAAGAAATTACTTTTTTTTATCCATCCATGCATTGCTTCAAAGGCGAGTTTGTCAATTTTATGACCTAATCGATTTACGAACTGATGAATGACCTGCTAGTATACAGCTTCACCATTCCTTAACGTATTTTAGGACGTTGCCTATCTGTGACGTCATGGCCGGTCAAGTAGGATTTCCCGTGTTAATGAATTTACGTTTTACTCAGCGAATTTTAAAGATATTAAGTTGAAACAAAACCCATAAATTCTTAAATAATCCTGAAAATAGTCCCACAGTGTCACAAAATTATTAGTTTTATCTTTAAGTAAATTTTTGTAAACATGTTTTTTTTTATAAATCCTATACAACTTAGGCTATTTGGCTTGGTCACGAAAATATCTTGTAGGATTTTTCCTGCCAGGATGTAGATTAAAAAAGTCCGTGGTAGCATATGTCTATCTAGAATAAGAAACAAGAAAAAGGTAAAATTAAATATCTACAAGTAGGTAACGTCGTTAACCATATATTTTATAGTTGTAAACGTTACAGGATCAACCTTTTGTATCCAACATCTGCGGTCTTTCCTCATTCTGGGGCTCACATTTTACTATACCTGAGAGTACAGCTACCTTCACTTAAAAGTTGAAACTGACAGTTCCCAAAAATATATATTTTATACATTCAAACGTTATCAGGCTGAAAGCCAATTTCATTTCTGTTTGGACACAATATGTCAGTTTAATAAACTTTGATATTATAATTTATTTTAAAAAATATTGTTCTTTGCAATTATTTAAAAGTGCTTGTAATTAATAATCTTAGTGACAAGTATGAAAACTTGAGCAAATAAAATTGACATCTTAAAAAGCATGGATACAATGATTTTTAAGGGTACCATCTACTTGAAGGATTACATTATTACATTCCTTTATGGTTTTTAAGAAAATTACAGTTCTGATACTTCAAAAATCCCTAAAACAATCCTAAAGGATCTTAGAATGTTCTGTTACTGTGACCATGTTAAAAATAGACTTTACTTGCTTGAGGAAAGATAGATATATGTTTCTAGCAGCTATTTACTTTGATCTCAGAACTGAGATATTTTGTGGGAAACTTTGTTTAAATTGGGCTAATTTAACTTTTTTCATGATTTTTAAAAATGTTCAAACTTAAAATGTCAGGATATTAAACATATATGAACATGTGTATACCTTTCTCCTCCAGTATGGTATAAACTATATTCAAAAATAACAAACCACTTATTTAATAACGCGGGATTTCTGGAGCCTGCGAGATATTTCAACGCTATGGTAAACGGTACCCTTGACTGTATTTACATACACGTAACGCGTACCAATTATTCCTTGTGAGATCAGCTAAAGACGTTGTTCCTGTGACTAGCGAGAATGCTGTAGTCGGATTTTGGAAGTAAATAAAAAAAAATAAAAAAATCCTATCCACAGAAAAACGTTTTACTACATTATTAGTTTTATTTCACACTAGCACAAGTACCAGGCGTTGCCCGGGTAACCCCGCAATGCATTGCATTGCATTGCATTGCATTGCATTGGGAACTCTCTTCTTCAAACAGACAAAAAAAATCTTTTCATGTTATTACTTCAGAACCAGTTTTTTTTAGTAAATTTAAATTAGCTAATAATTTTTTTAAATTTTAGCTTCGTGGTGTACATATCTATCCACAGGGGCTAATAATTTTTAAATGTCATAGACATGTCTCTTCGTGCCATAGATATCGCGCAATGCTCATGACCGACAAAAGCTACATTTTATTAAAAGATTGATATTGTATTGATTGAATGATTGATTGTATTGATATTATCAACGAAACGTTACAAATGTAGATCACCTTAATTAACATGTAAACATATGAAAATGATCTTATAAACTTTTATAACTGAATCTGACTGTAGTCAAGATTCAACCTAATGCACAAGGTACGGGTAATCTGATTCGGTCAACCAATAAAAACACAATACCATGGAAACAAGCTGACCAACGTATTAATTAGGAAAATACCATCTGTGAAGACTTCATGATAAAATCAAATATTTCTCTTCGCAAATGAAAAGCAAAATTATGTCGTTTTGGAAGCGTGCTAAAAAGTAGAAGCTCTTTAAAGTAAGCTTTTGTTTCCTTGTATTTAAATAATTCTTTGAAATTTCTTCAATCCCTTAAATTTTTCATGAGAATAGTGACATTTGCACAGAAACCTTTTAACGACGTTGTCTACTTGTAGATTTTGAAGCTATTTTGTCAAGCGGGTTTCATCTTAACTTGATCCACCTAAGCAGTATAAGCACTATCCTACTTGGACGTCAATTTACAAAATAAAAAGATAGAGAAGAAAATGAGAAGTTCACCTTGAGAGGGCTCTTGTCTATGTGCTGATAACCCTTTCCCTCTTCTTCTGACGAGTTTATTAATTAATATTAGCACCGAGTCTTACTATCCATTCGGGTTGTGCGCTGTTAATCCTATTGTTTTAAATAAATGGCCTACGTTTTTATTTTTGTAATAATAAAATATTAAGAATTATTTTTACTTAAGATAATGAATTTCAATGAATAATGGCATAAAGTTTTTTCTAATACTTTGAATGTTTTTTTAACACCGTATCTTACTACCTGTTCGAGCAATACGCTTTAGTGATAATTACAATAATTTCTTTAAGGATTAGGAAGAGAATACAGTATTTAGATGAAGTGTACCCGCATTTGGGTGGAGGGAGAGTGTAAAACCATTTAGGGGAAAACCACCCTCAGTTCACACGACCGAGATACGAACCTCAAATCTCCCCGTCATCGGCAGTCTAGTCTACTGCGAGAGTAGCGCGTTAGACCACTCGGCCAGTGAAGCGGGTGAATACATTGTGCAATGCGGCTCTTGCGATCAAACAAATTTGACAAGCCTATACCTAAGTAATATTCTAATTATTTATTTTGATCAAACAAATGTTTTATTATTCATCATGAAACCTGTAAAAATATGAACCTTTAGGTCGGGTTCCCCTCCCAATCCCACCCCCACCCCCCTTGAACGCGTGATTACCACGTTGAGCACTCATCTGGTAGATATCACAGATTAGTGCAATACACTGGTTGTGAGGATATGCAGGATCTAGCGATGTGGGTTTGCTGCATGCTCTGTAAAGATGAATGTGTGTGTGTGATGCGCCCAGCAGGTGGTGACCAGGTGTGTGGGTGTGAGCTAGTGTGTGTGTGTGTGTGTGTGTGTGTTGGTCCGGTGAGTGACCGACCAGGTTGGACCTCCCCCTCCTATCAGCCTCGCGGGGGCCACCAAACCGAACAAAGGGACCTACAAACTAGCCCATTTATTACTTCACTTGCGCTGCTCTCATGGACACCGCAACCAAAACATTTCATGGCAGCTGTTTGTCTCCCTTTTCAAACCTGCCGTCCCAAGGGGAGGAGGATCAGTGGTCGTTAGAGCACACCTTCATGTAGCCCGGGGTTCGCTTCCTGCCTAGAGGCGCTGCCAATTACCCCATGAACAGTTCACGAATATAAAATACGATTTGTTATTAAAGTAATACTCAATTTTAATTTAACGTAGGCTTGCCAAGCACAACGCTATTCAGTACATGACTTACAGACTTTCATAAATGGGCGAGCAGTCTCAGGCGTTGTATTCGTATTACACTTTACAAGGCCGTTGCCAGTCAATAATTTCATAGGGGCCCTTAGTGGGCACATTCCCCAATTGCCGTAGGCTAGAAAAAAATTATAAATTTTAAACACCTCTATAAAATCAATTAAAAAGTTATTTTATATATTGTACTATAGTAAAAAATCAACATAAAATTATTTAATAATTAGTCCTATTATATAAAAAAAACATAATGTCGGTTTTGACAACACTGTTAATATGATTTTAAAAAAAATAATTAAAGCTTCAGGTTAAGTTATGTAGAATGGCACTTAATCACTGTAAAACAATAGTAAATGTAGTTTCATCAAGACTATGCAAACAAAAATGTAGAATAAATGTTATTTTAAATTGTTGAACACAATATTACAAGAAATGATAAATTATGTACTGAAGAAACTGGTGTTTTTATGATTACCATTGCAAATTTAATTTAATAATTACACTTGTTTATGGTCTACATTTCGTTTTCCTTGTTTTGAATAATATAGTACAGCTTACAAATATTTTATATTCCATGCAGTTAACATTCCATCTTACATTTTGTGGAACAAACAGCCAAAACAATGGTGGAATCATCTAGCGAATGAAACGTCATAATGATGGAACGTGAAGGTGAGGTCTTTATAAAATTAGGTTTCAAATCAAACTATTAAACAAAACGTTTACTAAACATTTAAAATATACTTTAATATTTATTATTACCATTTAATAAAGAAAAATGAAATGATGTTTATAAAAAATATATATATATTTTATTTAGGCACCGCGTCTTACTACCCGTTCGGGTTTTACGACTATGTATTAATTACGCTAACGATTTTAGGTATTAGGAGATCTATATTTATAGGAAGTGTAACCGCATCTGCGTGAAGTTAAAGTGGGAAAATCACCCTCAGTACACCCCCCAACTGAGATTCGAACCACGATATTTCCGTCATCGGTAGTCTAGTCTAACACGAGAGTAGCGCGTTTGACCATGCGGCCACCATCAAAGTCTGTTAATAATGGCGGTTAAATTTGACAAGGATAAAAGTATAAAACAAACGGATAACGACACATTTTCTGACTTAAGATTTGAAAAAAAATTCGCAATCCTAATTACAGATGGTACTTCATATTGTGAAAAACGAATATAAAAATCTCTAAAAATTGCTTCATGAAGCCTGAGATGACTGCACAAGGGTTACGCGGAACACGGTTTGAACAACGCTGTCCTAGACCATTCGGACACCGAAGCAGATTAAAACATTAATTATTATTTAGTAATAATAGTAGAAATATAGTTCTGCTGGAAGAAGTAGAGGTAGATTTTAGTGCATCTGTGTTTTGTATATATATGTATATATATATATATATATATATATATATATATATATATATATATATATATATATATATAATTATTCGTGTCATACCTTCCAATTCGTTGAGACATGACGAGAAGGCTTAAGTCTAAGAAAATTCATCATTACTCACCTGAAAACAAAAAGAAAACCACATTATAGAAACAACCAACCCAAATGAATTAATCATAAAGTTCAAATCAAAGCTTCTCTAATCAGAGTCAGTGGCGGTAACCGCTACACAAATACTACCGGTAATAATAATAATAAACCTCGATGATGACGTAATGTGGAAAGCTTAATGATTAATTTCAGCTCCACAACGACATTTTAAGTAATTCTTGAAATAGTTTGTTATTTAGAATAAATTAAGGAAGCACAAATATTGGAACACTATATTATTTATAACCAAAGGCTATATACAAGTTAAAAAAAAATTCGTTAAATTTAAAGAAAATGACGAGAATCAGGTTGTCTACAGACATAATAGTCGGTCTATATTACTGTATATATATTTCCCCCCTCACCACTTACCACCCGTCCACACCATATACATTTAATTAGACTATTAGGGCAGGGATGATAAAGGTTAAGATTCAGACGAAATGTACTCATATTCACGAAATCATTTCGGAAAAAGGAGCCCTCATTACACCCAGTCGGGATTTGAACCTAATATTTTGTCCATGTGTTTACTGATGTGGGTATATCTTACTATTTTAGATATTAGGGTAGTATATTATCATGATGTTTAATAAATACTATTTTATTAAAATGATGTGGGCTGCCAGTTTTTAAAACTTGTCTGAAATCAGTGTTTATTAATGTAAAGATTTTAATTTTTTTAAATTAAAAGGACCCTTTATCTTGAGAAATGAAAACTTTATAAAGAAATTACTCTAATAATAATAATAATAATAAAAAGAAGAAGAAAATGGATCAGCCAACACGTGTGAAACCCGCTTCGGTGGCCGCGTGGTCTAACGCGCTACTCTCGCAGTAGACTAGACTGCCGATGACGGAGAGATCGAGGTTCAAATCTCGGTCGAGTGTACCGAGAGGGGTTATTCCAAAATAGTTTTCCACTCCCACCCTTTACGCAAATGCAGGTATATTTCCTATAAATATAAACTTACAAATCCCTCAAACCCTTATTGTACTTAGTACATAAACGTATAGCCTGAACGGGTAGTAATACGCGGTGCTAATAAAAACAACACGTGTGACGATTTAATTCGATCTTCCATCGTGTTTTTTTACTTCCACGACTTGGTTCTAATCAGTGAAATAACCCAAAAGGTTACTCAGCTATATTCCCACCAGTCATTAACACAGAATGCACGAGGTTTATAAAAATTCACCGTAATGATGTTGTAGATACGTACGCTCTAGTGCCAGTAGGGGCTAACAGAATTACTGTAATGGAAAAAAAAACCCACTTACAAGCAGAATGAGTCACGATAACACCATGAGTATAATTCTGCCCAATCAGATTGTAAGGGAAGTATAATTAAAATATGTATATCTTGTTTCAATAAAAATATAAACCTTATATAACCAGTTGCGATTCGTGCAAGGTTGTCAGGGTGGCCAAAATTACAGCCCAATAGCACCGGTGAGGGAACTGCATATCTTATGGAGAAAAGCCTTATCTTCGCTGTTGCCAAATCTCTTCGCCTTCAGCTATGTCTGAAGGTGGTGTGTTGGAGTAAGGAGCTATCGGCAACCTCGACTAATCAGCGCAGCGTTGGGAAACTTGTCTTATATTTGAGGGGACCAAATGTGATTGGTTGACCACACGAAAACAAGAGAATGACAACGCTGTTTCCCAATAGTTGCCATGCAGTTCCCTCAGAGATAATATTCAGTGTAGTTTAAACTCTACCTGTGAGTTGTTCTTACCAATCATCAAGACACTCGTTGGTCAGGTATGAACGGCAACAAACTCCAATCTTAGGTATGTAGAGCAGAGCCAATGTATGATTGGTCAAATGGGATGGGACAACCTGGGCCTGGATTCACTAACGGGAGCAAATAGTTGCGCCGGCGCAAGTTTAAAAGATGTGCCCAAATCTCTATTCACTAAAAGAAGCAGGCGCAATTTGAAAGCAAAGTTGCGCCTTTTATTTGCCACCACTCAAGAGTAGGCGCAACTATTAAAATCATGATTGTCACTTCAATAAATTTAAATGGCGGCATATTATCGTTATGGCTTGAAATACAATAATTAGTTAACTGTACTTCAATTAATAATAAAGAAATTAAAATAACAGACGTTTGTCAAGCACAAAATTTGTTTCAATTTAGATAATGGTAACAAAGCAATTACTTAACTTTTATTGTTGAAATCTTACATTCAAACAACGTAATGGCATTTATTGCATTATTACAAAACAAAACGTCAAACGAAACCACGAAATGTGTAGTCTTTGTCTAGATCCAAAGAGGTTTGTATTCCTCCAAATCCAAAGACATCGCGTCACTAAATATGGTGGTTAGTATAGCTTTAAAATAATTTTTAAAGTTTCTATAAGTGTTTTCTTAATGGAACTTAAGCTTTAAACTAATAATATTAATAAATACTAAATAATATACTAATATTGGTTTTGTAAAGCACCCATAAAGAGGCCGTTTCTAATTTTATTGCTAGTCTACAAGCAAAATATTTAGAAATCCTTGTATTTGCTGTCATTTTCATTAGAGATTTAAAATAAAGTAGCCTTGACTTTGAAAGGAAATTCTTCGCATTGATTGGTCGAAAGGAGCGCAAATGATGACGTTTGTGATGACGTCACCCTATTCTTGCCACCAGTTTGCGCCTAGTTTAGTGAATACGAAAATGGAGCAAATAAATAAGGCGCATCTTGGGGAGCATCTTGGGCGCAAAGTTGCGCCATTTCTAGACTTGCGCCGGAGCAGATTTGCTCCCGTTAGTGAATCCAGGCCCTGATGAAAACATACTATAGCTACAGTTTTAACAAGTTCAGCTAATTCTGGAGACCTACCATATAGTTTTCTCCTTTCACAATTGTAGGCACACTTTCTTTAAAATCTACCTTCCTCATCCTTATCATCATTATTTTAAATCTGAAAATATTCAGAATAAATGTTTTTTCAAGCGTGTGGAATATTTGACCGTGAGAGATGCAGTACCTATCTAGTTTGGTCACCCCTGTACGTAGACTTTTAGCCACTCTGTGGTAACAAAACGTCGCCCAGAGTATACCTTGGAGAGGTTGTCTACACGTCATACCAGCAAGGATATGACGTGATGATAGTGATTACGAAGTTGTGGAGCAAGGGTAAATATTAAATCTAGACCTAATTAACCAGACCATAAGGACCATATGAACGGCTCCCCTTTTATGGAAAAATACTTATGCTATCACGGGAAATTGAAAAAACAAACAGTGACAACTAGATCAAGAGGCCAATCAGAATGGATGGTAAGACTAGTGATGACAGCAATCTAATAATTTAGTGGTTTTTTTCTAACAAAGAGGTCTAATATGTATTGGACCAGAGCTTACTAAATATTTATCCACTAAAACACAGCGCAATTCACCACCTAATTGTTGTACCCAACATGACATTTGATAGGAAAACAGCTCCCAAAAATTATATAACTGTAGAATGTCCTAAAATAAAGTTTAATTGAAATTGGCCGTTTCAAAGAATCAATTCACTTACTCCATGTCGTAATTTCCCTTCGTCAAACACTGATCCAGTCCAGGTGTACGTTACGACGCCTCGTCCCGTTTGGCCGCGATAGAACAGGAAGTTTATTTCCCAGAACTTGTTGAGTACGCTCAAAGCAAACGTCTATGATTCGTCATGAACAATTTTACTTTCCTGTAAGGACACGTTTTGTTTGGGCAAGTGATAAAAACATTAACCCGCACGTTAAGAACGATTCTTTGTAGAACCACTCATTACATGATGTCAGATTTCCTTTTATTATTCTCTTCAAACTATAAACATCAACTTTTTTTATAAGCATTAAAAAACAACATCGATTGCTTAAGTTATTCATATAGGAGTAATGCCTAACGAAAGCGAACAGGTCGTGATTTATTATAGAATGAATAGTAGGTACGTGATTCGATACCTTAAGCTGATCTTAAGTCTATAGATTAGAGACAGAAAAAAAAAGCATTAACTGTGAAATGGCGTGCCTGATTTACTTGGAAGATTACTTAATGCAAACGAGCATGCACATTTTTTTCCGCATCTTTATGTTAATACGAAGACAATTTTCTTGAATGAACATTAGGCGAGACCAAGATAATATCCTACAATCTACTCAAATCGTTTATAAAGACCTTTATGAAACATTTCAGGGAAGAAATATTCCTACAAATCAAAACTCAGAATTTCACAATTAAATATAGTTTATACTTGTTTTAAGGTAGACCCTACATCGACATAACGATTATTACCACCTTACAAAATTGGATATTAAGGCATCGCAAGCGTATTACAAAGAATACTTAATAACACGGCCTTTTTATGACTCGCTAATCAATTAAATATATATTTATATTTAGGCATCTAATGTTTACAGACGAGCTACAAACTACTTTAGGTTAAAATAGCATATCTGATAGTTAAAACCTAACCCGGAATGGCTATGGTACAAGCAAGAGATGGGAAATCTGTGGCGCGCATGCCACCCAGTATTTAGACAACCATGTCATTCAATGTCCTGTCACAACGAACTTTGTAATGCACTGTTCACCACCTCCAACTCTAACCGCTAGAGGCCACAATAGCCAGGAAGAGGATGGGTGGTAACTACAAGAAGTTTAATGTAACAAAAATAGGAACATTTGCAAGTTTAAGAAATTATTGAATTATTTATTCAAAGTTAGACAACATATGTAAACAAAATACTACATGGCCTCACAAGTCAAACTGGAGAGTGTTGAAAAACATATAAATATGGCAGAGACTGCGCTTGCGCAGTACATTTGAGGGTATATTTCACAATCTCAAAGTAATAGTAGTCCTTGACGAAGACTACGTTTGAAACAAAAGAGTTATAACATAAATTATTTATTTATATTAATTAGTCTGGAAGAGACCCAGATAATAATCAAAAATCGTTAATATAATAATGAAGACCTTAAAGTGCTCCTCTACTCCGTTAACAAAGCGGCCGAAACACCCTTGTGACTTTAGTCTAAACAAATGGATTAAATCATTAAACCTTCTAAACCTTATTATATTAGTAAAGAGCATAAAGAGCTTGAAATATAAAGGTATAAGTTATTTCCACTATTGGAATATCAAAGAGCTTAAATTCCAACCAAACAAATAGGTTAAACCATTAACCCTTTGAAACCTTACTATAACAATAAAGAGCTCCTCTAAACGGTTAACAAAGCCCCTGAATCACCCTTGTGAATTCCGACTATATCATTAAATTTTAAGATTAAATTTAATTTAAATATCAATTCTGATCAAAATAAATTACACAAAGGTTTGACTTCATGACATAACTCAAACTTCTGTGGGACTATTACTTCCAGTAACTTAGAAGTAATCGAGAAGATTTCGACTTGTTAATATTTCATATTATAATAGAAAACAAAGCAAAATTATATTAGAAGACTGGTAATTTCTCACTAAATGAATCGGAATTGTTAAATTATATAACTCATAAGTCAACAAAAATAAATTACTTTTATAATTTCTTCAGACAAAATACGTCTACAATATTTTATCTCTAAATTAAACACTATTAAATTTTAAGGTTAAACAATTAGTGGTAACCACAAGTGTAATACAATTTATATTTAAACTAAATATTCCAAGCAAGAAAAAGAATCAAAAAGTATCTACCTACTAATAAGTCTAAATTTTACAAAGAGACTAGCACCCAAACGGCAAAGAGAAACATTAAGTGTTCCATAAAACAATTTTACTTTTCAAAATAAATCTTCTAGTGAGAAATTATTGATGCCTACACTGAGTGATTTTAATCACATAATTAACTAAGTGTTCAAACACCCAAACCCATTATAGATCGATTATATTTAAATATTTAATAAAATATAAAGAGTTTATATTTTGACATCCTGAAGCGATTATGTCCAAGTCCAGACCAGGACCCCCTCGTTGTTGTGTCGGAATTAATAGTCCTCCATGTTAGCTGAGCGCCAGCTTTATATAGGTCTAGTTGATGGATATAAGGGGAGGGGGGAATATTCATATTAAAAGTATACCGCCACGTTGCGAACACGTGCTAGCAGCATGGTTCTCTTGTTAACAACCGTGATCTTCTTGACACGTCACCTAGACACGTAGACCGGAACTCTGGTGAGTTGGCAGTTAAGATCACGTGAGTTCGTCTGTCGGCCAGCTAGGCCAATCAGCGTGGTTCTAGATCACCTCATTGAAGTGACTCGTCGATGCACCTTTCATAGATTTGTCAGTCTTCACTTCAGCATAGAATTAGGTGCGAACTAGTCGGTCATGGAACTTGTGCTAAGCCAGAAAATACAATGAGTGAGTATACCACATATTTTAGACATAGTAAGGTGTTGTAAATGTTTGATATTGCAGGATCTCTGTGTATATATTCGGGGCGGGTAGTATTATTGTAAATTAGCTAGCATTGCTAATGTTACAGTGAAGTCATCGGTTAGTAATCATTTTGGCCCGTACTTAAATCCATCTTATTCGCTTTTTTTTTATCACCGTGGCTTACTACCCGTTTGGGTTATACGCCTATGTAATAACTACACTAATGGGTTAGGGCTTAGGAAGGTTTAATTGATAGGAAGTGCACCCGCATTTGCGTGGAATGAGAGTGGAAAAACCTTTAAGAAAACAACCCACAGTGCATCCGACCGGGATTGAACCCCGATCTCCCTGTTTTTGGCAGCTTAGTCCAACACGAGATTAGCGCATTAGACCACGCGGCCACCGCAGCGGGTTTGTACGATGTTAAATATAACAAGTTTTGAACCGAACATAAAAAATTGGCTAGCAAAAACCACATATTTCAAACTAATATGGAGAATATTATTTAGGTTTTTTATTTTAACATACGTATATATACAAATATAGAAATGTATGATACTATTACTTTCTCTCTACCTTACAGGTATCGTCAAAAATAAAAATAACTTTTAGAAAAAAAAACTTATTTTTTAAAAAATTTCCTGCTTACTATTTCGATATCGAAATATATTGCTATCGATACTTTTCTTTCTATACCACAACCTTACTGGTTAACATAACTGATGATAACAAAAACAAAAATTCTTAAACGAAGCACAAACGACTGGCACAAACAAATGTGTATATCAAAAATGTGTCGGGCTAAATTAAACATCAAGCTTGACCACAACATTAAAATCGTTGTCGTGGGCGTAGTTTAATGGCACTAAAGCTTAATTTCGGGCATATACGAGCAAAAACGACTGTATGAATTTTAAATTAATTGAAGGATATGGCGGTCCAACTTTATGTAAGTATGAACATGAGCTTTGAAATAAACTACGACTGCATTTTTGGTCCGCTACACTGGACAATAGAGCGCATGACTTCTTGGTTGCGTAACGGAATCCCCGTAGCCATTAGTCATCTCGGCACGTGAGTGTGAATAAGCGATAGACTTTGATAGCTTACGTTTTCTAAAAACAGGTGTCCTGGTCATCTCGGCATGTGAGTGTGAATAAGCGATAGACTTTGATAGCTTACGTTTTTCTAAAAACAGTTTTACTGCACTGCGGACACATTTTAATGCAAGAGAATGAAAGAAGCGGCAGATATGACATTCTTATGAGATGAGCGTTCAGGTGATTAAAAATATATTTTTTAACCTTCAATTAGGATAATTGATTATTTCATTTCGTCATTGGGGAAGGAAATTATAAAAGGAACACCGGAAAATATCCCTAAATTATATAGAAGAAACCTATGTAATTATTCTTTCACAATATTCACATTCCTTGTTTTTCACCATATTTTCTTTCTTAATTATCTAATTGTATTTATTCGTAAACCAAGCCATGTGTTTTTAAGTTCTCGATTTTGACATACGGTACAAATTTTGAGATCTTTAGGATAAATACAGTATTATTTGATCAATGTTGGCTGATTTTAATTTATAGTTACACTATAAATATACGTCGTGCAGTTTAGATACACTCCTCATGGCAAAGCTATTGTCAAAGGAGATACACCATACATATACACATAACTACAGTAGCCCCATGGCTTCTTTGGTGCTAGCTGACAGCTGACGGCTTTGAAAAGTTACCAGACCAAATTATGTATCCCTACGCCGAACCATATAATCTGCAAAAAACACGTGTTTAGCAGCTGTCACTTCTGACAGTCAAAATTTAGGTATATACCTAACTGTAGACTGTCAGAAGTCAGCTGTGAACTGTCAGTCAGCACCAAAGAAGCCATGGGACTACTTTACCTAATCACACCGTTCCCTCTCGAGGTAGGCGAGAAACTGTGTTAATATCTAGCTTTTTAGACGCATGCGCAAAGATCGAGTGGTTGATTGGTTTTGAAATTTTATCGGGTCTCCCAAGCTGATGTTTTCGCTCAGAAAAAGAAAAGTTCAAGTTATTTGAAGACACGCTGATTGGACTATGCCAATGAGGGTAAGAACTTATGATTGGTAAAGAGCCCACTACGAGATTACGTTCCTCCTCAACTCTTTGTTTTACAGTCCACGGTAAGGCAAACCTAACCCCCACAGACGACAAGATGGTCAACCCTTGTCGAAACTCGAGATACTTGTGTTTTTTTCACCCCTACCAACTCTCCTTGTTCAGTGTTTCTCCCCCCTCCACTAAAACACCATTCGCCCTCTTTCCGTCGGTAAACTTGTCTCGGGGATGTCATACGCTTGGATTGTCGCGAGGGAGTTACAGAGCAGACTGTACACAAGTCACGTCCAGAGAATTAACTTGCATGCTATCAACACCGTACCACACCCATCAGGAATAAATGAGCCTGGTAGATAGCCAGGAACACCGGCTTCGAGGGATACTTCCCTCAATACAGGGGTGTGTAGTCACCTCAAGATAACCGTGGTGGGAAATACAAACGACTCTAAAGATACTTCCCTCAATACAGGGGTGTGTTGTCACCTCCAGATAACTGTGGTGCTAAGAACAAGGGACTAATATATACTTCCCTCAATACAGGGGTGTGTAGTCACCTCAAGATAACCGTGGTGGGAAATACAAACGACTCTAAAGATACTTCCCCCAATACAGAGGTGCACAGTACTTTTCGGATAAAGTTTGATAAAATGGTTGTTATATTTTTACCATAAAAAAATCTGTAAATAATCGGCAGCTCTATAAAACACTTAATATCTTATGAATACATAAAACTAGCTCGAGTATGGTTTTGAATTATTATAATGACAATCTAAGAAGGCCTACACCAACAATTATTAAAACAAAAATAAAGGTTAGCTCTTCAGGGACTTTGATAATGTACACCCCACCGTTAATCATCTGTGTATCACATCTTATTTAGAAAGATTTTGATTATAGAAAAAGAGAGAGGGACAAAGGTAAACGAGAGTATTTTAATACCCGATAAACGAATCATGGTAAGTCAACAAAACGTACCCTTGGGATTCATAAACTTGAAGGGAAATATAATCACACTGCTGTATTTATTAAGAGGATGACAGTTCTTAAGCTTCATACAAACAATTTTTTTAACATTGTCATGTGATCCCATTAAACTATTACTAGCACAGCGTCTTACTACCCGTTCGAGTTATACGCACTTAAGCTAGGGTTATTGTGAGATGAAATGGAGGACCTACAGTTTAACGTGGGATCCGAACCACGGTGGAGGCCTGAGCATTCCTCACACATTCCTAAGTTGTGACTAATACAGGTCTTGTCAGAGGTGAGGGAAGGGTTTGGGCAATCAGATAAATCTGTGCCGAGACCGAGGATTGAACCCCGGACACCCAGAACAAAAGTATGATACCTAACCCCTAGACCACCAGGTCAACTTCCTATTATAAAGACTGTCTTTTTTTTTAAAAGGGAAGCTAGATCTATGTTTTATATAATTTAATCCAAAACTACGTCCTATTGCAGTAAACGTCAAAAATTAGTTAATTCTACCCTTTCATTAATTTTTGGAAATAATTAAACTTGAAAATATTATTATTAGATGTGTTGTCTTATGACAGGTCCATTCCTTATGACAGGTCCATTCCTTTTGTCAGTGAATTTATACTTCTGCCTCCTCCTTCAGCTCCCAGAAAGAATCTTCTTCTTTCCTTTAGTCATCCAATATTTAAATCCTTCTTCTTCCTAACCTCTCTCTCTCTCTCTCTCTCTCTCAACTTTTCCTTCTATGACGTCGTTCAGAAGAAAGTTCCTCCTAAGGAAGTGTCCAATCCAGTTCGCTTTGTACCGAAGAATCACACACAAAATGGTTTTATTCTCACCCACTCTTAATAGGACTTCTTAAGTTTTATATAATGGCATATTAATTAATACCTTTCAACAACTTTTTGCCGTGAGCCTTATCTTAAATTAACAAAGAACTTTTAAAATAATGAAGAATTCTTTTAATATTTGAAACATGTTTGAGTGGTACGGTGCCAACCATCATACTAACATTTTCAGTCTTTTTTTTTTGGGTACCAATCTGCTACGAGGGTAACATTGATTTTTGCATCTCATTTAACTTAAATCTATGGTTTAAGGCAGGGTGAATATCTTTAGAGTTTTATTGCTACAAAAATTGTTGGACAAAATAAATAAAATACTGCGTCAGTAAATAAGTTTAGTTTAATCTTCTACGTATAGTAACCACGATTGATTCATGAATATTTGTCATGGTCATCACGAATTAGTACAGGAATTTCTCTCTTTATTTCACAGTTTCTGTTTGAACAACATTATGCTCATGGCAGAAAATTTAAGAAATGTTAAGATTAATCATCATTATCATCAACAACCGTTTACAGCTTATGGCTGGGTCAGTTTAGTAAAATGCCTCAATCTTCCTATATTCTTACACCGTTCTTCCTGCTTTAATTGCTTCCATTCTTCTCCTCTCACTTGTACACTTTTTGTTGTCTGCTCCTCCCATCTCTTTCTTGGCCTCTCTTGTGTTCTTTTTCATACCTACTCCATTTCCATCATTTTCTTTGGCATCCTCTTCTATTCTATCGTCATTAATTGCCCATACCATCTCAGTTTACTTTCTACAGTTAAGATTACTCTGTGTAGAAAATTAAACTTAACATTTCTACTCAAGCAATATTTTACTTATTTTGACCAAAAACGAGTTTTTGGTATAAAAACATCAACGATACTTATCTTAGCTTCCATTCCCTTCCGCCCCACATTAAACGATGCCAGCAACACAAGACACAACAATTACAAGTTACAATATTGTCCAAACGTTCTTATAATAAAAATTTAAATTGTGGGAAGATGTAACTACGTTTAATGAACCGTACCTTTAAACAAAAAATTAGTTTAAATGTAAGTAATAATTTAAACTGATCCCGGCGCAAAGCACGAGTAACAAATGAAACGATACCAAAAGGCGCGCGCAGCACTTTAATCTCACAAAGGCATATTGCTAAGAATGGAAGTGTAAGGCGTGACGTCTTGAAGGGATATTGACACAAATTGTCGGGGAAATGTGGAAGGGATTCAAGGAATGTTGCAATAAAAAAAATAATGGAAAGGAAAAAAAAAAAAAGCCTTCCTCTCCAAAAATTTCGCCTCGAGGTAAGAAGACAAAAGAGTTACGGCTTCAAAGAATACTTTTCATAAACAAAGATGGACAGAGGTTTTTAAAGAGATTATTTCTCAAAAATAAGATTTCATCCCAAGAGTTACACGGTGCCTTGGACATAGAAAGAAGATAAAAGTGTTCTGATTTTCTATAATGCCACTCAGCCTGCGGTATAGACGCACTTATAATGCTGGTTATAATATAGCAGTGATTCATTATAATGTGACAACCTTGAAAACAAAGATTGACAAGAATAACGTCCTTTGAGAGCGATGGAAATAAATTTGCGTACTAAGTAAAATAACAATACCTTATTTAAGTATATATAATGATTCATCTCTCTCATTGTATTATTAATGAATGGATTCTGTTTAACTTATTTTAAATAAATAAATATTGTACTCACACTGTAAAGTGTATTGTTATTAATAGTAGCAGGTGTTTCTGTCAACTGATACATATTTCAAATCACATAATAATACATAATAATGTGTATGTACACAACTTTTACTCTGAAAGGTAGCAGCATTTCTTTGACAAATACACCATGGCTATCTTACAAGCTACGACAAAGTGGAAACGAGAAATAAAAGGCTTCCCAAGGCCGCAGCTGGGGAGGGGGGGGGGTTTAGGGGTTCAAATCCCCCTCGAAATTTTATGAACACGATATATATGACTTTATTTATGGTTCAAAAAATATCGAAATTAAGTTACAAGTATAAATTAGGGGGTTGTGTTAACATAAAAAGCACTTCAGAGAGCTTCTAGAGGTGTTTAATAGTTAGAATTTGTTATAGCCTTCGGCATTTATGGTGTTATGTTGACATAAAAAGCACTTCAGATAGCTTCTAGAACTGTTTTATAATTTAGAATATTTTCTAGCCTCCGGCGATTGGGGGATGTACCCACCGAACCCCCCCTGAAATTATTGGCTGGCTACGGCCTTGAAGCTTGCTATCTTTCAGAGTAAATAGAGTACATATGATTGTATTTATTTAAAGTTTTTTTAGTACCATGTCTTACTATCTGTTCGGGTTATATGCTTTTATACTAATTACGCTAATAGTTTTGGGGATTAGGAAGGTTATATTTTGATTAAGTTTACCCGCATTTGCGTAGAGGCCGAGTGTAAAACAACTATGGAAAAAAAACATTCTCAGTACACCCGACCAAGATTCAAACCTCGATCTCCATCTCATCGACAGTCGAGTCTACTGCGAGAGTAGCGCGTTAGATCATGCGGCCCCCTAGGCGGGTTTAAATAAAGTTACCGGTGAAGTTTTTATTATTAATTAGTGAGTGGTTCTACAACCTTTTTGGGGAAATATGTAGACTGAAACAAAATAATGATTATCTTTTATTATTGATCAAACTAAAAAAATTGTAGGCACGTGTATTTAAAATAAAATTAATGCTGTGAACACAATTCAAATAATTAATCTTGATAATATATCGAAATGAGCCAGGTACGGTTTTAAATCAGGCTTAATCTGGGAGTTAAAATAATCTACATTACATTATTTTAGTAAGAATCCATCAGTATGAATGACATAAAATTTGAAGCATCAAAAGAGCCCCAAGCGAGCAGATGTAGTGCATCACATGCCAATCAACTCTGTGATACAGTCGGCTAGAAATAGTAAATTTACAACAACACAATTGCACGTGGATCATTTCTGATTAATTATTAATGGAGATAAAGAGTTAATAGCGCTTCCTAATACTGAACATTGTTGAAATACTAAATTATATTTGAACATAAACTGCATTGAAAAGGCCGGTTTTGACCGTCTCAACAGAAAATCACTGTGAACAAATCTTCATTCTGTCATAATAGGGACATACTGTAGTTATTAACAAGAAACTTTGTCGCTTTGTCCCCCATCGTCACCGCGGAAAATTTCAAGTAATCATTCAAATACGAATGTATTGCAGACATTTCTGACATATCGTAGGTCATTTCTTTTCACTTTTACTCCCATAATACCTCGCGCGAGCCGGGAGCTGAGTTGGTTCTGCTATTATGAACGCTCTTAAGGTTTTGGAATCAATTATGACCTCCACCCCCCATACCCCCTTGTTTTTAATGTCTAACTGAAATATTTGTATCGTAAAGACTAAAAAGTAGAGCGGTGGTTAAAGTTAATAACAAGAAATAGAAGTAACATAAAAGAGACAGATTAATGTGTTGCTATTTTAAAAACAAAAACAAACAGAATGATAATAAACGTAAATAAGAAAACCGTCCATTAAGGAAGGAACACCCGCCTCGGTGGCAGCATGGTTCTAGGCAGGGGCCTTCAACCCGTGGCCCGCGGGTCACTTGAGGCGCACGACAACATTTTTGGCGGCCCGCTGGATCATGAAAATTATAAAATTATTTTAAGAGAAAAAAATTATAAACACACATATATATTTTATATAATCGGCTAATAAAATAAATATGTATTTTATTTACGTATTTTACGTTATTTAATAAACAATTTTTGCATTTTACGTGAAGAAAAGTATTACGTTTTAGTACAAATGTACTTTGAACCGGGAAATGACAACTCTAGTGGACAAGACAAATCGCGCTACCACCTGCTCTGAAACAACAGAGAACATACTTCACGAGAAAGCTGAAATCTGACCTATCTGAGACAGGCCTAAACCCTAGTGTGAGCAGACCTAAAAGAATGAGCTTATACAAATATTTTAATATTTATCTAATCCTAATATTGTCGGTACAGTATTGCTGCTCTCTATATGAAAATGCGGGCACACTAATCTAAATTTAACCTTTCTCCTCCCTACTCATACATGCCTAATCACGCCGTTTCCTTACGGGGTGAGCAAGAAACTGTGCAAATAGCTCAAAAAAAACTCCACACTTAATCCATCCTCACTAACTTTCTCCACACTTCCCTATCCTTGCATACTCCCTTCTTCAACAATATCCATACACCAAGTCATACATGTCCTTTATTCTTAAAACTCTTTTAATGTTTCTCTTTTTTCACACATTCGTCTACAAAATCTAGCCATGTCATGCATGGCCTACCTCTTCCTTTTGATCCACACACTCTACCTTCATATTTTTACCAGTGTTGCTTTGCCGGAGAAATCTAAACAGTTCACTAAAAAGATTATTCCATTATTGAAACGTGTCCATTAAGAGAGATTTCACTGTATTAAAAAAACAACATAGCTATTTTCCGACGAGTTGCTTGACACACACTTGAGCCTCAAGGTTTTTTTATATATTTTCTTTTCTTTCTTTTTAATATAAAATATCAAGCTGACACATGTCTGAAAGGTTGAAAAAGTTGATGTCAAGAGCCCTCTGACCTGGATTCTCTTGCAGACAGTCAATCCGTGGGAGAAGCGCGGCAAGAAGGTGATACCGATCACGCGACCCCCCGTGACGACAGGGAAGGAATGGGTGAAGGTAGGGAGTGAGGTTGGGTAGCCCCCCACCCCATCCATACACATACACAAACACACACTCAAAGCCTCCACCCAAGAAACTTTAACGAAGGGAGTCACCCAGAAAACTTGTCCCTTCCATGAATAATGAATGACCTTTACTAGATTGCGTCGCATTTTTTTAAGGGTCAAGGGTGATGGTAGTTACGATAATAAAAAGGCGTTCATGCTCTCTAACGATTGCCTGCGACTATCCTGGAGATCAACTGACAAGGATTGTTACCGTTTATTGCCGTGGTGTGTCGTAGATTATCGGATCAGAGAGAAAATATTTCAGCTACAAGAGTATCGAGATATACCAAACCTGCTAGAATGTCACATGACTTGATTGTGTCGTACACACTGGTGCAAATACTAGCTATCTGTAGGCTTAGGAACGGGATAGGTATCGTGAAGTTCAAAGGAATGAACCGCCAATCACCCGCTTTGGTGGTCGCGTGGTCTAACGCGCTACTCCCGCAGTAGGCTGGACTGCCAATGACGGGGAGATTGAGGTTCAAATCTCGGTCCAGTGTACTGAGGTTTTTTCCCACCAAAATTATTATCCTCTCTCTCTCCACGCAAATGCGGGTACACAGCCTATAAGTATAACCTTCCTAATCCCTAATACCACCAGAGTAATTAGTTTATAAGAGTATAACCCGAACGGGTAGTAAGACACGGTGCTAAACAAAACAACTTGCACTCAATTTGATAGAATAAAATAGCGTAGAAATAAACTCGTCCTTAATGTATCCAGTACAGAAATAAACCTCGGTCCCCTGTGTTAGAGAACTATGTTACTTTTGATAAAGTCCTACGTATATTATAATTGTTTTTATAGAGCTAAGCATTACATGATTTTATCAAACTAATTATGTCCCTATGTAGTTTACTAATGAACTTAGTATGCTGGGGGTGTTAACTTTAAATACCTCCTGATTCTAGTGAGCTCCAAACCATCCGTATCCTCGCTGATAAATCTCTGCTTAAGTGATCTAATTGGGATTAGAAAATGCATCTCTTGGAAAACCTTGGAAGTTATGGCTCAAGGACCTTGCCTACCTGTGACGTCACGGCCGGTCAAGATAGGATTTCCCATGTTAGTGAATTAACGCTTTATTCAGCGAGTTTTAAAGATATAACGTTTAAACTAAAATTATATATTATTAAATAATGCTGAAATAGTCCTACAGTGTCACAAAATTATTATTTTTATCTTGAAGTAGTTTCTTTGTAAATGTATTTTTTTATTAATTCTCTACAACTTAGGCTATTTGTCTTGGTCACGAAAATGTCCTGTAGGAATCTTCCTGCCAGGATGTAGATTTAAAAAGCCCGTGGTAGCATATGTCTATCTAGAATAGGAAACAAGAAAAAGGTAAAATTATAAAGAAAGTCAATGTTTTCAAGGTGCAAATATAAACGTATCTTAGTGCAGTTTCACACGAGCGTTTCCTTGTCGCGCGTGTCTCCTACCATCACGTCAGGTCTATCGCGCGTTTGGTCAGGATACATTGGTCCAAGTGGGTCCTTTCACGCGTTCAACGCGCGTTAGGTCAAGATACATTGGTCCAAGTGGGTCCTTTCACACGGTCAACGCACGATTGGTCAAGATACATTGGTCCAAGTGGGTCCTTTTGGACGGTCAACGCGCGACGGCTTTATCGCAACGCTCTTTCCTCGACGTTTTCTCGGCGGTTGGCGGTGGCGGCATTGCTCAGCATCAAAGAAAGATAAGGAAACCCATTCACATGGCCGGTTGCTACCGCGCGTTTTCAGTTGTTACTTTGCTCTCTTGTTGCAAAGGTCACGTCTGAGTCTTCGTCCTCATGATCCTCACCCCAGCCCTTGGTGGCTGGAAGCCGGGAAATTTCAGCTGTGGTAACGGCTACTCTCATGTTAATATCACTTCTTGATATTTCTGGGCTTATGGTAATCAGTATCTCGTCAACTGATGAGATGGACATTAGATAATTGAATAATTTAGGTGGATACTGCCTTTATTTATCAAATAGAAAGTGGAACGCACCCCCAGTCAATCGCACACTGTTTAGTGGGTGGAACCAAACGATCTTTGGGTATTTTTTTCTTTCTTGTATCCTTCGGTGTACACTAACAAGCTACTGAATGCGCTGTGCTGGAGCTTCTAATATTTTTTTTTGTAATCGGGGATTCACTCTAAGTTGGCAAGCTGCGCGGTAGAAATGGTTCCTGTGAAAAGACTCAATAATCAAAACGCGGGATGGACCTTTCGGGATGGATGCCCTTAGGGCATTAAGTCCATCATTCTTCCAGCTCAGACCATCGGCAACTTACACTAATAAATCTAAGGACTCCTGATAAGATGGATGAATTTTAAGGCATTACATCACAACTCAGTTGGAGAGAATATTAAAAGCATGAAATGGAAAAACAAAAGCCTCCACTGTATCCTACTTATGAACCCAGGACCCTTTGGCTCAGAGAGTCTATAACACGCTGGCGTTGAGCGAACTCTGCTAGTTTTAAATATTGACTACACCTTAATCCACGGTTATATTGGACACCTGACTCACAGCTGTCCACATGATATGATAATTTGATCTCTTATCATTGCTATAAATCAATAAAACCTTGTCCTAGCGTGGGAAAACAGGCGTAGGCTTCATACCATGTACACACACGGCTATAAATCACGGTTGATGTAATTATGACGTAACGCGTGAGGCGTTGCAGGACTCAAGTTGGAAAATACCCTCACGCAATCTCTAGACACAAGCTATTAAAAAAAAAAGACAAGTCATTGCTACAATTTTTATTTGTAGACTCAACACAAAGGTTATCAACGACTTAATATAATAAGTAGGTGTTAAAGAGGTAAATTAAGAGGAAATTCACCATCATTAGCGTTAGGAAGATCCAAATTGGAAAAATTACCTATAGGTCGCACGTCCAAGATTCGAACCTTGACCTCCCTACGACTGGTGATCCAATCTATTAATTGATCCCGTGGTATAGTGGTCAGTGCACCTGGCTACGAGTCTAGGGTTACCAGGTTCTATTCACAGCTGGTACTTTGGGTATTTTTTTCCTTTAAGGGGAATGATCCCAACGGTTATCAGGGCTTGGTTAATTAGCTCAAGTTAAGTTAAGACTCACAACTTCATAACAACTATCATCACATCATCTCATTGCTGGTAAGACGTGTAGACAACCTCCTATGTTGTACCCTGGGTAAAGTTCTGTGCCAACAGAGTGGCTAATAGTCTACATACAGGCGACCGAAACTGTATGTCAAAGTCTCTCCTGGTCAAATGTGCCATACGATAAAAAAAAAATATCGTGACCTTGACACCTTATACCGTGCAACAACCACATGCGCATAGATTGACATCATTTGTAGGACACTCTGAGGTCGTATTAATTATAGTCTAATCTCGAGATTAAACTAATCTTCTACAGGATGGCCCACGGAAAAGTAGCCCGCCTTTTTATGTCCAGCAGGACCCTCACTTTGAATTGGAGGTCAATCCCCTTCCACCCCGTCTTGTGCTTTAGACAAGCAGTTTACTTGCTCATTCTTCACGTCACAATATGGGTGGAAGGGGATTGACCTCCTCCAATTCAGAGTGAGGCCCTGCTGGATATAGGAGGTGGGCTACTTTTCCGTGGGCCACCCTGTAGTATACAAAAACAAGTAGTTCCCGTAGAATTGAGGATCAGCTGGCCTCCAAATCTCCATTATTTATATAATGCTGAATCACTCGTTAACCTCCTGATTTGGTGTCATGTTGGAAGCGACCACATCGCTTTCCTTTTGCTTTTAGAGCCTATTGCTTTGCTCAATTTGGTTGCAGATATTCAATCTGTACATATTTTTATAGACAATAAGTACACTGTACAATGTTAATAATACATAAGTACAAAATTCTAGTCTGATTTATTCACGTAGCTTAATGCACTAAGACATATTTTCAAGACCTTCGTCTTTTCAAAGTCCGGAATATGTTATCATTCGTTTATCCAGTTTAAAATTTAGGTTCCGCAGTTTTCTTACAGGTTCACCTATTTCCTTGGATTTAAGTTGCTCAGGTTAGGTGAGCTATGTTATAATTCTTTTGTTAGATGTTAATTTAGACACATACCTAGCTCATTCGTTGGGTGGATTTTAAAAACAGGTTTGATCGCTTCTGAAGACGAAGAAAGTTTTTGAAAGTCACTTCTAAACTCCGGTCGCCTCCAATACGTAGCCCCTGATTTCAATTCAAGTGAAAATGAGGGCCAGTTTCATAGACTTAGACCAGAATGCGAAACTGTCCCATTCCATTCGAGCATAGGAAGGTGTCGTAATTTATTCATAGCGCTGCACTTGAGGCATAACATAATATGTCTGACTAAAAAAACTGGCCCTTACACATCTTGACCCTACAGAGTATTTCAGAAATGGTTGTGTAAGGCATTGAAGAACTGCACCTATTGGAAAACATTCACATTCTGAGGCACCTCAGCCTAAACGGAAGTCTCTCTTCACTCTGATCTTGAAGTCTCCGAGGCGATGGACTGACAAGATACACATGAAATAGGATGTATTCCTTACAATAGGCGGTAGACTAACATTCTAGGGTCTTGTTGCTGCCTTTGTTTTAATCTCAAGCTATATAGACTATATGTTTTTTTAGCACCGCGTCTTACTATCCATTCGGGTTGCACGCTTAATATCAAGCCATAAATATCCAATGGGTTATAGGCTACAAACATTTAACGAATTTTTAAGACAAAAGTAATAAGAATGAGATTGCATCCAACTGGAGAGCAATTAAGAAACCACCCCTATGTAGAAACCACCACTAGTCGAGGATAAAAACTATGCCCAATATCACCGCTGAGAGAAATGCAGGTCTTATGGAGAAAAGCTTCTTCGCTCTATCACTGTCAACTATTATTGCCAAATCTCCTCGCTTTCAGCTATATTTGAAGGTGGTGTGATGGAGTAAGAAAGAGCTACTGGCAACATCAACGAACCAGCGTTGCGAATTTTGTTTTGCACTTAAGATAAAGATTGACCAAACAAAAAACAAGAGAATGGCAAAGCTGTTTTTCCAATAGAGCCATGCAGTTAGTTCCTTCAGTGTATTATCTAAGGGTCGCCCCACCCACGGTTTCAGTGAGGGTGATCCAAGGACGTACGTAGGAGTGGATATGTGTGGGTGGGGGTGTATGACGCCCCGCATGTTGAGCCAGGTGGTGGAGGCGGTACTGCTAGCCGTCGGCCTAGCGGGCGCCAAGCATCCCGGCGCAGTGCCCCGCCGTGGCGCCGGGGAGACGCAACCCTCTCACCCCTAACCCCCGCCACGTCGAGTTGAACTGCTGTGTGTATATACGCTCGTTGCTTGCACGGGTCGATTGCAGACCGCAAACATGGAGTGAAAATCAAGAGAGTGGCAAGGGGGGGGGGGGGGAGTGAGGGGATATCCTTGCCCGGTATGTTGGGAGGAAAAGCTGCAACTAGCGGGCGACTTAAGAGGGGGGGAACAATCTAACATCGATTTTCCCCAATGCATTCACTTTACCGAGTACCAACATAAAATCGTATTTCTAAAAAATAAAAATAAAAATTAGTTTTAAATAGTAGCGAGTCAAGCAACATTGTTGTGTTTATTTACTTGTCCGATAGCTTATTTAACGTCTAAAAGGATAGTTTAAATAATATATTTGTTACGATCTTTGTCATAAATTATTAGCCGACACTCTTCAGTGGTCAAATGGGTCCGACTAAGCAGAACACACTCGCAGTAGAGTAGACTGACGATGGCTGCGAGCTCGGGGTTTTTACTCCATATTCACGCAAATTGGGTACACTCCTTATAAATTAATCTTCCTCATCCCTTACACATTAGCGTATATCTTGAATGGGTTGCGAGCCCACTAACCATAAAATTACCCGCCTCGGTGGTCGCATGGTTTAACGCGTCACGCTCGTGTTAAAATGAATTGACGATGGGGAGATCGTGTGTTCGTATCCAGGCCAGTGTTTTTTTTTTCATAAATCATGTCCTTACACTTTCTCCACGCAAATGCGTGTACGTTTAATCTGAAATTATAAACTTTCATCCCTATTACATTATCATAATTAATGCATGCGTGTATAGCCTGAACAGATACTTGAACACAGTGTAAAAACTAAAAAGCTATGAGTTATTATTTATTTTTTCACAATTAATCAAAAAACAAGTTAATTTCGGGATGTCATGACTATAAATATTCGTTTCTAAATGTGAAGTTGCCTGAATTTTTTTATTATTATATTAAAATATATATTTAAATCATATAGTATTATAATTATTATTTTAACTAAATGTCTGAATATTGACTATTTATGTTAATTTCCTAAATTAAACTCAATTAAGTTAAGGAAATAATCTATTTACGATGACAACTCAAGAATGCCCACAGAACGCATTATGCTAAATAAAACGCTAAAGTCACGTTTACATTTCGCAAAGAAGCTAAAGAAACTAATTCCCAGCAGAACGCAGCTTTTTATTGCGACAATTACCAGTACGAACCAATGAATATTTAAATAAGCAGAAAACGTTCACAGAAAACGCTTGACAACCGCTACTTGCTGTTTTGGCATTCATTCCATCACTTCAAGTAAACAATTTCCTCTCCTTTTTTTCTATATCTTTTCTCCCCCCTCCAACCGAAGAAACCAACAGCTCGCAATTTTTGTGTCGAACCCTTTTCAAAAGACTCAATAATATTCCTTTTTGAAAAAAAAAAAAAAAGTGCAAGTGTGCAAAGAAATTGGAAAGAACTTGATCAACTCGGGGTATTGGAGGAAGTATGAGGAAGGAGGAAGGGGGTCGACCTCTCTTTTCTTTTTCCCAGGCCCAAAGATTACATCTAACGTACATTGGAGTCCATAGCGGACGTGATCCGACTTCGTTCTGCTGATATTCAATCAACTGTCAAGGAGGAAAAAAAAATATTCACACACTCACATATCATTTGCAAATAGGAGCCACTATCCAGATCGGTGGCCACGAGGACTAGATGTCTATCTCATCTAGTCTAGTTAACCTGTGACGGGAAGGTTGTGGTTCGAATACAAGCTGGGTATTTACTAAATGATTTTTTGGTTTCCCCATTTTCCCTCCTAGTGAATGGGGCTGTATTTAATTTAATTATATATTCTGTGCTAAAAAGGTGACTACCTCTGTGGTAAGTGGTCAGAGCACCTGGTTACAGATCCAGATGTCCCGGGTTCAATCCCAGGCACTTCCACTTTTATATGTGAATCAGTAAGTCTGGAACGGGGTCAACTCAGCTTCGTGAGGACCCCATGAGACGTTCTATCCGCAAAATTTGACGCTAGCATCGCCAACAGACTGAGGCAACTCTGACGGTATTGCTCGATTGCGGGCTGACGCTACAGATAGCTCCTTCTTTATTTTTACACAATCATTTCGGTCGGGTACAATGTAGACATTTTTATTTAATTAATAGTTTTAAAATTTTCTTTCAATCTGAATCCTGTTGTATTTTATTAAAATTAATCTTCTTCGCCCCGCGTCCTCTAAATAGTTAATGTGAGTTGCGTAAAACTTTGAGCTTGTAGTGATCATCATCAACTGTTTCCAGCCTGTGACCGGGTCAGTTTAGTAAAATGCTTCCACCTTCCTCTATCCTTCCAACACTCTTCCTCCTTTAATTTCTTCCATTCTTCTCCTCTCACTTGAACACTTTCTGTTATCTGCTCTTACCATCTTTTTTCTTGCCCTCCTCTTGCGGTCTTCTTCCTTTATATTTAATTTCCAACATTTTCTTCGGCATCCTTTCTTTTTGCATCCTCATTACATGCCCATATTCTATTTTGAGCTTGAAGTGAGATACGTATAGGTATATATATATATGTGTGTGTGTGTGTGTGTGTGTAGACTATGTATTTGACAAATTTACGCGTCTTAATACTCATGTAGGTTATACGCATACATTAATTATGCTAGTGGGAGTGGGATGAAGAAGATGTACCCGCATTTGCGTCGAGGGAGAGTGGGAAACTATCTAGGGGGAAAAAAATCTCAGTCATTGCCGGCGCAAGGGTTTCATTCACCCTAGGCGAAAACTTAAGATTTGCGCCCTGGTTTTATTAATATAATATAAATCCCCCTTCCCCGCCCCCACCTCCCTTCATGACTCAGAGTAATATTAGGTTGTAAAAATACCGGACAAAATATAAATAAAAAATAAGTGGCCACCCCCTCTCCCTCCTGTGTATTATTCATATGTGTGCAAAAATACTATTATCACTTCATCCCTTCCTTTTTATTAATAATTTCGGAAGCTTTTGAATTCGCCGACAAAGCGAACCCGAATGTCATAAAACATAAAAGTGATTATGTTGTTAATCTTTTTGAAATAATATTATTAATATTAGTTACGATATTTAAATGTTATATCTTTATTTAGAAATAATTATTATATTACTTAGTTAAATTATTTTTCAAAGCAGTAAAAAAAAAAGTTGTGGAATCTGCCCCTAAGGACATTTACTGACGTCCGTTGTTATTTGTTTTAAAAATAATCGGTCTCAAACTAATTTTTAATCAGAAAAAAAAATATATTAAAATTAGATTCACGGCTGAAGCGAACCTTCCGGCATTTCCTCATAGGTGACGCCAGTGGAGAATAATTAATTCAGGTAGAAATTCTAGAGGAAGTTTAAGAGTATTTGAATGAAGAAAGAACCGGAAGCTCTTTGAGAAAAAAAACTCCTTTGTTTCCTCCAAGAAAGGATTCGAATCCAGACAATGGCAACCAATATAAATTGCAATGCAAGTCTAACGCCTTAGATCGCGCAACCATTGGTGTACGGACAGCTGATATTTTTTGGGAGACAAAAAAAAAGTGTGGCGTCACTACGACCCTTAATTAAATAATTTTATAAAATAATTGTAGGGAAATGTATTGAGATAACAAGTTATGCCGTAAATTTTAAAATTAATAATTTTGTTTGAGCTAAAATAAAACAAATTTAATGCTAGAGTTGTACAAACCCCTTTTTTTTAATTTGGGGAAAACCTGCCAAATTGTATGCTTCTAACAAAACGATATAATTAAATTGCGTGCACCTCTATCTCCCTCGTCATTCCGTGAACTTGTAGCATGAAATTAATCCGGGAAACATATTACAACACAGTAGATAAAGCGATTAAAAAATAAACTTGTAAATTAATTTATAAATTATCAGCATATTCCTCCCCCCCCACCCCCTCTCTTCTTTGAAAATTTCACAGCGGGGAAGGTTTCCCCATGGGCAATTTTGGGTAGGGGGTAAGGGGAGTGGGAGAGGGAAGGGGAAATGGCTCATCTCAATTTTTAACTTCCTTTTTTTCTTCTTCTCGAAACAACGACGTGCTTCTTAATTAATTTTTACTTAAGGGGTAAGGAAGGTGGAGAGGTTTTTTTTGGAGGGGTAGGAGGGGAAATAAAAGTATTACGTAATATCGCGTCACTCTTCCTTTGTGTAATCAACTTTCTTGTTCGCAGTCTTATGTAGTAAGGGCCACATCGTGGAGGTGGTAGTTACTTATAAATAAGGCATCTGAAGAGGGTTAGGAATAAAAAATAATCGAGGGTGTAGGACATGGGTTAAAAAAAATAAAAATAGTATGCCTGTGAAAATGACTCAGGCTAGAACCTATACTCTCGGACATCCTAGTTAATGCAAAGTTCAAGTTAGGGGTGGACGGGAGGTTGGCCTTTAACCACGACTGAAATTGTAATCTATACTCTCGGACATCCTAGTTAATACAAAGTTCAGATTGGGATTGGAGGGGAGGATGACCTTTAATCACGACTGAAATTGTAATCTATACTCTCGGACATCCTAGTTAATACAAAGTTCAGATTGGGATTAGGAGGGAAGGATGACCTTTGTAATCACAACTGAGGTGGAGGAATATATACTCGCGGGACCTCCTTGTTGGTGCAAAGTGTCAGCAGACAGCTCTGTCGTATTTTTTTAGCACCACATATTACTAACCATTCACGCTATTGGTTTTAGGGACGAGGAAGTTTATATGTATAGGAAGTGTACTTGCATTTGCGTGGAGGGAGAGTGAAAAACCATTTAGGGAAAACCACCCTCAGCACACCCGACCGAGATTTGAACCTCTATCTCCCCGTCATATGCAGTCTAGTGTACTAGGAGAGTAGCGCGTTAGTACACGCAGCCACCGGCATTATTATGTTACAATAGTGGTGTTACTGACATCCAATACTTTAAATATATTTAGATCTCCATGAATATCCTGTTAGAACAAATAAATATAAAAGAGCCAACACTGAAAAAAAATTGTAATTCTATTTAAAAAAACTGTCAAAATTATCACCCTATAAAAGTAGTATGATTGTTCAGAAAAACTAATAAATATACTTTCATATGTACATATGTGCTGGGCATGTATGAAAAAGCTGTCGGTTTTCTGTCAGCTATTGGCAATGCTAACAATTCTACATTTATTTTTTTAAATGTTCTAAGAGGTTATTTTAGGACGATACTAATATAGCTAAGGTTGAAACCTTACATTTAAATGATGATCAGATAAAGACGAAGCCCAAAGACCATATGATTGGCTCTTTATGCCTGTATTCTCGCAGTAGTTAGGTTGTCTGCGAGTATAGATAGAAAGCAGTACTGGCGATGAATCATAGCATGACATCATTCGACAAGAAAACAAAGTAAAACAAGGAAACAAGTGACTATATATAAAAAAGAGAGAGGGGGATGGCTTGAATATCGCTAAATATGTTTGGCACGCAAACCCGAGCGCTTAAAGTGCATTCGGGATATTATAGATTCATAGAGTGCCGCAGTGCCCTTGAAGCGATCTAAGAAAAAAAAAAGAAAAAACTTGGCTAAGAACTACACTGTCGACTGGATCATAAAACAAGTTTATTAGGATATTATTTAGTGAAGGAGTTTAAAAAAAGAAAGAAAAAATCGTCATCTGAGTGAAAACGTATAGAAAACACAAATACTGCGTGGGATACTTGGCTTAATTTCCCCTGTTGACATGTTAGTGTTGGTAGCATTGATTCAAAATAATATTATAGGCCTATTATAAACACAAATAAATTATGAATATGTAAAAAAAAAATCACAGATGCGCAACTTTATTAATCCAGAAATAACCTAGTGTTGAGCTCTTAACCCTTACTCGACATAATTTAGAATGTTTTTTTTTAAATTGCATGTAACACTTCCGTTTATCCTGAAAGATCACAAGCTAACCTTGTATGATTCTACTATGGTGCAGCCATAGTGTTTTCCGTCAAAGTAGGACTGCTTACTTTAAGGTGGTATGTCGAGAAAGCTAGCTTGGGGCAGTATTTTTTTACAGTTTTTATCCGAATATATATTTTTTGGAGGTCAAAAGAAATAAAATAATTATCCATTATAAATTTCTAGTTTAACTTTCTTCTATGGTGATATGATGACTAACATTTGTTGAATATATGTCAAGGGTGTCCAGAAGTTTATTTACATATATTTCTCTTAATTTAAAAAAGTTTATCATCTAACGACCCTATGTTCATGACAAATATTCAACAAATGCTGATATCAACATGTGAAGAAAATTAAACTATATGACTCTACTGGAGCAATATTTAATTTATTTTGGTCAAAAAAGTTTTGCTATAAAGAATGCAAAAACAATATTCTTTTCTGGCCTCCCCTAAACTCCCACCTTGAAGATGAACGGAGTGTTAAGGTAAGATTCTATTGAAAAGGTATTTTTAGTAATTAATATAAACCTTATTCTGCGGTCAACATTGCTAACATTTATCATTTAATAGTTATTGATATTTTTTATGAAAAGTGAAAGCTACAAACCAAATGACTTAGCATGAATATAAGAAAATTGATTTACTTTAATAATTATAGTAAAAAAAGTTCCTTTTTTATCGAAACTGTACTCTAACTAAAACACACAATAGAAAAATAAAAACCATATAATTATCTTAGGGCAAGGGTGATTACTTTTAAGTCCACACGTTTTGATACAATCTACGGGCACAGGATGAGGAGGATAAGAGTTTTCCCCTCATTAACTTAGGGCAGAGGAAATTAAAGCTCCAGTGATACGCGGAAAACCACCCCATAGCAGTCACTACGCTCAAACTTCCTAACTCACTGGAAACACGGCCTAGTGCGAGCCTGATGCCTTAGACTGTGCAACCATCAGCGTTAGTGTTAACGTGTATTAATCACGACTTATGAATGTGTGGAATGCCCAGGCCTCCACAGTGGTTCGGATCCCCCATTAAACTGTGGGTCCTCTATTTCATCTCAGAATCACCCTACCATTACACATTAGCTTAAGTGCGTATAAACCAAACTGGTAGTAAGACGCGCTGCTAATAATAATAATAATAATAATAATAATAATAATAATAATAATAATAATAATAATAATAATAATAATAATAATAATAATAATAATAATAATAATAATAATAATGTTTGTGCAACGTACAAAGCTGCACAACAGTTGGCACCATGTATGGGGCTTGATTGAATGTTGTTGAACAACAGTCAGTCACTTGATTTCACAGATTTCACTTCGTTCATTTCGTTTTATGATGGCGTCAATATAATTAAATAAAGCATTTAGCAAATAATTTATGCCAAGAGCTTCTGTAACTTTAGAAAGTGAAAAGAGAAGTGGTTAGTGGCTTTAGTTTGAAAAATGGGGGCAGCGACAAACTTGTTGATAAAAGGAGTTCCATGCTATCCGCTTCTATTTCTTTATATTATTTTCATCCGAAGAATATACTATGGTGATGGCTAGCTATGCTGCTTAGTCCGACACCTTGGATCAGCTGGTAGCGTGTCTGTCTTGTGAGTTAAGGGTCTCAGGTTCGATTCACCAGCGTAGCCTTAAAATTTATCATCAGTGAAATTGGGATTTCTCCTTTCGCAGTGATGAATTGAAGACGGGGGGGGGATGTTGCTTTTAAATTTAAGTTAGTTTATATGTCGTGTAGGTCTACTGATATAATCAGTGAGTTCAAAAAGTGCATATTAAATATGTCAAATAAAAAATACGTCGCTTTCGCAAATCATTCATTTCTTGCAACTCAACTAATGAACACATGTTTCGAAAAATTGGTTTTTCTCAAATCCCTTTGATTGATTTGGAGGGGGGGGGGGAGATGTAGGCAACGATCGCTAGTTAAGGGCAGTCTTTTTGTGATTTTTTATAGCAAAACATTTATTTTGGTCAAAATAAAAAAATATTGCTCCAGTAGAAACCTAGAGTTTAATTTTCTTCCCAAGGTGATATCAACAGTTGTTGAATATCTGTCAAGAGTGTCCTGGAATTTAATGACAACTTTTTCTCTTCATTTAAAATGTTTCTCATCTAATGCCGTTATGTTCATGACAGATATTCAACAACTGTTGATATCACCGCGTGAAGAAAATTAAACTCTCTGTTTATACTGGAGCAATGTTCTATTTATTTTGGCCAAAAAGAATGCTTCAATATATAAACTGTAAAAAAACACTTACCTTTTCTCGCGTCCCCTACAACCCCACCTTGACTTCCCATTCCATAGCTTGTTCTTTTAGTTTAGGTATAAATTATATAGCTAATAATAAACATTCTTGATATTAAAGTGTACTAAAATGGTAATCTCTCAGTTTTCTGCACTTCAAATTATGGAAGTGACATCCAGCCATCATTCAACATCACCCCTCTAACTAACCACACCTTACCCCCCTCCCCCTTTCCTTTACATGTACACCGCAGCGTTTACAAGCCCAATATTGACCACACCCCTTTCTGTCCACTGCCATTCTATCCGTTTCCACACCGGCGGTAGAATAAAATATTACCTTGATATTAATAATAATCAGACCAGTTATGACACTTTTCACATTGCCCGCCAAACGGATGGGAATGAAACTGGAAATCAAATTAACCAACTCAACGGTGACGGCCCCTCACGCAGCAAAGGGTGGGTGGTGGGGGGCAAAACTGCATGCAGTGAATGTAGCGTGCCAAGTTTTGATGAGTAAGTACGATGTACGAGTATATATGGAACGTTACAGTCCAATCTTCATACGAAGGAACTTTTAGAAAATACAAACCTATTTTATGACGGAAAACTTTATTATCATCTTTCTACATTTATAGTAATTTGTAGGTATGGATGCTAGCTATCTAAACTGATATCTAAAGATCAAATGACTTGACGTATGAATTTATGAAAATAGATTCAATAGCTTTTATAGCTGTCAAATAATAATGGCTACATAAATCTTTAGCTCTGTATGTGGAAAGATTAGCGCGTACTAATATACAGTTACCTAGGGGACACACGAATGTACTAATTGTACATCCTTTCCGTGGAGGCTCTTTCCATGTCCCGATGAGATGATGATGGTGAATATGACGGGGAAATGGGGGGGGGGGGGAGCCGATAATGATCTTAAACCTAGCTTGAGCCTGGTGACCAATGGGAATTATTCCCCTTCGGAGAAACACCCATCGATACCAGCCGGGAAGTATACCCTGGAACTCTAGGTCATTAGCCAGGAGATGTGATCACTATACTACCGAGGTCGATAAGCTGTCAGATAAGGTCCTTCTTGTGAAAATCGTACTGTACACACAGGATCTGCGTGGGAATGTGCCAGCCCGGTCATTCTACGCGCGATGTGATTCGATTAAATCTGATTTATAGGCGAATGTGGTAACCAGCCTCCATGCTTGCGTTATAAACTTGCACAATTTCCTAAAATTGCTAGGATTTTTTTTACCGTTGTTACTGCTATTGCACGCACATATAAACATACACACACAATTTTTACATATAATTGAACGGAATGGCATGTGTGTGTGTGTGTGTGTGTGTGTGTGTGTGTGTTATACCTATATTTGAATTCTAGATTTACCAAGTTATTAATGTGTTTAATTAGTTTAATACCATAACATCATATACATGTAAATTAAAGCAGATTATTTGGCTGATAGCAAGGTCCGTGTATCACAAACAATAATTATAAATTGAACAGTCAAATAATTTAAATATGAAGCTAGTAAATTCAGTGTTTCAACAGCTTAGTTTTATTTAGCAATTGTATCATAGGAATCTAAAATAGTTTACTAGAGTATTAGGTGGTATAATAAACTGTTAAAAATATTCATAAAAGAGTTATTATTATTATTATTATTATTTAGCACCGCGTCTTACTACCCGTTCGGATTATACGCTTAAGTACTAATTACACTAATGGATTAGTAATTGGGAAGGTTGAATTTATAGGAAGTGAACCCGCATTTGCGTGGAGGGAGAGTGGAAAACCATTTAGGAAAAACCACTCCCAGTCTACCCGACTGAGATTCGAACCTCAATCTCCCCGTCCTCGGTGGTCGAGCTCAACACGACTGGCGCAAAGAGTTATTATTGGCCCTAAAGGGTACCTGAACCCGTGGCCTAAATATTCTATTTAAAGTTTTTTTACTACCCGTTCGGGCTATACGCTTATGTACTTATTACCCTAATGATTTTAGGGTTTAGGGAGGTTATATTAGTTAGAATTGTACCAGAATTCGAGTGGCGAAAGAGTGGAAAACAATTTTTTGGGGGAAAAAAACTCAGTACGCCCGACCGAGATTCGAACCTCTATCACCCCGTAATTGGCAGTCTTGTCTACTGCGAGAGTAGCGCGTCAGACCACGCGGCTAACAAAACAGGTTGTTTGGAATCTTGATGCTTCCTAAAATATATTTTTTAACTGTCTTAGCTTCAACAAAATATTACACCGGCTTAGTTGACTTGGCGTTTAAAAATCATCAAGCACTTTAATAATCACAATTATTAGCATTACAATGTATTACAATTTAGTAGTTCCACAGACAATGAACCAAACTTCAAGCAATTTTTGTGGTTAAAAAAATGCAATTTAAGTTAAGGAAAAAAAGTAAATAACTCCTGATCATAAAGCTACAAATATCGCCAAGTTAACATACACGAAGAGAATGAAAAATAAAAGAACTTTTTTTATTCAATGCATCTTACTGCCCAATCGGGATACCCCGATAGGTATACTTATATGGTAGTAATTAGTAAAGTATAATTTAGAGAGTTATAACAGCTTTTGCGTGGAGACGAGTGAGGAACGATTTATGAAAAAAAAAACCCACCCTTTATTCATATGGCCAAGATTCAAACTCCGACCACCGAGTCATCGGAAAACTAGACGAGATGATAATGCCGCCTTTTATCACGTTCCCGGACAACACTTATAACTATTTCTATCACTAAAATAAATAAATGGTACGACAGACCGCACAGACTTTCTCTCTCTTTCTATAAACTCGTAAGATTTCTGAACGGAATAATGTACATTGTATCATCACCACTCCACATAAGAACACGCATAAAATAAAATACAATGATATATAATCAATGAGAAAAGAGGCGCATCTTTGTCCACCTAAGAGCATTTCAAACAGTTTAATGTCTTCCACAAGGGTCAACACTTCGTATTAAAATTTCGATTTCTGGTTAAAATTTTAACATTTTATATGGTGTTGCAGATCTTCAAGTCATCGCATTGATATTTAATTATTAATTTATACATTTTGACCAATAAAAAATGTAAATATTGACTATTGAGTCTAAAATGGAGATAGATCATTGCTATGCAAACATTTCTCCTAAGAGATTTAAGGAAAAATAACATACTATTTTTAGATACTTATATTTAATTACTCTATGGCATTGGAGAATTATTGCGTTAAGACTTAAGTAGTATATGTTTACAACTAAAGCTCACAAAATTGTATTAATATATTTGCAAATATCTCAGAAACTGCTGCTTTTATAAAAATATATGTCAAATAAAAGTTTTTTATTTCTAATAGGCCTACAATTTTGCAATGATAAGTTGTTTAGTTTCTCCAATAGTTGTGGAGATACGGAAATTAACGCTTCTGTAAAGTACCCTAAAAATCATTTTCATAGGAAAATGAAAATAGCCAGTCTATTTATAATCTTAATCAACGCCTAGATACGAATTTTAATCAAAATCGTTTGAGCAGATTTTGAGAAAACCAAATTTTTCTCTTTTCGCCCTTCAGTAAACTACCCTTAATTTTAAGTTTTAATAGACACACAGACAGACGGCATTGCAAAGACTATTTTTTAGGGTTCGGGGGGTCATGAGACGTCGACATCCATCAACATTTCAGGTAAGTTTTTTTTACGATCGCAATACTTAAGCTTTAATGTCCAAAATGTTAAAAATATATATATAATTGCGTATAGATTGAAAATTATTGATTTTATAAAAATATGTTTCGGATAAAATATTTGTATTATAAATATATATACATATTTGTAATGCTAAGTTATTTCATATCTCAAATAGTTTCGGAGCTATTTTGAAAAATGTTAATTTACGCATCAGACCGGAGCCCTTAAATCGATTTTGCCGAAATATTGAGAGTAGCCATTTTGTTTGTAATATTTATTAATGTTTATAAATGAAATTTAATCAAAATCGTTAGAGCCGATTTTGAGAAAATCGACTTTTTCTCTTTTTTCCCTTCAGTAAACTACCCTTAATTTTAGGGGTAGATATCCAATTCCAAAAACCCCTCGGGGCAACCCTATGAAAACCCTAGATATCAAGTTTCAGCTCAATCGGTAAAATAGTTTAGGCTCTAGTTGGAGGTACAGACAGACAGACAGATGGAAATTCAAAAACCACTTTTTCGGATTCAGGAAGTCATGAAACGTCAAAATTCATCAAAATCTCGAGTTCGAATTTTTTGACGATCACCATACTTTCTCTACCTGTAAGATAGAGAGAAAGTAAAAATGTGTATGGTGAATTAAGAAAAAAAGTATCGGTATTTTTAGATAAATTATAGACGAATTTTTTAAATTTTAAAATTTTATAGATTAAATATCATTATTAAATAAGATATATATATAATAAAAAATGAAAAATAATCAAATTTTATAATTATAATTTATGAAGTGCCTTATTTAAAGGATTATTTTGATAGAATTAACGATAAGTAAAACAAAACTTACTACTCGTTTGGATTGTACTATTATTTAAACTATTGGGCTGGAGATGGCAAAGGTTGAAATTAGAGGAAATATACCCTCATTTGCGTTGCGGGGTAGCGTGCAATCATTTAGGGAAAAAAACACCTTGGGTACACCCAACCGGAATTAGAACCCCGATAGTCCGATATTGTGAGAATATCGTCTTAGACAATACGACCACCAAAGCAAGTGATTATTTGAATTATATTTTAATATAAGTTTAGGTGAGGTAACACAAGATAGTGATGAAATAATTTAATGCTTGCCATGACATTAAGGACGTTGCCTACCTGTGACGTCACTACTGGTCAAGATGGAATTTCCCATGTTAGTAAATTTACGTTTTACTCGGCGAGTTTTAGAGATAAACCATAAATTCTTAAATAATTCTGAAAATAGTCCTCCAGTGATACAAGATTATTATTTTTATCTTTAAGTAGTTTTTTTAACGTATTTTTTTAATTTAAAACCTCTACAGCTTAATATATTTGTCTTGGTCATGAAAATGTCCTGCAGAAGTCTTCCTGCCAGGATGTAGATTAAAAAAGTCCGTGGTAGCATATGTCTATCTAGAATAGGAAACAAGAAAAAGGTAAAATTAAAAAGTATGCCAAAATTTTCAATTTGATGCAATGCGCAAATATTACGGTGACTGCGTAAACTCGTCAGAGGAAGAGGGAAAGTATTTTCAACACATATACAAGAGCCCTGTCAGGGTGAACTTCTCATGTTTCTTCGCTCTCTTTCTATTTGTACATTGGTGTCTAAGTGTGATAGTACTTATAACTGCTTAGGTTGGTCAAGTTAAGATGCAAAACACTTCGCAAAATTGAATGGGTTATTTTTTCTAATCTATTTCAACAAAGTCTTTGTTAGTCCTAACACCTACATATTTTCTAATTGAATAACAAGAGACCTCCATATGCAACTAGTAAATAGCTTTGCCTACATCACTTTGAATCGAACTAAGGCACTTTCTAGTCGTGGTCAACCAATCTAATCACATATTCACGGAATTGAGTGAAATTACGTCCACACAAAATTTACAATCGTACTCAGATGGCACGCTGAATCATGGCCTGTAATCGCAGTAGCTAATCATAAATAACTTCGCAACTTTCAAGTATAACCTTACCACATAAAATGTCTTAATAGACGAGAAGAATATTTTTGGACATGTCAAAAAGTTACTATACCTATTTTTCATTTATTCATATGCCAAGCTACGTGTTTTGCAACGATGTCATTTGAAAGATGCTCTGATTTATGAAATATGTTTTATTTTTATTTATTTGAGATATTTAACATGCACTTTATGAACAGACTAATTATATCAGCACACGTGAATTTCTATGAGCGAGAGCGAAAGGGCCCACCAATTTTGCCAGGAAAGGTATTTTCATATACCTCCCAGGGTTATTTTACATGCCACAATCGACATGGGACCGACGACGTTTTTACGATGGTTTTTCGAAGAAAGTTGTGCTATGGATTTAAATTTCTCAAGAAAAATCCTTCAATCCCGGTTGGGCTGGGCTGGGCCATGTACAAGCTGAAATATACATATAGTAACTCTTCAAATATTTTTTAATGCTTTAAAGGGTTATTTGTGTGGTAATCTTACTTATACCTAGGCCCTAAATGCCTTGAAAACAACCTAAGTCTTGCAGCAGTAAGCTCAACTGTTCTGCTCAACTGCTCTGCTCAATTGTTCTGCTCAACTGTTTTGCTCATTTCTGTTTTAGGAGGATGAAGTCCCAGCCAGAATGTACGATACGTGGTAATCCATAAAGGGATTTTCATTGATGCTTAGCGACAATATTTACAGGAATATGATGATGAATTTACTTTAAGTTAACTTACTTGTCCTTTGACGTTTAATTGTGGAAATCACCAAATGGGCTGTAAGACACATGACACTAAAACATAACTTACACGAATATTCATCATAAACTGCACAGTATCACTAGAATATAGGTGACAATATCTTTGGCTTGATGGTTAGATTGCTCGATACAGGTTTAAGGGGCAGTGGTACTATTCTTGATGGTGCTGAATCCTAAAAGTCTGGTTGCCAAGGCTGGGTGTGTAGGATTAGGTGTAATGTCCAAGATATATTAGTTTGTAAGTCATCCCCTGGTTTTAGTATGTGTTTTAAAAGAACATACTACAACCAAACAAATAATACTAATAGTAATAATGTAATTAACTGGGGTGATCAAATTTCGTTAATTACGGTAGGCAGGATATCCAGGGCGAATGGAAGAATCTAGAACCGTGTTCAAGGTACTGACTGGCAAACCCAATGGGAAGAGACCATTGGGAAGACCTAGACGTAGATGGGAAGATAACATTATAATTGACCTGAAAGAGAGAGGGTGTAATGAGGTGGACTGGATATAACTAGATCAAGATAGAGATAGGGTGTAATGAGGTGGACTGGATATAACTATCCAAAGATAGGGATATGGTGTAATGAGGTGGACTGGGAAGATAACTAGCTAAAGATAGGAATAGCGTGTAATGAGGTGGACTGGATATAACTAGCTCAAGATAGTGATAGGGTGTAATGAGGTGGACTGGATAGAACTAGCTCAAGATAGTGATATGGTGTAATGAGGTGGACTGGATAGAGCTAGCTCAGGATAGGGATAGGTGGCCTACTTTAGTAAGTGCGTCAATGAACTTTCTTTCGAGTTTACAGTGTCATAGAGAAAAGTAAGTACTAAGATAGGATTTGTGAAGTAAATGCTGAGATGAAAAAAATGGATTCAAGGAATAAATCTTGACACGTTTCAAAACACAAGATTCTCTTCCGACTCAGTTGTTTCCCCTTTTACTTTCAATTTTTTTTTTCCCCCCCACGTAGAGAAAGTTTCCCTTGTCGGCATTGTGAGTGACGTTGATTCGAAATAAAACGCGAAGCGCGCGCGCGCGCAACGGATGAACAGTACAAGGTGATGAAACGAAAATATTGGCTGTAGAGGAGAGAATGACAAGAGGCGGATAAAGGGAGAAATAGACAGAGAGGTATACTAAAAGAAGAGACAGCTCAGAGGTGTAGTGTTTTCACGGGATGAATTCCCGGAGACCAGCTAAAAAATTCAAAAGTTATACTGGAATAAAGTTGTGAAATAAAAAGAACGAAAAAAAAAAAAAAAAAAAAGAACGAAAAAAATTCAAAGGTAAAGAGAGCGACAGAATTTCCGAGGTTAAGTTGTCTTTAATTTTCTCGAGTGTATATTGAAAGCTAAGTCAATAAGTTTTTTTTATAGGCCATGATTTAATCATAACATCGACAATACTTGTTGAATCACAATATTTTAGTGGGATTATACATTTTTAATTTGATTATATTCAGTGATCTCATCGATTCAATATTTTTTTTTTGTCAAATTGGAGATGGTTTTATTAGTACCTCTAAAAACCACCATTTTGGGGTTACAGACTAATATTAGGTTATATTATATATAAATGACAGGGAATAAAAGGATCAATTTAGAAGAAATGTCCATAATTCATCTGGAAAGAAGATAGCCACATTGTGAAAAAAACCACCAAAAAACATAGTGCACCCAGAAAAACATTCTAACCTCGATTTCCCGATGAAATTATAAAATGGTACGATGACCTGGTATGAAATATGAAAACGCCTCATTTCGAAAACCTAGAAGGTAAGATATATTCTCTGGATTAAAATTAATATTTTTTTTGCACATTTTTATATGATATATGAAGCCTCGACCGAATCTCTTGAGTATTCGTGTTAATAATGACACAATAATGACAAAATGCAACTATATGGGAATCTATTATTTTAATTATGTTATCAACGTTGACACAATTTGTTGAACGCAATAGTTGATCAACATAATGATCTGACACATACATGTATGTAGGGTCTGAGTAGATTTAGTAAGTCTGTTGTCAATTACCCACCAAACCGCCTCGCGGTTTATTGGTCACAGTGGCTGTTGACCTAGAGGTCTTGAGTCTGATTCCCGCCTGGTACCGGGTGATTTTTCTCGAAAGGGGAATAATTCCCATGGTCACCAGGGTTTGTTTAATTATACTTAAGTTAGGTTAAGATCGTCATTAGTTCAACCACGTCATATTTACTACTATACCCTCAACACATCGGGACATGAAAAGAGCCTCCACGGAGAGGATGTACGATTAGTACATTCGGGCGTTCCTTGGGCAACGGTACATTAGCAGGCTACTGGGTGGTATTTTTACACAAACTTAGCTACAGATTGATGTAGACCAGCCAAGCTATTATCATTAGTTACCCAACTCCCTACTTAGATGTAATTTTAAAAGGTGTGACTTAACATGGGGAACTCACTTTCTGGGGGCACTAATTAGTGAAAAAGGCTCATAAAAACATGTGTGCTATTTATTATATATTATTATTATTATTATTATTATTATTATTATTATTATTATTATTATTATTATTATTATTATTAGCAGCACTGCGTCTTACTATCCGTTCGGGTTGTATGCACTTACGCTATGTGTAATGATAGAGTGATTGTGAGATGAAATGGAGGACCTACAGTTTAACGTGGGATCCGAACCACGGTGGAGGCCTGGCATTCCACACATTCACAAGTTGTGATTAATACACGTCTTGTCAAAGGTGAAGGAATGGTTTGGCAATCAGATAAATCTGTACCGGGACCGAAGATTGAACCCCGGACCCCCAACACATAAGTCTGACACCTTACCCCTAGACCACCAGGTCACCTATATGTGCTATTTAATCTTGTTTCAGAGTTATATCAATTTTTTGCTTTCCATCAAAGTGTAGATAATAATATTTAGTTAAAAGGCTTAAAATGACCAATTTGAACCTTGAATGCAATCCCGTAATCGTCGTATATAGAGTGTATTTTCATTCCAAAAATTCTAGGAGTTTCTCGGACTCTCTGGCAGCCTTGTTTAGTAAGTTGAAGGATTATTTCAACACTCTTCAATGAGTGTTGTGTAAACAATCACGTTCATAATACCTTCTAAATAGAAATCCATTGGAGAGGAACGAACAGGCCAGAAAATAGGTCCTGCATAACCTAACAATTTGTTAGGAAATCCCTTATTAAAGAAATGACTAGCAACTCGGCTAATATGTAGTGGAGCACAGTCATGTTTTAGCCATATGCGACTGATTGCATACGGTGAGGCTTCTTGCAACAGCCCATTCAATTGATTATTCAAGAAATTTACATAAGATTCTCCCGTTAATCTTTCCCGTCAAGGAAAACAGGTCTGACTAAATTATTCCTGCCCATATGACAATGTTAATGGTGTCTTGATTGAATAAGAGAGCACGTAGATATTCTTCAGACCAATGACGAATGCTATGAAAGCCGACTACTCCATTTCTTGTGAATCCAGCTGTACGAGATATCAAACACAGTTTGTGAACAATTGAATGGAATAAGTTATAGGACTACCAGCTCAATTTGTCATAAGAATTGCTGGAACACAAAAATTATTACAATTAAGAAACATGGCCGCATGGTCTAACGCGCTGCTCTCGCAATATATTAGATTGCCGCTGACGGGGAGATCAAGGTTCGAATCTCGACCGAGTGTACTGAAAGTGTTTTTTTCTTTTCAAAATGGTTCTCCCCTCTTCCTCCACGTAAATGCGGATACACTTTCTCAAAATATAACCTACCTAAAACCATGATCGGAATCAGAACATAAGCGTATAGCCCAAACGGGTAGTAAGACGCGATGCAAACAAATGATACAATATAAATAAGACAACAATATAAATAAGACATGTTTTCAATGTTTTTGTGTCCTAAGTACCATAAGTAAGACAGGATTAGTGTATTTTAAAACGTTGAGACGCCGGCGAGAAACATTGTTTAGCTGTTATTTAAAACGTTGAGACGCCGGCGAGAAACATAGTTTAGCTGTTATTTAAAACGTTGTGACGCCGGCAAGAAACATTGTTTAGCTGTTATTTAAAACGTTGAGACGCCAGCGAGAAACATTGTTTAGCTGTTATTTAAAACGTTGAGACGCCGGCGAGAAACATAGTTTAGCTGTTATTTAAAACGTTGTGACGCCGGCGAGAAACATAGTTTAGCTGTTATTTAAAACGTTGAGACTCCAACGAGAAACATAATTTAGCTGTTATTTAAACGTTGAGACGCCAGCGAGAAACATAGTTTAGCTGTTATTTAAAACGTTGAGACGCCAGCGAGAAACATAGTTTAGCTGTTATTTAAAACGTTGAGACGCCGGCGAGAAACATAGTTTAGCTGTTATTTAAAACGTTGAGACGCCGGTGAGAAACATTGTTTAGCTGTTATTTAAAACGTTGTGACGCCGGCGAGAAACATAGTTTAGCTGTTATTTAAAACGTTGAGACTCCAGCGAGAAACATAGTTTAGCTGTTATTTAAAACGTTGAGACTCCAGCGAGAAACATAGTTTAGCTGTTATTTAAAACGTTGAGACGCCGGCGAGAAACGTAATTTAGCTGTTATTTAAAACGTTGAGACGCCGGCGAGAAACATAGTTTAGCTGTTATTTAAAACGTTGAGACGCCGGTGAGAAACATTGTTTAGCTGTTATTTAAAACGTTGTGACGCCGGCGAGAAACGTAGTTTAGCTGTTATTTAAAACGTTGTGACGCCGGCGAGAAACGTAGTTTAGCTGTTATTTAAAACGTTGTGACGCCGGCGAGAAACATTCTTTAGCTGTTATTTAAAACGTTGTGACGCCGGCGAGAAACGTAGTTTAGCTGTTATTTAAAACGTTGTGACGCCGGCGAGAAACGTAATTTAGCTGTTATTTAAAACGTTGTGACGCCGGCGAGAAACATTCTTTAGCTGTTATTTAAAACGTTTAGACGCCAGCGAGAATACAGAACCGTTTATTATTCGATAAAAGATATAAGTTATTTTTCCCAAACTGAAGTACATGGACGATTTCAGAGGGTACGCAACGTAAAATATTTTTTGATAATTATGATAGACTAACTAACCCATATTTTTACCTAATGTAGGTAATTTTACAAGCCTTTATTTCCTAGACACGCCTTTGTTAATATTAGCCTAACATTGAAGCTTTATTAAGGGGGCCGTCTCGGTGAACGATAAAATTGGTGCGCAAACCTTCAACTCTAAAGCAATATTTTATTATAAGATACTTTATTTGAAAATATTGTTCACGCCATAATTAAGTCGAAAGTTTCCAACAGAGCTCTTTTTCTTTTTTTAAAAAAATAGTTAAGTTATATTCATAGAAACAAAATTGAGAAAATATGACACTATCTCATTTTAAAGCATATTTGTGGAGCTATCTTACTAGGATTATGAAAAAAAAAGCTTTAGATTTAGCCTTTCTCTAACCAATAGCCTCACAACATAAAATTTTATAATATTTGAGAACTAGCATCAAGCTTTTAGCTTGAGATAAGAAGTTTTGTAGTTTTCTTCCCCCCCCTCTTATTAACAAAGATCTACCTGCTTAAAATTTCTCCCTCTCGAACCAGAATTTTATAAGAGCGGACAAACTTCGAGACCCAGAAGGCTGGAGCCAGTTGTCCTGCCATAAAGTCATATAACAGTTATCGATCTCCTCCCCCCTCCCCCTTTTTTCCTCTTCAACCATCATTATGTCAAGGGGGAGTGAAGGGGAGGTCATCAATCGAACGTTTATAGCCCCCCTCTCCCCCCTATCCTTTCCTCTCCGACAGCCCTCTTAGTGGATAACTAGAGTTCCGTTTTATTATGTTTACCATTCATTGTTGCACGCAAGAGAGGCTCAATTTCATTATCTTCGTCGACGCCCATATCAGGGACGCAAGAGTCGGTACCGGTGTGACACGTGTAAAAGAATATGCGAATATACGACGACGCCATGTTAGTAATTTCGCTTGTGTAGGGCTAGTGTTCTTTCATAAAGTACGTCACGCTGTTATGGCTTTCTTTTTTTGAAACTCCAACCTATATCACATCATACACAGCCCCACAGTGTCAGCCTTTTTAAAATGACGTCACAATTGGTGAACCCCCTCCTTAATTAGTTACTTTGTTTTATTTAATTGTAAAATTAAATTAATCAGGGTTTAAAAATTCTTTCTGGACATTGAAATCGAAGCCGGGACCTTTGGCTGAGCGCGTGAAGAGCGTTCGTTCATCCTAGCAGGCCCAACTCAGTTCCCGGCTCGCGCGAGGTATTATGGGAGTAAAAGGGGAAAGAAAAGACCTACGATATGCCAGAAATGTGTGCAGTGCATTCGTATTTGAATGAATACTCGACATTTTCCGCGGTGACGATGGGGACAAAGCGACAAAGTTTCTTGTTAATAACTACAGTATGTCCCTATTATGACAGAATGAAGATTTGTGAACAGCGCTTATCTGTGAAGCCATTCTAAAATGGTTAAAAACTGTCTTTTCAATGCAGTTTTTATCCAAATATTTAATATTTCAATAATGTAGTGTATTAGGAACTTCTATTAAGACTTTATCTCCACTAATGTTTAGTAAGAAATGATCCACATGCAATAGTGTTGGTGTAAATTTACGATTTCTAGGAAACTATATCATAGAGTTGATGGGCATGTGATGTACGCTCTTAATGCTCTATCACAGGGTTGATGGGCATGTGATGCACGCTCTTAATGCTCTATCACAGGGTTGATTGGCATGTGATGCACGCTCTTAATGCTCTATCACAGGGTTGATTGGCATGTGATGTACGCTCTTAATGCTCTATCACAGGGTTGATTGGCATGTGATGTACGCTCTTAATGCTCTATCACAGAGCTGATTGACATGTGATGTACGCTCTTAATGCTCTATCACAGGGTTGATTGGCATGTGATGTACGCTCTTAATGCTCTATCATAGAGTTGATTGGCATGTGATGCACGCTCTTAATGCTCTATCACAGGGTTAATTGGCATGTGATGTACGCTCTTAATGCTCTATCACAGAGCTGATTGGCATGTGATGCACGCTCTTAATGCTCTATCACAGGGTTGATTGGCATGTGACGCACGCTCTTAATGCTCTATAACAGAGCTGATTGGCACGTGACGCACGCTCTTAATGCTCTATCACAGAGCTGATTGGCATGTGATGCACGCTCTTAATGCTCTATCACAGGGTTGATTGGCATGTGATGCACGCTCTTAATGCTCTATCACAGAGCTGATTGACATGTGATGTACGCTCTTAATGCTCTATCACAGGGTTGATTGGCATGTGATGTACGCTCTTAATGCTCTATCATAGAGTTGATTGGCATGTGATGCACGCTCTTAATGCTCTATCACAGAGCTATCCAGGTATCGTCCCGTTGCTGTTCCAACCCACAGCGGTCCTAAATCGTATTTACCGTAACTCATGGATTTTTTCAACTTTTATTCAAATTAATTGTAACCTAGGCTGGAAAACATAAAGACGCAGACGTTGAGGCAGGCCAAAGATGACTACGGTGGACAAACGCCGATAAAGAATGCAGAAAACTCAGAAAATCATGGGACAAAGTCACGTGACGAAATCAATCAAATGTGTGCCAGAGAATAGACTTGAATGATGCTTTGTTGCTTCCCTATGCTCCGTGTTAAGGAGTTAAAATAATGTACATAATTTCATTGAAAGATGTATCCAGTGACGGTTGTATCCGCCACCTAAAGTTTGTTTCCAACTGTATTAGTTAATTAGCAATCCCGCAGGCTTGCCCGTGAACCATGTTTTATAAGAACTTATATAAGCCCCCCACCACAAAAATGGTTTAGAATTACGGTCGATTCCGTACACTTTTTTTCCGAGGAGGATGTGGCATATTTTTATCACAGTTATCTCTGAAACGCAATTCTAAACCAATTAACAATATTTTCTTTAAAAATTTGTTAAAAATAGCCTAGTATTAAAAAGACTAATCAAAAATTTTAAAAATCTGCTTCAAGGTGCATTCGGACCCCCTTCTGTCCACCTTGTTAAAAATTTCAGATCACTGCGTGCCGTAGATTTGGTTGAGCATCGCACACAAACAACACACACACACACACAGAACAAACACTTTCTTTTATTATTATAGATTAAACCCAACTAAAGTAGGCCCTGTACATTCCTTAGGGGCAGTCCTTGAAGTTATTTTCGACTCCCCCTCCTCCACGAAAGGGATATCAAGAGTTTTCCGTCTACGTAATTTCCTACGATTCGGTAAATTAGATTATTTTATTATATTTGGTAAAGCCGCGTCCAGACAAGAACAGAACAATGAACACGAACATGCTCGCGACAAGAGTGTACCGTTTTCCGAACAGTAATTGAACACAATATTTCGTGTTTGCTCGGAATTACAAGTTGTGGTTGTTTTTTTGCTCGCCGCACAATGATGTTCGTGGTCAGTTCTGATTAGTCTTGATACTCCAGCTACAGCAAACAGAGCACGAAATGTTCGGTTTGTTGTTTGTCTACACTGGATATATTCTCAGAGGGATTGCATGGCTACTTTTGGGAAACAGCGATGTCCTTCTCTTGTTTTTGTCTAGTAAATCTCCCCGCAAATATAAGACAATTTCGCAACGCTGGTTAATCGAAGGTTGCCATTAACTCCTTCTTACCCAGCACACCACTTCCAACATACCAGAGAGAGAGGAGATTTGGCAACAGTTGATTGAAAGAGAGAGTGAAGCTAACACTTTTCTCCATAAGCCCTGCAGTTCCCTCAGCGATGATATTGGGTGTAGTCTGGACCCGGAGTAATAAGTGAGTGATATGAAACTTTGGAATACTTTAAATACAGTAAAATTAGGTTTAACACATCCTAAGTAAATGAAATACAAGTGAAAATTTATTTTTAATATATTTATTAACTGACCGATTTTTTTTTTTTTTTTTGCCTCACCAAAAACATCGATAAAAAAAACTTATTAAGATGGATTTTATTAACCACTCCCCAAATCCTTACGTAATTTAAGGATGACCCCTTATCGGTATTGTTCGGTCAAGGATTAAGCTGATGATTGAAACGATCGATACACACGTGTGTTCATCAAGGATGCGACCATTCATTTACACAAAACACGAATAAAACAATATAAGGCGTTATTTTTCTAAGGGTGCCGTGTACTTAAGGGATCATGAGTGAAACAGTTTCAGTCAGCTGTATTTATAATGGGAAAGACCGTTCTGAACCTTCAAAACCAGCAAAACAGTACTCAATCCACCCCGCCCCCCCACCCCGCCGCATCAAACTATACGCTAATGTAGCAAGGACGAGGAAAGAAGAATTTAGAGGAAATGTATCTAAATTTTCGTGGAGGAAGATTGGGTTAACATCTTGTAAATATATATATATATATGTAAATATATATATATATATATATATGTAAATATATATATATATATGTAAATATATATATATATATGTAAATATATATATATATATATAGTAAATATATATATATATGTAAATATATATATATATGTAAATATATATATTATATAATGTAAATATATATATATTATATTATGTAAATATATATATATATGTAAATATATATATATATGTAAAATATATATATATATGTAAATATATATATATATATATGTAAATATATATATATATATATATGTAAATATATATATATATATATGTAAATATATATATATATATGTAAATATATATATATATATATGTAAATATATATATATATGTAAATATATATATATATGTAAATATATATATATATGTAAATATATATATGTAAATATATATAATGTAAATATATATATATATGTAAATATATATATATATATGTAAATATATTATATATGTAAATATATATATATATGTAAATATATATATATGTAAATATATATATATGTAAAATATATATATATGTAAATATATAATATGTAAGATTTATTAAATAAGTAAAATAATATAATTTATCATCGTTACTATATATAATGTAAAGATAGAAATATAAATTAATGTAAATTATATAATATTTTAGTGGGATATAGATATGTTAACATCTTATTAAATATATATAATATTACCCTTAGTACATCCGCCCAAGATTTGAGTTCCCACCTTTTTTTTATTTGAGATATTTAACGTGCACTTTCTAAATCGACTGACACGAATTTTTTTTTTAGCACCGCGTCTTACTATCGTTCGGGCTTAACCCCTGTAGTAATTACACTAATGTGTTAGGAATAAAAAGGTATTGTTTAGAGGGAGTGCACCTGCATTTGCTTATAGGGGGATTAAAACGTTTAAGAAAATTCACCTCAGTGCACCCGACTGAGATCGAACCCCGATCTCCCCGTCTTCGGCAGTCTAGTCCAACATGAGAGTAGCGCGCCAAACCCTGAGGACACCTAAGCGGGCGACACGACTTATAAACTAACTTAAATCCAGAACACACTAACATCCAATCCCCGGCCGTTAATTAATCACTGTGAAAGATAAACCCACATTTCACCAAAGATCTCTTTTCTCACCGTTACGGGAATCAAACCTGGGACTCTTAGCTCGCCAGGTCAGGCAAGCTATTGGCCGACTAGGGTGTCGGACGAGTTCCGATATCTACGTCACCAACAAACCAAGATTGGATTAGCCTTGCATTTAGTCCCGTGTTCACCGATGTGGGTCTTTCCTCGAGGTCAAATCTCTCCTTATTTTATTTTCAATAACAGATTAATTTGTATAAATAAAGAACTTGTGGGCACACGAAACGCCCCCTCAAGATGAGACGAGGGAGAGAGTTACATTCGAGGAGCCCGCAGGTCAAAGATCGGGTCACACGCTTGCCCTCCCTCTGACCTATCTCCTAGAGCCCTCTCCTACAAGAAGAGCGAACAGCTTGATGAAGATTTCCTGCTGTTCCGACCCACAGCCGTCCTACGTCGTGTTTACCGTAACCCCCGGCTTGGTCACGAGGACATTAATTGTGTTACATGGAGGGGCAAAGGGGAGGATAGTGGTCATCGCGAGGGCAGGCTCTTTTCTTACCCACTTTATACTCTGGAACTTATTATTTACCTTCACTGTGGTCGAGATAGTATGGTTTCGATCAGACCATCCATACCACTTACAGATATTCAATGTAACATTATGAATAAATACATTAAAATATAATGATAATGGAAATCACAGTTTGGGAGATATCTTACCACCCTCCCCACCCTTCCGTTTAACCTAACCATTGCACCCAGCAAGGTTATGGTTCAAATCTTAAACCCCATCAGGTCAGATCTGACGCAGAGCTGGCCCCAAACCATTGTACAGATCGTTGATACCTTTGAACTTCGATGATAGGTCTTCTCTTAAATAGGCTTGGACTCGAATCTGGGTTGGGACGAGCTTTAGTCTTTTTAAGTAGTGATAATTTAAGAGGTGAGGGAAAGAGGTGGTTCACCAACAAGATCGTTAGTTTTCTACTATGGAGTAGGCCTATTACGTAAAATATCCAACAAGTGCTTCAGGTTCTCACTATGGATTAAGAATCAAGCAAAATAGCCTAAAAGTACTTCAGGTTTTCACTATGGATTAAGAATCAAGCAAAATAGCCTAAAAGTCCTTTAGGTTTTCACTATGGATTAAGAATCGAGCAAAATATCCAACAAGTCCTTTAGGTTTTCACTATGGATTAAGAATCAAGCAAAATATCCAACAAGTCCTTAGGTTTTCACTATGGATTAAAAATCGAGAAAAAATATCCAACAAGTCCTTTAGGTTTTCATCGTGGATTAAGAATCAAGCAAAATAGCCAACAAGTCCTTTAGGTTTTCACCATAGATTAAGAATCGAGCAAAATATCCAACAAGTCCTTTAGGTTGTCACTATGGATTAAGAATCAAGAAAAATAGCCAACAAGTCCTTTAGGTTTTCACTATGGATTAAAAATCGAGAAAAATATCCAACAAGTCCTTTAGGTTTTCATCGTGGATTAAGAATCAAGCAAAATAGCCAACAAGTCCTTTAGGTTTTCACCATAGATTAAGAATCGAGCAAAATATCCAACAAGTCCTTTAGGTTGTCACTATGGATTAAGAATCAAGAAAAATAGCCAACAAGTCCTTTAGGTTTTCATTGTGGAGTATGTATTACATAAATTACCCCGCGAATCGTTGAAGTTTATGTACTTTCCAACAAGTCTTTAGTTCTACAGCGCTACTACACACTGTCTAGTTACTGATTCACCAGCATCGCTCATGGGTATTTGTGGCGAATGTCTAGCCTACGTCACTGCATTACCCACATGCTCTCATCCGCACAGACGAGTAAAAAAAAGTGTAATTGAAGATCACTGCATGAAGCCCGAGGTAAGCAATGGAATAAACTTCACGAGCCTTCTAAAGAATCGGAATAACTCACGTTGAGAACCAAACAAACTTTGAAGATGAGACTGGATGTCATTTCCCTTTTGGCACACAATCTTTTGAATGGGGAGAAGAAAGTAACAGCGTTCAAAATATTACTGGGACCGGGATTAGTCATCGAAATAGTGTTCATAACTTAGTCAGACATCATATCTCGAGCGTGTCTTCCTAGTTAAGGTGAAGTCGTAAGAAACACGAAAAATAGTTAACGGTTTTTGCAGTTTTTACAGCAAAACTTTCTTTGTCAAAAGAAAATTATTTATAGTTTAATTTTCTTCAAATGGTAATATCAACAGTTGTTGAATATCTTTCATGAACATATTTAGCATTAGATGATAAACTTTTTAAATAAAGTGAAAAAGTTGTCATTAAATTCCAGGACAGCCTTCAAAAATATTAAACAAAATGTTGATATCACCACGGGAAGAATATTAAACTCTTTGTTTCTACTCGAGAAATTTTTATTTATTTTGACCAAAAATTTTTTTTTTTGTTTTAATATAAAACTTCAAAATTACTTCCCTTAACTCGTGTTCTCTACAATCCCACCTTAACGGCTCTACAATATTTGGTATTACTCCGAATCGAACTTTGATAGAACCTTAAATGAGTTGACATACACATTACTAAGTCTATGTATCCAGACGGGATTAAAACTAAAGTCCTCGACGACACAGAGAGAGAGAGAGAGAGAGAGGTAAGCACTTAGAGTGACATATTCATGTTCTCTCCCACGGCAGAACAGTTAAATGCAAAATCAGCTGTAAATGTTTAACGGAGTTGCCTACTTACTGGCTGTAAGGAGTAGGCGCGTTACGCGGGTTGCATTTCCTTCATACCCCCCCCCCCTCCTTAACCCCCCTTTTATGTTCAATTGCCTATATATTAATATAATTAAACCATCATCGGTGGACAGAAGGGCAAAAGAGTCAGTTTCATATTTTCTGGTTTGCCAGTGGTGATGCCTGTGTTCGAATCCTGGTTGGGCGTACCAAAGTATTTTTTTTAAAATAAATATTTGCCCACTCTATCTTTACGAAAATGCGGATACATTTCACCTAAATCTCACCTCAAAATTCCGATTCAGTTAGTGTAGCTAAATGAGGATGTCATAGACGTATGATTATGTCCCCTGCATAAAAACAGCGAAAGGTAGATTAATAAAGCCAAATATCATTAATCTTGAACAGTTTTAACACAAATACGCGAAAAGAAAAAAAACCTCACATAAAATGAGGTCCTGCAAATTAATAGTTATTGTGATGTTGTAAGACACTTTAAAAAAAAATTAAGCCAGTGCCATAAAACTTGCATTTGGTTTCATTGCTACAGCCGGAAAACTCTTCCGAGTAAAAGCGGAAAATACTATCATCATGGGAAGTCTTATTACGAGTTCCATCTACAAGACGGTTAGCCTAAGTTAAATAGATCAAATAAACAAGTTCATATCCTTGGTGGGTCTCCTTGTTTTAACATCAGTTTCACCCATTTCTATGGCCGCGTGGTCTAACGCGCTACTCTCGCAGTAGACTAGACTGCCGATGACGTGGAGATCGAGTTTCGAATCTCGGTCGGTTGTACTGAGGGTAATTATTCCAAAATATATTTTACACTCTCCTTCCACGCAAATGCGGGTACGCTTCCTATGAATATAAACATAATTAGGATATAGGCCTAAGCATATAACCCGAACGGGTAGTAAGACGCGGTGCAAAAAATAAATCTGTACACCCAAATTATCTTAAGAATGGACATAGGCCTATCTTGGCAGAGAGAAAAGTTACTAGATACACTTTCACGTATTCATACGTCAAGCCTTGTGATCTGCAGTGCCTACTTTTAATATATTATTAATATTTAAAAAAAGGCGTACAACCTGAATAGGTATTATGAGGCGGTGTTAAAAAGAAATAAAAAAATCTAATTTAATAAAATATTAAAATATTCAATGTTGACTGTTAAAAACAGTTTTTTACTCCCTTAGGGCCAGTTTCATAGTCAGAATTAGTACGCCTCAAGTGCGGTTCTACACTAAATACAGCCCGACACCTACCTAGAACAGAATGGAATGGGCCAGTTTCATATGAGAAACTGGCCCATTCCATTCAATTTCAGGTAGGTGACGTCTTGTATTTAGTGTAGAACCGCACTTGAGGCGTACTAAATCTGACTATGAAACTGGCCCTAAAAGGTGATCTAAATATCCACTTGTAAGAAAATTAAAGTAGTATTTAACAAACTGACCCTATAAATGTTTAAAAAAAAAAGTACAAGTCAAATATCCAGTATGTAAAACAAACTAGAAAGTTAGTGTTTTTTTAGCTGTACTTACACTCAATATTCCCTGAAATATATCAATATTTCCCTGACGGGTGATGTTATGGCCTTATCTTGTAAGCTACGCCATGGTAGAAAAGTGCAAGGAAAGCTTTATATCTTTCCCGGTTAATTGAGTGTACAAGATAGGGCCCAAACACTCTAGAATTTTATTTATATGTATTTAATGGATTAGTCATACTATTATATTTTTTTTAATTACGGTTATAACCGCATCTAAATATCATGTTATTTAAATTGAAAAATTACACCTGGACACACGAATCGAACCCGGGACCGTGGCTATGCCGTGTCCAGGTGTCATTTTTCAATTTTCAGAATATATAAATATAAGATAACAGTTTACTGGGCATTAGCTACATATACTATAGTGTGATCACGTGGTATAAGGCGTCAGGCTCGCAACACACTGGATTGCCTCTGGGTGGGTAGTAAGAATTTGGAATCTAGGTCGGGCGCATCTAAGGAGTTTTTTTAAATGCGATTTATCAGTGGTTTTACCGTCTGCTCTCCGCGATAATTAGAGTACATTTCCTGTAAAAACACTGCCCTTCACAGCTCTTAGATTAAACTTATAGTTATATGTATTAATAAAAAAATACAAAACTCCCTATGGCGTGAATCAGCAAGTGAGTTACAACGACCGGGTGGCCGTCACCGTTAGCGATGATAGTGCCAACATTTGTTGAGAGAGGGTGTCATGTGGTCAGCACAACGAACCCTCCAACCGTTAATCTCAGTTTTCTAGATAGGCGCTACTAATTCTTTATCCAAGTAGCTCATCATTTGTCCTTGCGATGCTGAGTTTGATTCCATTTCAGACCAACTGCTTTACTGATACATTTTGGAAGCACCAAAGATCGAACCCGGAACCTCTGGATCTGTATTCAGGAATTCTGACCACTAAGACCACAAAATAACGTATTAATAAAAATATTTAATATGATCTTGTGGTCAGCATTATATTTGTTTAGCTAATGATTCCATAAATAGTACATCAATATTTATAATTTAAATTAAAAGCCCGAAAGATTTTTTTTAGATTAAATTTTAATGTGATACCATAAAATGGAAATATACAAATGTCATTAAAATGTTGCAAAAACAAAAACGCTGGAAATAATGCAATCCGGTAGGTGTTCACTAAACCTTTCATTACTCTGGTCGGTAAAGGCTATAAAATGTAAATAAAAGCCTAATTTAAAACGACCACCATTTCGGACGAACATTTTAAACCAGCCTCTTTGGTTTTTGTCATTTCCATAAAAGCAACGAAGGCCAAAGGATTTTTTTTTTCTAATCATAGCCATAAAGGTAGTAAATGAGTCATATAATAAATAAATAACAACCCCGATTCAAAATAAGGCATACACACACATATACCCAACTTGTGCTAAACTATCAAGGTCATGCAAGGTGAGTGGCCATTCGAGCTAAAAGAACTTGGCAACATATCAGAGTTTGCTATCTCAAGGACTACCACTTTTATTCTATTGAATTTCGGATGTTCAAAAAAAAACAACAACATGGTTTGGTGATTTTTTTTATTTTTAAAGCTTGGATATCAAGCGCAGCGTAACAAAAACTTAATTATTGTTTAAAGTTTCTAAAGACTAACTGCAGGGTCGCTGATATCAGTGAACATTGATAAAGAAAATACACGGAATCTTTATACAAATAATGCTTACTTTGGAGATTTAAATAGATCGGAGGAGGAAAAACACTCGAAACGAAAGATGCGCCATATAAAATAGAGATTATCTTGCTTGGTCTTTGGGGTTTATATTCGAAAACAAACGTCAGTAATTATACCAAGATATTAAACAAATTGAGATAAACATCCGTGGATATTAAAATGAACAAGTTTGGTTAAAATTGCACGTATTTTGATTATGTACTTAAATATAACTTATCATTTGAAAAGCAATAAGTTATGGAAATTTGAGCTTATGATAAAATAAACCATGGTTTTTATTGACCAAGCGAAGCAAGGTTTTATTTTAACTTGACAATTTGGTATTTCTTCTGTATGATTGTCCGTAACTTTATACCACGATAAATGCTTATGCGTGAGCCCAAGTTAACGGACACATTCTTTCAGCCTAGGCCAAACATTTGTACTGTAGATGATTTTTCGATTTATTGTCCGTGTGGTGGACTCTCAAAAATCTGTTTGTCTCATCATAACTACTAAATGTTAGGACCAAGTTTAGCGAGATTTGATAGATATAATAATTATTCTTCACACCTAGGCAAAATATTTGTGCACATAGTTTTTAAAACTGATTATATATTTCAATATAGTAGTCGCTCAAAAGGTTTTTTGTTTGTTTGAGGCATTCAATATAGCATCTAGGGAATAGTATTTAAATGTTGACATGTATTTTGAGATTGGCTTCTTAAAGTACGTGGATTTTATTTATAAGTATAATGCACTGTTGCAGATTATATTAATTTGTTTTCTTTCTAACATTATAACCAAAGAAAAAATATTAACTTCAAATACAAGGAAAAATTATAAGAAATATTTTAACTTTAAAATTCAAAGAGTAATTTTAATAGTTTTGAAACACATGTTTAAAGTTAAGTAAGGTGAGATATTAATAGTATTTAAGAATCAATCAATATGTTACTATTCTTAAATATTAGACATCTTAAGACTATGGTAACAATAAGATAAAGAAAGCGAGATCTACTACTCATAAACCTATTATTTGAATCGAAACTTCATATAATATATTAGTTTTGATACTCGATTGGTAATTTGGGATAATTACCAAGTTCTAATATATTTAAATTTATTTATTGTATGAAACAATTAAATGTTTGTTCACTGCTTTATTTGATTAAAAAAAACCTACATTTTCTTCTTGAAGATAAAAAAATGATACCATTTAAACAAAGGTTCAAAGATACTTTGTGTTCCCTCCTATTCAAATATTCAGATTGAATAAATGAAAGTTGTTGGAACAGTGTAATGCCATTGAATGAATCAATGCCAAAAGGTAAATAAACCATTGACCTCTAAACTTTTGCAAAGAATAATAACTACTAACTAATGAATATTTTGAATGTATACTTTTTAAGGTCATCACGTAAAGAGTCCCTTTATATCCTATGATACAAATACGTAACTTACTTATATGAGAATACAGAGTTAACTTGGCCAAACCATATTATTAGCAACATCTTGCAGATTAAAGTATTACAGCAAATAGTAGAAATAAGCGTTATATTTTAGAAGGGAAAACCTGAGCAGTTAAAAACAAAGGAACACAGATTCTTTTCAAGGATAAGCAAATAGCAATATGTGGTTTTGTGGACCTTATTTAAAATTAATTAATTTATGATTTTTTTTAATATTCGTGAACTTATTTGTATTAAAAACGTTTTTTTAGAGAAAGCCTGGTAAAATAATACAACATATTGATTTATTTAAAAAAAATTGCAATATAATTTATATTATTCAAAATGTAGCCTTCTACTTTAATAAGACAACGAAGAAATAATATTTTATTTTGAGTCTAGGTTTTTAATGTAGGGAACATTATAGTTATTTACTTTTGTTGTGACTTTAAAACTTATCCTCTAAATATTACAAATTATTATAAACGTTTTGTATCACTACTATCTGATTACAAATATTAATAAACATAAAAATAATTCTATAGTGGTTCAATATATATTTATTTTAAATAAATATCCACATTTAGATTTTGGACGAATTTTTTTTTCTAATCACTCCCAAATTTTACAATAAAAATATAGAAACAAATAAAAAATATACATAATTTAATTACTCTTACTTATCACACTATCTTATCACAACCAGACCCCTATTAGAGGCACGATTCTTAACAGTAATGTAGAAAAACAAAACGAGCAAAATGTATTGACCTCCAATTCTAGATGAAGACACTAAAATCGATCCCATAGCTACTAATATTCTTTTTAAAATAGTCAGCCTACGATGTAGGGGCCTAAACATCAGGCTATATTTCGTCTTTACATATATATTTTTAGTAAAGTAGCCAAACCTATTGTGATGAACCAAATATTAACAAAAAAAATTAACAAAAAAAATTAACAAAATAAATGTGTAAATGCTTTAGATATAATTCGATTCATTTTTTCCCCAATTCGCTATTAATTGAACGTTCAATAAAATTAGATTGGGTATGGAGTGATGGAGACCAATAGGGAAGGAGAAAATACAGGCCTCCATTTGCCCCCAAAATACAATTAGCCTAAATATAAAAGTGTTAGATCGCATAAAACATTCAGAAATTTCATCCCTCAGTCAACCAACATTACGATATTAAATTCTAAGAGGTTTTAGACAAGAAACAAAACAACCCAAGCATAGAAACAAAATTCCCAAACAAATTCGACGGTATATGGGTGTGTTACGCTTATAAATAAGAAGCTGTGTGTGTGTGTGTGTTTAAAATAAGACAGTGATAAGCAAACTAAAACATATAAAACATTCAAACATATGAGAGATATATCTTACCTCAGCAAAGGCCGCACTTGACGACGGGAGTTCTAACAGCAGTACGTACTATGTCGCAAATTTGGCAACAAAGGACGCTCTAAGATTTAACAGTCTACGGGGCAGGTAAACCCGGGTGTAATTTGGTATAAAGATGGCCGCAAGTTGTCGGGTATTCCCCCCCCCCCTTACATAGAAGGAGGGGAGTAAATAGTGGTTGAGGAGGGGTTCACAAGGGAGGGAGTGGAGGAAGAAACTACTGACGTAAGAAACGAAAGGCACCCACTACTGAATGTGGCAGGTATCGAAAAGAAGGGGAAGGCGGGCCCTAAACCGGACTTTTTGTGTTGAATGGGGAAGGGGGGGACTACCTCCCCTCACCCTACTGTTTTTTTTTTGTTTAGTTCTTGTTGTAGTGTGACTCCGCCCCTATTTTAAACATAGAACCTTCAACCCACCTGAGTAACAACTACCCTAACTGTGGAACGCCACGACAAGGGCGGACACGGCTCATTCAAACGCGCGCACTTTGTGATACATCGGCCATCTTGGAAGTGGGAAGTTCTACATAGCGTGCAAATTATATTTTAAAAAAAAGTGCCAATTTTTTTATAAGGACTGTAAAACATGCGATACAAAACAAAACCAAAGTATGTTAGTAAAACAGTTTCAGCTAAATTGGATCCCTTAATATTAAGAAGAAATAATAAAATGTTCAACAACTTACTATGTGCTAAATGGTTCTCTTAAAAGTGTGTATGTGTTCGTATCTCACCTGAAACAGAAATAAAACGGTTTTTTAATTAGGCAATTAAATAACATTTAATTATATGATTCTACTATTCATTTGCACACAGGGTCAAAAAGAGGAATTTTAATGAGATTGTAACCCTTAGAGTCCATAACTGTTTAAAATTAATTGATTTGCAAAATTTTAAGATATAAACTTACCCAGATCAAATACACATCCTCTATATAAAAATAATGTAATTTTATAGATTCAGCACAACACAATAAAATGTAACACTGTTTAAGGAGACCTAGACGTGAATTATTTGCCTGTACTGCACATCTTATGGTGGGTACACTTTCCATGCCAAAATTATTACCATTGGTTCTCTATTATTGTAAAGATTTACTAGAATTATAGGCCTAATCCATGTGTAGACCAACAATTAGTCAAACGTGAATAGGCCTAGTTTCAGTACACCTTTACAATAGTAAAGAACTTATGAAGTGGTATTTTTTTTAGCATGATTAGTGGCATAGTTTGAGAAAGTTTTACCTAAAATAACATTTTCCCCTTAAATACTCAACAATAAAAACAATGTTCTTAGTATTTATAGGCTATTACATTGAAGGGGCTGTAATATACCATGCCATATAATAATAATGTTGAAATTATATTTTAGGTTAAATTAAACAACATAAAGTCATAAAGCTGAATAATTATATTCTCGTCTTAATTTGAAAGAAATTTTGACCTTTCAGAAATCCTCACAAAAAATCTTTGCTGTTAGGGAAATATAGAAACACAATTAAATATGATTGCTATCTGTTATTGTTGTTGTGAGATAGTCCTTTACCTAAGGCCCTAATTTATGCGATAAATAGGATGATACAAATTAAACATAGGACTATCTATTTAATTTACGATCGTTTTTAATAACCTGATATTTATTTCCTTTCCAATTAAAAGTATAATCAATTAAATATTTTGCCATATAATTTTTATATATGACATTCATTAGGCCTATAGGTTTTATTAATAAAATTGTTAATAGTGTGATACAATTTTACACTCTTTTAATTGAACCTAAACCTTTAAATTGATATAGGACTAATATAGGCCTACTGTATATTATATTACTGTATATTAAACAGTAGGCATTTAAAGGTCGGAAAACTAAATTAAATAAATTCAAACAAAACAATCATTGTAAATTGAATAAACTCTACGCAGTGGCTGATAGTATATTAACCAATAACCAAAAAGCTTTTTTTAACACCACGTCTTACTACCCGTTCAGGTTATAGTAGGCCTACACAAGAAGAGGAGATTAAATGGCAACAAAAATTATTTCAGCTCCCCTAGAAGTTTGTAATATAAAAAAAAAAACATGTTAAACCTTCCATTAGCGGATGTCTAAAATAACGCTGTAAGCTGTTTTGCCCACATATGAAAAATACTCTAAGCTAGAAAAAACAAATGACTATATTCTTGATAAAAAAAAAGAGGGGTACTAAAAACGATTACGTATTTCCATTGAGAGTTGAAATAACATTTTCGCTCAAAGGCCACGGTTCCCTTGGCTAAACATTTCCATTGTACTACCCCGAAAAAAATTATTTCATTAATCCAGTCCAGTCAAGTTCTTTATTAATACAAATTGCTTTTATTGGGTCATTAAAAGCTAAAGTATATTATTTAAAGCTCCACTAATAGATTTTCATAAAATTAAAAACACAGAAGCAAAATTTCATCTTCACTCTAGAGACATTAACGTTTTATTTTTATAACGATGAAAATGTGTATAGGGTTCATGCCCCGACTCTATCAATGTTTAAATATTTATAAATAATTTAAATACTAACTTATTTAAAGAAAGAAAAAACCCTATTCTGTAGTCGAATAGGCCTACTTTAAAGCGATTACGGGGGGAGGATCCGGGTTCGAAGTTCATTAGGGTGTACTGAGTTTGTTTTTTCTTAAATAGTTTATAACTCTCACTTCATATAAACTTAAATGCAGGTACACTTTTTCTAAATTCAAACTTACTCATCTCTAACACATTAACATTTATAATGTTAGTACATATATGTATAGCCCTAATGGGTACTATGACATGTCGACAAAAATATATATATATATATAATTTGTATTTTTTCTTTTTGTTTTCGTAAATAGCATTTCCGACGCTTGAAAGCCATTAAAATAATCCTAGAATAGCTCATAATCTTCTGATTTGGCCATAACAATCGGCCGAAGATTTTTTTTTATGGTGGTATAGCTTTCGAATATGATATTAGGGTAGTGAAAATAAATATATTCACAAAAGCAAATTTTTGTTCATTTTGTTCAAATGATACTTTGTTTTGTTCCTTCACCTTCCATTCCACCATTCCACCATTCCACCTGAAGGAAGGTTAGACTTATCTCTTTGCACTTCTTACCATAATATATACATTGCTATAATTTGTGTATTTTTGTCCAAAATTATATTTCTTTTGTTTATATATTTATTTAAATTTATGTTAGGCATAACGCTGTTAATTCTGGACTATATAAGGGTTCTCCAAGTTCATGTTTGTGTGTGTGTGTGTGAAAAATATTATTGTTGTCAATATAAAATTAGTTTGATTCGGATTACTAATAATCTCTTTAAAATGAACATTAAATAGTGATAAAAAATAAGTAAATAATTTAATAACGAAATATAAAAAAAAGTCTTATTTTGTTTGTATTATTGTCTATCATAACATATTTCGTACAGTTCAATTTTCACAAGAAGAGCTTTCCTTAACTGATAGTAAAACAATTACTATAATTCATTCACGACCTTATTTTACTTGGATGACAGCTCAAAAGGTTTCTAGAAATAGTCCCTAATATAGCTCTAAGCCAACAGCTAACATCTATTACTTTGAATAACTGTAATAAAAACAGATGGTAATATATGAATATGATAGTTAGCTACAGTAATTTTGGCCAATATTATTTATATATTAATTTGAGGTCGGACACAAAGCTTATTTATCGTTCTATTCCACTTAAAAAGAATTATTATTCACAGCACTTCCACAAAAGGTTTAATGAAAATAGCTTTAAAATGGTGACCGACGAATTTAAACCATGAAATTGAACATGACGGAAACCAGTTCTTTACAATGATGTACCCACGCAGTGGATAAAAATATTTTATTGAGTTAAATATTTCGAAATACGATAAAATAATAATAAATTAATGAATTATATATAAAAAATGACAAGTATTTTCTCTTTTCCAAGTAAATACGATGCCTGTATTAATGTATAAAATATATTACACATAGTCAATAACGTTACAAAACGAAGAATAAGTACTTTTAATTATATTCTGAAAATTGAAAAATGACACCTGGACACGGGAATCGAACCCGGGACCTCTGGCTTAGTACGCCAATGCTCTAACCACTGAGCTATCCAGGATTCGTCTCGTGCCCTGGGTCATTCTTCACTCATATTTTAAGGCAGAGTCTATGATGGACTTAGCAGAAATCGTCGGCTACAAATATGTGATTATATTAATATCACGAGCCATCGGATAACGCAGCCATCTGCGACTCGGTAGTGGCATTATGCTGCCATTTGCACAATTATTAAATTGTACGGGATCGCACATATTAAGAATTAATAGCCAGAGCTATTATTTATGCTTATTAGTGGGGATCACTCCACCTAGATATCATATTCTGAAAATTGAAAAATGACAACTGGACACGGGAATCGAACCCGGGACCTCTGGCTTAGTACGCCAATGCTCTAACCACTGAGCTATCCAGGATTCGTCTCGTGCCCTGGGTCATTCTTCACTCATATTTTAAGGCAGAGTCTATGATGGACTTAGCAGAAATTGTCGGCTACAAATATGTGATTATATTAATATCACGAGCCATCGGATAACGCAGCCATCTGCGACTCGGTAGTGGCATTATGCTGCCATTTGCACAATTATTAAATTGTACGGGATCGCACATATTAAGAATTAATAGCCAGAGCTATTATTTATGCTTATTAGTGGGGATCACTCCACCTAGATATCATATTCTGAAAATTGAAAAATGACACCTGGACACGGGAATCGAACCCGGGACCTCTGGCTTAGTACGCCAATGCTCTAACCACTGAGCTATCCAGGATTCGTCTCGTGCCCTGGGTCATTCTTCACTCATATTTTAAGGCAGAGTCTATGATGGACTTAGCAGAAATCGTCGGCTACAAATATGTGATTATATTAATATCACGAGCCATCGGATAACGCAGCCATCTGCGACTCGGTAGTGGCATTATGCTGCCATTTGCACAATTATTAAATTGTACGGGATCGCACATATTAAGAATTAATAGCCAGAGCTATTATTTATGCTTATTAGTGGGGATCACTCCACCTAGATATCATATTCTGAAAATTGAAAAATGACACCTGGACACGGGAATCGAACCCGGGACCTCTGGCTTAGTACGCCAATGCTCTAACCACTGAGCTATCCAGGATTCGTCTCGTGCCCTGGGTCATTCTTCACTCATATTTTAAGGCAGAGTCTATGATGGACTTAGCAGAAATCGTCGGCTACAAATATGTGATTATATTAATATCACGAGCCATCGGATAACGCAGCCATCTGCGACTCGGTAGTGGCATTATGCTGCCATTTGCACAATTATTAAATTGTACGGGATCGCACATATTAAGAATTAATAGCCAGAGCTATTATTTATGCTTATTAGTGGGGATCACTTCACCTAGATATCATATTCTGAAAATTGAAAAATGACACCTGGACACGGGAATCGAACCCGGGACCTCTGGCTTAGTACGCCAATGCTCTAACCACTGAGCTATCCAGGATTCGTCTCGTGCCCTGGGTCATTCTTCACTCATATTTTAAGGCAGAGTCTATGATGGACTTAGCAGAAATCGTCGGCTACAAATATGTGATTATATTAATATCACGAGCCATCGGATAACGCAGCCATCTGCGACTCGGTAGTGGCATTATGCTGCCATTTGCACAATTATTAAATTGTACGGGATCGCACATATTAAGAATTAATAGCCAGAGCTATTATTTATGCTTATTAGTGGGGATCACTCCACCTAGATATCATATTCTGAAAATTGAAAAATGACACCTGGACACGGGAATCGAACCCGGGACCTCTGGCTTAGTACGCCAATGCTCTAACCACTGAGCTATCCAGGATTCGTCTCGTGCCCTGGTCATTCTTCACTCATATTTTAAGGCAGAGTCTATGATGGACTTAGCAGAAATCGTCGGCTACAAATATGTGATTATATTAATATCACGAGCCATCGGATAACGCAGCCATCTGCGACTCGGTAGTGGCATTATGCTGCCATTTGCACAATTATTAAATTGTACGGGATCGCACATATTAAGAATTAATAGCCAGAGCTATTATTTATGCTTATTAGTGGGGATCACTATATGAGTGAAGAATGACCCAGGGCACGAGACGAATCCTGGATAGCTCAGTGGTTAGAGCATTGGCGTACTAAGCCAGAGGTCCCGGGTTCGATTCCCGTGTCCAGGTGTCATTTTTCAATTTTCAGAATATGATATCTAGGTGGAGTGATCCCCACTAATAAGCATAAATAATAGCTCTGGCTATTAATTCTTAATATGTGCGATCCCGTACAATTTAATAATTGTGCAAATGGCAGCATAATGCCACTACCGAGTCGCAGATGGCTGCGTTATCCGATGGCTCGTGATATTAATATAATCACATATTTGTAGCCGACGATTTCTGCTAAGTCCATCATAGACTCTGCCTTAAAATATGAGTGAAGAATGACCCAGGGCACGAGACGAATCCTGGATAGCTCAGTGGTTAGAGCATTGGCGTACTAAGCCAGAGGTCCCGGGTTCGATTCCCGTGTCCAGGTGTCATTTTTCAATTTTCAGAATATGATATCTAGGTGAAGTGATCCCCACTAATAAGCATAAATAATAGCTCTGGCTATTAATTCTTAATATGTGCGATCCCGTACAATTTAATAATTGTGCAAATGGCAGCATAATGCCACTACCGAGTCGCAGATGGCTGCGTTATCCGATGGCTCGTGATATTAATATAATCACATATTTGTAGCCGACGATTTCTGCTAAGTCCATCATAGACTCTGCCTTAAAATATGAGTGAAGAATGACCCAGGGCACGAGACGAATCCTGGATAGCTCAGTGGTTAGAGCATTGGCGTACTAAGCCAGAGGTCCCGGGTTCGATTCCCGTGTCCAGGTGTCATTTTTCAATTTTCAGAATATGATATCTAGGTGGAGTGATCCCCACTAATAAGCATAAATAATAGCTCTGGCTATTAATTCTTAATATGTGCGATCCCGTACAATTTAATAATTGTGCAAATGGCAGCATAATGCCACTACCGAGTCGCAGATGGCTGCGTTATCCGATGGCTCGTGATATTAATATAATCACATATTTGTAGCCGACGATTTCTGCTAAGTCCATCATAGACTCTGCCTTAAAATATGAGTGAAGAATGACCCAGGGCACGAGACGAATCCTGGATAGCTCAGTGGTTAGAGCATTGGCGTACTAAGCCAGAGGTCCCGGGTTCGATTCCCGTGTCCAGGTGTCATTTTTCAATTTTCAGAATATGATATCTAGGTGGAGTGATCCCCACTAATAAGCATAAATAATAGCTCTGGCTATTAATTCTTAATATGTGCGATCCCGTACAATTTAATAATTGTGCAAATGGCAGCATAATGCCACTACCGAGTCGCAGATGGCTGCGTTATCCGATGGCTCGTGATATTAATATAATCACATATTTGTAGCCGACGATTTCTGCTAAGTCCATCATAGACTCTGCCTTAAAATATGAGTGAAGAATGACCCAGGGCACGAGACGAATCCTGGATAGCTCAGTGGTTAGAGCATTGGCGTACTAAGCCAGAGGTCCCGGGTTCGATTCCCGTGTCCAGGTGTCATTTTTCAATTTTCAGAATATGATATCTAGGTGGAGTGATCCCCACTAATAAGCATAAATAATAGCTCTGGCTATTAATTCTTACTTTTAATTATGTTTAAAACATTGTTTGGGTTGAATAAAAAGAAAGTATTAAAAGTAATAAAATAGTATGAGAAAATTTAAGCTTACGTTATTTTAAATGTAAAATATAACATGTAACTAAAAATCTTAGCATTCATAACAAAACAGTGATCTTTTACGAGTGTTGGCAACCCAAAACCTAAACATATGATTTTTGAACTGTCATCCAGGTAAAAACCTATCATGAACAGACTCTAGATATATACTTTAACGTATGGGGTGTGGGGGGTTGGGGGAGCAGGGGAGTGAATGAAGGCTTTAGATCCGAAAAAAGGAGAATTATTTGGATTGTGTGGCTATATTAAATAATTCTACCCTTTTTTTTTTGTAACGTTGGTTACGATTTATACGATAAACAAGCAGAGCTTGAAAAACTTATTTTTTGGAATTCCTTAACAGCTTTGAAAGCAGTAAGTCTTGTTTGGATGATCAAATAACTCGATTCAAGTGAGGTAAAAGTTGTGATAAAAAAGGGTTAAGGGGTAAACGTTTATGATTGAAAAAAGAAAAACGGGAGTGAACCGGTTTATTGATATTGTGAAAAAAAAAAAGTTAAAAAAGAGAGAAAAGAAAATTTACAAAACGAAGAATAAAAATTTAATTAAATGTAGTTCAATGTGATGCGAATAAAATGTTTAACCTAGGGTTACGTTTTCTTTTGAAGAAAACTTCACAAGAAAATGACGCTTTGTGTGTGATACGAATGTTTGCGTGATGTAGTTTATTTTAAACCTTTATTTTTTTTAAACTGAAAATTAATAGCTTTGAAATAAAATGTAATAATCCTAAACTAAACGCCACCGGAAAAAATGTTTTGCCAATTAATTTGTGAATTTTGGATAAATACAATTTTATTTTATTTTTATAAAGCAAATGTTAGAGAGTTGAACTTTTAATAACGTAGAGAGTAACAATCTGAAATTATGTTTTATATATCTAGACCAACCATTGGTTTTTTATAAGTACTAAATAAACTATATTTTAGAGAAAATATGCAAAAATGTTAAGATTTTTAAAGTGGTTGCGGTACTAGCACCTGAAAAAAAAATCCCAAGTCCATGTTTCAAATCTACGATTAAGTGTTATTTTACTATAAGCGCCTTTACATATAATTGACGTATCACAATTTTCAAATTTAATTGGTTGATATTATGTTGTTTAAAAAAACTTGCTTTGACCTCCGAAGCTAAATAAAACTTGACGGGATAGAATAAAGATTAACAAACATATTAAAACCATAGTAAAATTATACTGATTACAATCCCAATATAAATTAATTCCGTTTGATAAAATAATTCTAATTTTGTATTGAGAGCTTCCAAGAATAAATACACATTTAATTAACCTACTAAATAACTTACGTATTTAAATAATTAAAAGTAGGCCTAATCATTTAAAACAAAGACTATATATAAATCTATGGTCTAACCTCTACCCTACATTTTTTTTATAGCCAACATTGTTATATTTTAACAACCTCTTAATTTTTTTAGCACCACGTCTTACTACCCGTTCGGGTTATACGCCTATGTACTAATTACATTAATGGTTTTGGGGATTAGGAAGGTTACATTATAGGAAGTGTACCGGAATTTGCGTGGAGGGAGAGTGGAAAACCAGTTTGGGAAAAATCACCCTCAGTACACCCAACCGAGATTCGAAGTTAGATCTCCCCGTAATAGGCAGTTTAGTCTACTGCGAGAGTAGCGCGTTAGACCATGCGGCCATCAGGTAAATTTTTAATCAGATTGAATAATATAGAAAGTCAACTATAATACTAAAAATATATATATATAATGTAGTAAATAATGAGAAAAATATAGGATATAAACAATGTTGTATTTCTATAGATTTATCTTTCTGCGCTACCTGGTATTTTATTTAGTAATATTACATCTTTATTGTTTGGACTGTAGAAAGTTTTCGGCTAAAGCAGTATGGCCTGCAGTCACGTTTTGATAAAGCTGTGTAGTTATTAATGCTCATTAATTCTCCAGGATTATTCCTTCCCCACGCGGTTCTCTGCACGAGCGAGATTTTATTAGAGAACGTTGGCAGAAAATAAATGAAGATAAGTCGTACAAAATCAGCTGCTAATTACTCGAGTGTTACAAACTGCATGTTTAGTATCCCTTACCTTTAGTCCACATAATATGACTTTATGAAATAAAACATATTTTTTAAAAGGACTAGAATAGTAGTTTCAATTGAGCGCTGTACGTTTTATTGATAAGTAGAAATTATTGCAAGACGTGATCGTACTAATTACGTTAATTTGTTATGGATGAGGGTGGTTGAATTTAAAGGACATGTACCCAAATTTACGAGTAGAGTGGCAAACCCTCTACACCCAACAGGGATTCGAACCACGATATCCACGTAATCAGCAGTCCAGAATGTTGGGAGGGTGACGTCATAGGGCTTAGACTGAATGCCCACTGAAGAAGGCTTCATTTTAATACTATTATTATATTAGTAGGCCTACTTTCAACAGTAAGGACGTTACATGCCTTGCTCTATGGCTTTAAGATCTTGAAAGTTCATTGCCACACTCACAAAAGTACGCCCCTATCCTATCTTGAGCTAGTTCTATCCAGTCTACCTCATTACATTCTATTCCTATCTTGAGTAGTTCTATCCAGTCTACCTCATTACATTCTATTCCTATCTTGAGATAGTTCTATCCAGTCTACCTCATTACATTCTATTCCTATCTTGAGCTAGTTCTATCTAC